>CM029017.1:91393112-91918844 GCA_016801055.1 Panax notoginseng | reverse complement strand
TTTCTAGTTATTTCCTATGTATCATAATTTTTTCATTGCTATCTCCCTGTATTTAAGATATCATTATAGATATAGTTTCAAAATAAGGGTTAATTGACATGTCAAATATTATCCTTTATTTCTGACCTACACGATTAAATAACAATTAAACTTAGGTAGGTTATACTAGCGAATTGATTTTTCTGTCTCTCCCTCCTAGTTCTTGTCTCATCATCTCAGCCAGGAGATCATTCCCTAAGCTTTGAATACCAATTGTAACGCCCCCAAAATAGTTATACATCACCCATCTTGAGTCGCCAAATACATGGTACAGAAATCAAATACATAACTTTATTAATACAACTGTCGTGTAAAAATACGACAAAACATTGCTGAGTTTTTAAAAGAATATTTTCTTCGAGACAATATCCAAACTCAATGAAGTCCTCATTATAATTATTATCACACTATTTTACAGAATAGTGAGGACTACTAAAGCCACTTATCCTGGACCATCACTCCATTTCCTAACTCGTCCCAGCTATATTCTCATTTCCTGAAGAGAACAATAAAAGAAAAGGGTGAGCTTAACTAGCCCATTAAGAAATATTATGATTAAGATAATGCAGAATAAATTATCCTTAGCCTTCACAGTATAACAACTGATAGAATATAATAGACAATAAGTTTTAGATCAACAACTGCAGCGGAACAAGCAATCCCTTAGAAGAGTCAAGTAGAGCATGACATCTACTATCTTTTATGATTTTTAAAATATTTTTCATCAACTTTATCGCTGAGACTCGCTCAATAAATAAACCACATCATCGAATCATCCATGCACTACGGGCCAAAGATATTCATGTAATCATCAATAGTCATGAATATACCGAATAATTCTTGGTCATAATCATACCAATAATTGTCCACCAATGCACTAGGGCCAATGGACTTTTACCACATCATTTATAACATTTCGGTCATGATTATACCGAATAATCCCTGGTCATAATCATACCAATCAATAGATCATCTATGCACGTAAGCCACATATGACTTTCATCACAATATAAGCATGAGGATGATGACAATGATATAAGCATTAATCATCATTAATCAAACGAAATCTAGGATAAATATTAAAGACTTTAAATTTATCCAGAGTTTAAAAATATCTAAATTTTCAACATGATACTGCTTTGTGGAGTAAAATTCAAGAATAATATTCATGTATCAAAAATAATTTGGACAGAAAAGAAATATATCTTCTAGGTGAATTGTACCATGTGAATAGTACTTTGAGAATAGTACATCGTGAATAGTACCCCAACATGAAAAGTATCCAAAATACTCGAGTGAATAATATTCGAGTGAATAGTAATTGGGTGAATAGTAACCTATGAATAGTAACTCGTGAATAGTACTTTGACATAAAAAGTGCCTCGAATACCCGAGTGAATAATATTCGAGTGAATAGTATCCGGGTGAATAGTAACTCATAACTAGTAACTCATGAATAGTAACTCGTGAATAATATTCCGGCATAAAAAGATCAATAATTATCAAGACATCTCAGAATAATATTTTCATGAAAAGATACTAGATGAAGCGGAAATATCAAGGATATTATACTAATTTCATGGAGTATAGAAGCAATACTTCAACAAAATGAGTGTAGAAGTAGGAATACGAAACGAAATAGTATTACTTACATAATACAGAGTATGGAAGAAAATATTATTTTATATGAATATTGAACGAAGATAATATCCATACGAATATGACAACTAATATCTTTTCTGAATATGAAATAAATAATACCCCTTACGATTGTTGAACGAAAATACTATTCCTATGAATATTGAACGAAGATGATATTCCTTACGAATATTGAATGAAAATAATATTTATACGAATAAGAAAAATAATATCTCTTCAGAATATGAAATAAATAATATCTCATACGACTGTTAAACGAAAAATTATATTCCTATAAATATTGAATGAAGATGATATTCCTTACGAATATTGAATGAAAATAATATTCATACGAAAACGAAAAAAATAATCTCCTCAGAATATGAAATAAATAATATCCCTTACCTCAGAAGAGGACTGAATACTGGAATAGTGAAGTAGCATACTTCTCTTCTTTCTCACTATAGCTTCTCTCTCTATAATTGGTCTTGTGAGTCTTAGTGAATTGGTGATAATGAAGGAAGAATGAGCTTCTATTTATAGGAAAATATAGTTTCTATAATTACATGTTTTGGGGCTCAAAATATTACAGTATAATGCCTTTATCTTTTCCATCATTTTTAATTTAGTCCTGCAAGTATTATCAAACTTGCACCACCTCCCCTAATTGTATTTCATGTGAATCAATGGTACAATCATGTGACTCAATAGTACAATCATGTGAAAAAAATAATTACAGTATAGTACCTTCATCTATACCTCCATTTTTAATTTAGTCATACAAGTATTATCAATCTTGCACCACCTCCCCTAATAGTACATTCATGTAACTCAATAGTACACCCATGTGAATAAATAGTTATAAGCATGTGAATTAGTAGTAATTAATAGCTCATTTATCCGATTAATTACCCGATTGGTCAATATAACCTACAGACATCAATTATTATCGGAATAGATGTTGATTTCCACTAACACTAATAATCCCAAATCAATGGAAATATCAATTTCATCTTTAATCAACACAAACTTATTCATCATTAATATTATAACTCACAATATTTAACAACCAGATTATTCCCAGGAAAGTGGGGGCTTTCCGATAAGGATTTCTCCATATTGGCGCGTAATTAGGCGACCAAACACCTTTCCTCTACAGAATTTTCTAGACATCATCAATATTATAAATAATAATATGAATAACTTTGTCGTCATAATTATTGATTTAATAATAATAAATATTATGCAGATGATACTGTGATAATAATTGAATCAATAATATGAGAGATATTATGTAGCAATTACTGTAGAAATAATTGAGTATAACTGAGTGACTTCTCACATAAGTATCAATAATCAATACCGTGTGCTACTATACAACCACGCGTATTACTGTACTTTTACTACCGGGTAGTTCAACAGTTTAACGGTAAAACTTTCACCGTTATTTTTATAAAAAGATATTTCTGTCATTTTCAAACTACGACAATACTTTTGTTGTGGGGTCCACCAATGATTATGCCATCGTACGAATATTCCCTGTTAAAACGAATATTCTCCCGACCAATCGAATATTGTATATGAACTTGCTTACTTTGTAAAATTTTCACATGTCGCCCTTAACTTTAACCCTTTCTCAATTTAACCATTTACTAAATAGAATAATAATTATGTAAATTGAATACTTTCAGTTCATAAAATTCAGGGTCTTATATCCTCAACCCACTTCTTGTCGATTTCTCCCTGGTATTCAGGTGGCCATTCCCGATTTGTTAGGATCTGATTTGAGTTGTCACCCATCCATTCACTTGCATGCAAACGAGGTATAGGAGATTATTTTTCATTGAGTAACTTTACTTTCCCCTTCTTAGAGAAGGTTAGTCTTTTTAAACCCTGATATCATGCAGGTTCACGAATTCACCCAGCCGAGGGGTAACTGGTGTAGTGTCTTTTCTTTATGTAAGTTCCTCTACGATGACTATCGGGCTTGGGTACAATCTTACAGACTAAAGTTATTTTTCACCATTGATCCCAACCGTTATCCGTGGGGTTATCTCCGCGCTTTGTCAGAGAGATGGTTTCATTAGAGTCAGTCTCTTCATTTGTTGGATTGCGAGGTTATAATGACGTCGATGGATTGGCAGTATATCACTGACATGGATTTCTCTGAAACCAGAGTGACTTTGGAGGCTAACATTACTCCTGCAGTTGTCAGTGCTCTAATAGGACTTTCTTCTTAGGAGCGGGCCCTCAAGGTCCGTAGTATTCGTTCGGGACCTTTGAGCGTTAACGTTGCCCGAGGTACTTTGCAGCAACCTTTTCCTGTGGATTTGGTGGAGCGTGACCGCATTCTGAGGTGCATATTATTGACCATTATGAGAGGTTGTTTCCTTGGGAACAACTTTTTCTACTGTCCCTTTTAGCTTGATGGGGGCTCTCCGGGATGTAGATCTCTCATTGGATATTTTGATTCGGGGTCCTTCACCTCTGCTTACTTTCTGCATGGGATGTGACTATCCTTAGAGGGAGTGACCAATAGTTGGCTCATGTTTTATCCATTCCTACTGGTGAGTCTTTTGATTAATTTTGATTATTTGAATTTTGATTTATCTTTTTCCATGACTTTTGTCGTGTTCTTTGGGTTGATGGTTCTGGGATTATGAGAGGCTTCCCTGCCTTTGTCCTGTCACTACCTTGGGATTGGACACATATCCTCAAGGTCGTCGGTGCTATCATTCCACTCTAGAGGAGGTCCCAATTTTAAAGAGCTTTACCCACTGCCATCTCCAGGGTGAGTTACTATCAGCGGGAGATGTGATGTGGGTCCTTTATATTACGGAGCATCTAGTAGAGGGATTCGAGGGAAGTTTCCCAATTGGGCCCGAGTATGCTTTGTCCACACTTCGGGTTCCTTTGCTATTTGATGGAGGCTGGGAGCTCTATCTTGGAGAGTGTGCCTTCAAAAAAGTTTCAAGGGAGATTCGTATTCCTATCCTTCCTCCGTCTCAGCGATTTTGGTCTCTCGCTTTGCCGCTTTCAGAGATCCCTCTGGTAGGTTAGGATGGGTTTCTTTTGTCAGATGGTTCCAACATTTCAGCTATTTTTTCTCTTTGGTGGGGGCCCCTTACTATTGGTGCTCAGACCCGTGCTATCCAGTTCTTATGGGAATGGTTCCAGGGTCAGTGAGCCGACTCATCTGTCTCAGATCATAGAGTTGACATAGTAGGTTGATGGAATGTCCCTCTTCATTCGCCATTTGGGCAGGGATCCATCTGAGGCTGGAACCTTCGATCCTCAAAGATTCGAGGGTGGTCTGTCTGGCACTGGTGGCTTTGCTAACAGAGGAGATCCTCTTTTCTAATGTTCGTATATGCAAAACATGCCTACTCAAGAAGACCTGGCCAGAGTGGACTAGTTTTATGACTCCAGCACTTTCATGGATAGTGTAGAATTCATTATGTAGGCCTCTTATTAGTTGTTGGGCGTCTGTGCCCCATTATCCTGTACTTTTTATTTTTACTTCATATGTATCGTGATATGACATTGATGTATATATAAACTGATGTATTCCACAGAGATATATATTATGCATTTTTTTCTATTAATTGCATATATTGTACTCATCGCTTATCACGATTTATGCTTATGGACTTGTACACTTTAGATATATATATATATATATATATATATATATATATATATATATATATATATATATATATATATATATAAATGATTGGATATAAATTTTTCCCCTGTATGGTCTTTGTGATATAGCTTTTACAGATGGCCACTTCATCGGTCGCTCGTCTAGAGTATCTTCTACCAATTTAGATAGCTACTAGTTTGAGAGGTTGGCATGCCAGCTTGCCTAATTCTGACTGTATTATTATGGATTAGATTTTGGGCCACTCCATGTCTTTCTATCCTCCTAGATGCCAGAGGAATTTGTTGATTGGAAGATTACTCATTGAATCCCAGAGCGTCATGTTTTCAAATTTTGATCTGATGAGCTGACTCCCACTTTGGAGGAGTATAGCTTTAATTCAGGGTTATCGATGGATGACCACTGTGCTAGGGTAGAGGTGGGGCATATGCGCCTTCCGTTCATGACTACTATCAGCTTGAGGAGGTTGGTTGTTCTAGCCGAGGCGGGCGGTTGCCACATTACGTCGATAGCCTCTATGATAGACCGATTTACCTCTGTTGACAACTTTGTTGTTCACCGAGGAGAATTTGCCATTTTAGAGGAGAGGTGGAAGACAGAACGAGTAGATGCCCTAATTATATGTGTCTTAGCATATTTAAAGATGCCTTTTTATGCCGATCATCTAGACATTAAGATGTTGATGGTCGTTAGGGCTCTCAGGGATGACTTTACTATCCTTCACCTTATACGGGCCGAGACATTGATATTTACATCCTTCTGCCCAACGATTGGGGATTAGAAGTTCTGAGGTAGTCCCTTCCTACTATATATTTGGTTTATAACCCATCTGAGGCCGATTGGTCGGCTTCGTCGGCATGGGTTCTGATTCGGTCAACACATGGCATTGATCTATTCTCTGTGTCCATCTTCGTGTGTAGATTTCATGTCTTGGACTGAGTTTTCAGATGCTATAGAGGATCCATTTGAGATTATCATGTACTTTGGATATTGCTCCTTCTTGAGTTTTTCCACCCATGTAGCTAATTTGGAATTCATCCCTTTGACTAGTTTGAGGTATGTGACTACCTATCATCCTCTGGCGGTGATGGGCCAGTTTGATCATCACCGGGATACTCATTCTTTTGAGGGGACCTAGGATTATATTTTCCCTATTTTCTTAACTATTGAGACTGATTTGGCTCGCGTCTACGATTTTTGGTCTCTCCTACAGATGATGAATTTCAGAGATGGCCATCCTGGTCGATCCGGCAGATTATTCAGCCTGGTTGGAGAATGACTTAGCCCGAGATGTAGTTGATTAGGCAAAGGCTGAGGGTCGGTCTACTGATGGGGAAGACCCCTTAGAGGGTCCTATATCTCCGACCAAGGACGAGCAATTTGCAGGCTTATTAGCGATATTGGTTAGTACAACTCTGAGTTCTATTCCAGCATCTAGGGAGGAATTGGATCATTAGATCCATCTCCTGACCTTTGAGTGGGATCAGGCTCAGGCCTTGATGTTGATCATCGTGTCAGGTAGGGATGCTGCCAATGCTAAGAGGGATGCGACCCTCACTGTCAAAGATGCAACTGTAGCTGAGAGGGATGTCATTCGGTCTTTTGTAGATAGGCTTACTAGTCATGCTCGAGATGTTATTCAGAGTCAGGAAGGGATATTTAGGTCAGCAGTAGAGCTAATAAGACGTGTTGATATGTTAGAGCAAGAGCTCAATGCTGCTCCTCCGACTACCAAGACAGCTGGGTACTTGGAGATGTTATCCCACATCACTTCAGATTTATAATTATGCTTTATTTCCTACATAAACTATGTTATTCTCTTTTGTCATATGTTATGATCACTTTTATATATTTAAACAATTGTGTATATAAAAAGGAACATGTTTAGATCACTTCCCTCATTTTATCCCCATGACTTATTGTTTCAATACAAAATTATCCTTGTCATCTCCATAACTTGAGCTAGATTTGACGAAACGATGGTGAGGTGTTGTCAGGTCTTCTTAGTATGGGTCGTTAACTTAAAAGGTTTCAAGTATATTTTGGTTTTCGGGGTTAGTATTTAACATATGAGGTGAAAGTTTTTAGTTTTTCTCGAAGGTTAGACCACACCATAGATGGCTGCCACGTACTCCCATAGATGAGGAAAGATTAGGTCTTTCGTAGTTTAGGCTTAGCATGATTGATTTGATGATTTTTTTCAGTCAAGGGTTCAGGTTTTATGAAAAGGGTTCTCAAACATAGTACCGTTTCACCAAATTAGAATTGATCAATTGCAAAAACTCTCCACCGTTTATCTCTTCCAATCTTAGCGCTCCGCCTGATAAGATAATTTCGACAACGAAAGGTCCTTCCCAATTCAGGGAACAATTTCCTTTGGCTGCATCCTGGCCTGGAATGATCTTCTTTAAGACCAAGTCATGCTACTTGAATTCCCGAGGCTATAGATTTTGTTGTATGATCGAAACATTCGCTGCTAATATAAGTGACCGTGAAAGATAGCGGTAACCCTCTTCTCATCTTTTAGGGATAACTGATCGCATCAATCTTGTTGCTATTGACCTTCTTTTATCTGAGAGTCCAGCATCACTCTTAGTGATTCCATTTTGACCTCTATGAGGAGTATAACCTCCATGTCATATACTAATAAGTATAGTGCTGCCTCGGTCAAGGTACGAGTCAACCTTCGGTAGGCGATCAGGGTTAAAGGAAACAATTCAAGCTATCCTCGGTGGTTTGCTAACATCTTCATCATTATCATCTTGATATTTTTGTTGGCGTCCTCCACCGTGCCATTCATTTTAGACCGGTAAATAATCCAGTTAAGGTGCTTAATATTGAATTGCTACACAGTTCCCTCATCATCTCATTATTCAGATTCTTGGCGTTGTCTGACATGATAACCTCTAGTTACCCGTATCTACAGATGGCGTGGTTCCTGATGAAGCTTACGATGTCTTCCTTAGTAACCTCAGGGAAGGAGGCCGCTTCCACCCACTTGGTAAATTAGTCACTCATAATGAAGATGAACATGTGACCATTACTAGCTTTGTGCTCAACTGGTCCAATCACGTCCATTCCCTACATGGAAAATGGCATGGTGTAGTTATGCAATGTATTTGGTTAGGCGGTGCATGAATAATGTTGGCGTGCATTTGGTATTAATAACTGTGACGCCCCCAAAATAGGTATACATCACCCATTCTGAGTCGCCAAATATATGGTACAAAATACAAATACAAACTTAAATATACAACATGAGCCGTGAGTTTTGATACAAATATTGTCTTATAGACAGTATTCAAACTCAAAATAAGTCCTCAATACATTTATTATCACACTATTTCACATAATAATGAGGACTACTAATGCAAACATCTGGACCGTCACTCCGTTCCCTGACTAGTCCCAGCTACATTCTCATTTCCTGAAGAGAACAATGAAAGCAAAAAGGGTGAGCTCAACTAGCCCAGTAAGAAATATTATGACTAAGATAATGCAGAATAAATTATCGTTAGCCTTCAACAGTGTAAAGCTGTTAAATATAATAGAAGTCAAATTTAATTGCAGCTGAACAAGCAATCCATTAGAAGAGTCAAGTAGAGCATGATATCTATTATCTTCTTTGAATTAAAAGGTTTTTCATCATTTTTATCGCTGAGACTCAGCTTAATAAATAATTCACATCATCGACTCACCCCTGCACTACGGCCAAGGATATTCATTAGTATCACGACCACAAATTATCCATGCACTATGGGCTACAAATATTCGTGTGTTCATCAATGGTCATGATCATGCCAACAACTATCCATCAATGTACTATGGGCCAATTAGGACTTTTACCATATCATTTGTAACATTACGGTCATGATTATACCGAATAATTCCTGGTCATAATCATAACAAGTCCATCTATGCACTACGACCACATATGACTTTCAACATAATATAAGCATGAGGATGATGACAATGATATAAGAATTCAACTAAAAGAAAACAAATGATAAAATTTTAAAGATTTATAATTTAATTTATCCAGAATTCAATAATGTCAAAATTATCAACATACTACTGCTTTGTGTAGTAAAATTCAAGAATAATATTGTATCAAAAATTATTTTGACTAAAAAGAAATCAATTCTTATCATGAATAGTATCCCGGGTGAATAGTAACCGAGTGAATAGTATCCTGTGAATAGTACTTCAGGAATAGTAATCTCGTGAATAGTACTCCGGCATGAAAAAGTTAAAACTTATCAAGAATGCTCAAAATAATATTTTCATGAAAAGATACTGGATTAAGCGCAAATATCAAGGATATTCTACTAATTTTATGGAGTATAGAAGTCAAAACTTTAACTAAATGAGTATCGAATTCAAAATCTGAAATAAAATAATATTACTTACATACTACAGAGTATGGAAGAAAATATTATTTCATATGAATATTGAACAAAAATAACTTCCCTTGCCTTGAAAAGAAGAGTATTCTAACTAGTATAGCGGGGATATTTTTGGAGAAAACTTTCACTATTTTCTACGCTCAAAGCTTTCTAAAACTCAAAAGAAATACACTCAATATTATAGAAGAAGAATTCTCTGATTCTAGTGTGATTTTCAATTCTAACTAAGTATCCTATTTATAGGAGAATGGAAAGGATACTATTTAAATGTACAGTAAAGGGAAAAATCACGGATTGCACAGTAAGGGTTATGGGAAATTGTCCAAATTTTTTGATTTTACTATGCAGTCACTATGCAAACACTATGCGGATACTATGCATAATAAGATATAATACATTCTATTTTTCATAAAAAATAAAACTAATAAACTATATATATATCACCCGTGAACTTGCATTCCCAGCCAATTCATTTTCCACATATGGGCCCCACATATGGCCCCCACATGTGGGCCCACCTTTATTATATTAAATAATTTTTTACTAATTATTTTGAAAAATGAGTAAGTGGGGGTCCAAATAATACGTCAATATTTACAACAAATAAAAGTCACCTCAATATTTTTAACAACATTTATCATCATTATTATAATTCGCAATATTTAACAACCAGGTCGTTCCCAGGAAAGAGATGACTTTTCGATAAGGATTTCTCCTTATTGGCCCGCAATTAGGTGACTAAACCTCTCCTTGACAGAACTCCTAGACATTGTCAACATTGCAAATAATAATATGAATAACTTTGTCATCTTAATTATTTATTTAATAATATAAAATATTATACAAATGATACGGTGACAATAATTGAATCAATAATATGAGAGATATTGTAACGCCCTAGAAAATCGGATTTTTGAGAATTAAATTTTTATTTGATTAAATGAATTTAATTGATTATTTATGGGAGCAAGCTAATTGAAGGTCATTCTATGACCTAAACATATCAGAACGTCGTACGATTTTGGCTACGTGTTAGAATTAAAGTGTTTGAATTTTCAAGACGAAAATAAAAGCTTTCCGAGAAATTTTTCAAAAAACACTATTCACGCATTTCTACTCGAGAATTATTTTTGAACTTTCGAGAAATACGTAACGATAGAATATCAAGGTGAGATGGAATATCCAATAATATTTTAGTTATGTAAAACATAATATTTCGCCTGTGGACTTAATTTAAGAACGTTAGGAAAATCAAGTGTTAAGAAGTTAGTGTAATGATTGTATAATACGTAGGTATTATACGAGGTAGAGAATACGAGTATGATACGAAGTAGTATACGAGTATGTATGGGTGATGGTATATCGTATATCATGAATAAGTATACGAGTCAGAATACGAGAATTATACGTAGAGTATATGTTATAAGGCTTCAAGCCATTTGTGAATAGACTTGTGGATTATGTGGGATGTAGAAGTCCAATATGATTTAATATTAAAGTCCAATGGGAAGTGTGACAAGGCCCAAATGTAAGAATGGTTAAGTCCAATATGAGTTAATGATCAAGCCTAAGTGTTTATTTAATTACAAGCCCAATGCATAAGTTAAGTTAGAATAACTAATTAAGCTAAAGCCTAAAGTAAGAACCAAGGGGCTATGCGTTGGTTTAAACCCATGGTTTAAACCATGGGTGATCTAAAGTGATAAATAAGTAACTTAATTCTTAAGTGTTGTGATGGGCAAGCAAAGGATAAAAGTTGTGATAAACAAGTTAACTTAATGGCTAAGATAAGTGGTGAGCAAGTGACTTGGTGGCTAAGTAGATGTGGTGGCCAAATTAACTTAATTAGGAAGTAATGAATAGTAATGAGGTGGATTAAGGAGGTGGAGGTGGCTTATTGACCATTATGCCCTCACTTAGGATTTTCTATAAATAGGAAGCTTGCTAGCTCATTTGTTCCTTGTTCAAAACACCAAAAACTTATTGGTTAGAGGGTGTTAGTTCCCAGAGGCACAATAGTTATCTACAAAGGGGGGGTTGAATAGATATTTGAAATTTTTTTCGTTTTAACTTGTTAGTAGATAATGATTAAAACTTTAGCGGAATTAATATTAGTTTTAATCTCTCTTAAGATAGCAAATTTATGAGAGTGAGGCAGATATAACAGTTATAGCAGATATAGCAGTTATAGTAAGAATGTAAGAGACACAATCGTTTTAAGTGGTTCAGAGCACTTAAAGCTCCTAGTCCACTCTTCTACTTCTCGAGTAGGAAATCCACTAAAGATGTCTTTTACACTTTCTGAATCACTTAGATTCCTTCTAGACCATCAGTCTAGGAACTTCTTAGTTCACTCTTAAAGTCTTCAAGTCCAGCAGACTTGGCTCTCTTACAATTCACTTAGAACTCTTCAAGTCCTTCTGACTTGGAACTTTTTCTTCAATTGATTGGTAGATGTTGAGTTCTTGATGGTTGCTACTCAGTTATAATTTAAGCACTTTGTTCGAAAGAACTGAGTAGCTGGGCAAGCTTTCCTTTTTCTCAGGTTGTAGAGTTGAGCTTTGAGAGTTCTTGTACGTTTTTGTTCAATGCTTGCTTACTTCTCTCATCTGCTTGATTTGCATATATGTGATCTTGAAAACTATCCGTTGGATCCATCCGTTGACCTTTCTATTCTTTGATGGAGACTTTTTTGCACATCTTCTGAATTGCATTCTGGCCCACTGACACAGTAGACTGCTTTCTCACCTAACATCTGAAAAGGTATTCTCCCCCCTTACCAATGGTACTTTCCTTAGCTTCTTCAATACGCTTCTTTGTTGCATACTAAGGATATTTCTTAGGACTTTAGGACTGGTGAGTGCTACAACGTTTAGAATCCATTCCTCATATGTTGGAGTTTGTCTCCACATAAATCGTGAAGCTTGACGCTTCTGACACAAGACAGATGATACTCTACGATTCAGATCATGGTACTCTACGATTTAGATCGTGGTGACTTGTCGCCTTGGTGCTTGGTCTGATGCTATCTGCCGAGAGCACTACGATTTCTCTTAAATATTTGCACACTACGATCTTTGCTTGCTTGAGTTGTAAACTCTACGTTTCCGAGAGCACACTACGATCTCTGAGTTGGCTCGGCAAACGTTGGGACCACTCTACAATTTTTGAAGAGGCCCTTCAAGGAAGGCACACTATGATTCTTGAAGCTCCACATTTTTGCCTTGACTTCTGCAACCTTGATCAGATTGATGCACTACGAATTCTTCGAAGCCTATCTATTACATCTCAAGATCAACCTAACAACTTTAATCTCTCTATCTATACATTCATTTTTAGAATAATACACATTAAGAGCTTAGATCAACCTAACAGATTTGATCTATCACTAAGTCCTTGTACATATATTCCTTGAAGGACTTTACAAATAATCTTGAGCATTTGTATTTAAACATCAAATCAACATATGCATTTTCCCAACAATCTCCCCCTATTTGATTTTGACAGAACCAAGGAGATTTGTTTTCATGATTATTAGTATCTAAACGTAATTGCAGGAAATTTAAACATGACTTAGTATTTTAGTGAGCAACTAAAATTTTTAGAGAGTAAGCACGAATTTATTGATGATTGAAGAGTATTACAATTTAGCTTTACATCAATAATAATTTAAAATTTCACTTATCTCTATTTCTTTTGTCTTTTACGTAGAGGATTGGCATACTCCTCAACCCTTCTTTTTCTGCTTGCTTCATCCCTTCTGGCTATCACTTCCAGCTCACTTGGGCTTATCCTTGGGTTATGATCATGCCTATTCATGAATGCAAGATCTCCAATTGGCATTCTTAGGCCTGTGGTGGTTACATTTTATGAGTTGGTAGCTAGCCCTTGACTCCTTATTGGCTGAGCCATCGAGCCTTCCTGCTGATCAGATCGTTGAGTCTGATTGCTTGATCGTAGAGTCTGTTGGTGGAATTGTCTTGCAGGAGGGCTTCTTGACGCTTGAATGTGAAATTGTCCTCTACCTCTTCCCTGGCTTCCTTAAACTCCTATGCCTCTGCCCTGGCTTCCTTGAACTCCTTTCCCTTTTATTATTCTCCCCCTTTATGTCAGCATCAAGGGTTTGAATGTCTTCAGATAGTCGAGTCACTCCTTGGACAAGCTCATTGAGTTGGCTTCATGTTTGAGCAATGTCCTCTCGATTTTCCTTGACTAGAGCTTCAGAGCGAGCTTCTTTGTTCCGGAGGGCAGCTAGAACAGTGTTAGTTTGATGTTCTTAGTTTACATAGGCTTTCTGAAATTCTTTGACTGAAGCTTTTAGGTTGATGATGTTCTCCATCATAAGGTTATTTTGGGCTTCTTGAGATTTCTGTAATTCAAGAACAGCCTCTCTTTGTTTGGTTGCTATCCGAAAGTGGATATTATCTCTGTCCTTCATGCTTTGAATCATTTCCTTAATAATTTCCCTCAGCTTCTTTGTAAGCTCAGTGTTCAGAGTGCCTGGGAGATTATTTGCAGCAGTGATCATCTAAGTCAGCCTGAGATGAATGTGTTCTGAGTGAATTTCCAGGCTCTCATCGATGTCCTTGACTATGTTCTTAGACACTTCATTCAAGTCATCTTTCGTGGGCAGATTTATGAGTGGGTCACTGGGTTGAGGAGTGTTTAAAGGAGGGGATGTGTTCTGGAATTGATCTTGCACAGAGTAGAGGGCAAGATCGAGATTGAAGTATTTGTTGTTGGATGAGGAGGGAATATCCGTTGGAGGGGCCTGAGTTTGGATGTTTGAGTTTGGTGACTCTACGATTTGAGGTGGAGACTCTGGAATGAGGTTAGAGTCTGTAATCGTAGAGATGATGGGTTGTGGGAGCATTATGAAGTTGATCGCATTTGGTTCCTCAGTTACAAAATTTTGGGATTCTACAACTGGAAATTGATTTAGTGGATGAAGAATTACTTCCAACCATTGTGGGAATTCATAAAATTGACTAAATAAGGATGATGGCAAGTGATTAACTTGGAAGAGGGTTGGGATAGGTAGTTCCTCGGGTTTATACTTTGAGGAAGAGTAGTTTGTGAGTAACTTCTTGGCGAAGTTAAATCTTCCTGGGAATCCATTGGCTAGTACTGAGATGGCCGGATACTCTTTGAAGCTCCAAAACATGTGATTCCAGGAATTTAGAATCTGAGCTTGATGGAAGGGCAACATGGGTAGATATGAAAATAGTTGCTCGTAGTTAGCTCTTCTGTACCCATTTATGCCCACAATTGTGATCTCGACCTCATCATCTTCTTCCTCTTCTCTGTTCTCGTTGGAGGATTCCATTATCTCAATGGCCTCTTGATGTTCTTGCACTGGTTCTTCTTCATTTCTTGCAAGGACCTCTTCTTCTTCCATGGAGATGTCACGAGCCTCCCCCTCAACTTGATAATCTTCTTGTACGATCAATAGCTCCCCCTCAACTGGAGCATCTTCTAGGATGGGAGCTTCAGGCATCTCTTGTAAGACCCCAACTTATTATAAATGAAATTTAATTTCCACTATTTATTATTTTAAAATAGTAAGGGTTGATTTGATTAATGTGGTTAGTTATGGGTGAAATGCGCATATATTTCAAGTAAGCAAGTGGTTATAAAATATTCATTATTGTCGGGGAATATTCGTTTGGTCGTGGAATATTCTTACTGTCGGGAAATATTCGTACGACGGCGCAGCCTTGTGTGGGCCCCATAACGGAAAACGATTAGATGAAGAAAACGACAAGTATAAGTTGTTTATAATAACGACGTAGTTGTTACCGTTAATACTGTTGAAATACTCGGTGGTTAAAACACAGCACACGGTATTACACCAATATTTGATTCTAACGTAAAAAGGCACTACTCAATAATTGTTACAGTAATTACTGTTCAATATTTTGTTTTATTGATTCAATAATTGTTGAATTGATATTTTATATTACTGTTATTCAATAATTGTTGCTACACAATATTTTCCATTATCCGAGCAATAATAACATTATTGGCAATTATTGGCAATGTCTAGAAAGTTCTGTCTAAGGAGAGGTTTGGTCATCTAATTGTGCGCCAGTAAGGAAAAATCATTATTGGAAAGCCCCCTCTTTTCTGGGAACGGCCTGGTTGTCGATATTGTGATTCTGTAATATTATTTGTGAATAATTAATTATTAATTTATATGATAAGAAAAATATTCATTTTATGTGGATATAGATGGAGAAAATTTTAAAGTGACAATTATTGAAAAATTGATATTTTATTTTTTTGATAAAATAATTCATTTAAATATATTATTATATTTTAATAATATAATAATGGTGATATTTTAACAATAAATATGGGATATATGAATATATGAGGAGGAAGAGTATTTTTTTACAAAAGTTATTTTAAACATGTTAAACATGTCTGTGGGCCCATTTCTTGACTGAAATTTGATTATAGCCTATAAAATCGTCCGTATGTTGATTTTGGTCAATTTTTGTTTGGAATTTGGAAAACTTTTCTTCTGCAAAGTTGTAGAGAATGAAATTTCCTATGGCACGGACAGAAGGTTTGAATTTTTCTGATAAAAGGGCTATTTATTATGAATTATTGAAGTTCCGTAGTTCCGAAATAATTGATTTTTGAACGTTTTAATTATTTTTAATAACAAAAACGTTTTTTTTGTTTTTGTCATTATTGGTAGATGAATTCAGATGGTCAAGGTGGGCGTAAGAATTTAAATAAATAATGTTAATATTTTATTAAATTTTTTATGTTTTCTAAGCATTTTCCTATAAATAGGGTGCTTAGGTTAGAATAAAAAATCACACCAGAAACAGAAGTTTTCTCTCTCTACTTTATCGAGCGTATTCTTGTGAGTATTTTAAGATTTTGAGTGTTGCTATACGGTGCAAGTTCCCTTCAGCTCTATATCTAGTATTCCAGTCAGAAGTACTGTCTTTTCGAGGTAAGGTATGTTATTTTTTAAAAAAATGATATTATTTCTTTCAATATTTTTATGCCGAAATATTGGTCTGAACTTTTTATCAAATTTGAAACTTTTTGTGTCGGGATTACTATTCACGTATACGGTACTATTCACGAATACAACACTATTCACCGAAAAATTAAATTTTCGTTTTTTGTCCAAGATATCTATTATGGATACTAGCTTTGATTGTATCCATGTTTTGATCATTCTTTAATTTTACTCCACTGTGATTATTTATAAGGTATTTTTGGACATGGATAAACCGAAATATGAATCCTTAATATCTATTCTTTTGTTTCACTGGATTCGTTTTCTTTAAAATATTTTTCATCATCCTCAGTCCTAAATGATGATATAACTGAATATCTTTGGCCTGTAGTGCAAAGATTAATAATTTTACGATGAATATCTTTGGCCCGTAGTGCAAAGATGAACAGATGTTGAGATGAACATGACCAACTGATGAATATCTTTGACCTGTTGTGCAAAGATGAATATTTGATTTATGATGTATATTGATTGATGTTACAGGGATAAAATATTGATGATGAACTTTTAAATTCATAGATGATAGTAGATTTCATTTTCTACTTAACTCTTCTAATAAATTATTATTTCCGCTGCGAATATTGATTTAAAACTTGTTGTCTATTATATTCTATTAAATTTTTCCTGTTAAAGACTAAGGATAATTTGTTGTACATTATCTTAGTCATAATATTCTTTACTGGGCTAGTTGAGCTCACCCTTTTCCTTTTTGTTCTATTTTTTTTCTCAGGAGGCGAGAATGTAGCGAGTACTAGTCGGAGTGTGGATTGATGGTTCTAGAAGTTGTTTTAGTAGTCCTCACTATTTTGTAAAATAGCGTATCAATAATTGTAATGAGGATTTATTTGAGTGTGGATATTGTCTAGATGACAATATATGTATTTAAACTCACAGTTTATGTGTTGTATTAATAAAGTTGTAGTTGTTTCTGTACCATGTTATTGACAACTCAAAATGGGTGATGTATACCTATTTTGGGGGCGTCACAGTTGGTATCAGAGCTTAGGGATATGATCTCTGGCGGAGATCGGGGAATAGAACTAAGAGGGGAGAGACGAGTAAAACCTTCGCTAGTGTGTCTTACCTAAGCTTATTTGTTGGTTGGTCAATATATAGGAATATTATGTGATATGTTGATTTCTTTAATTAACCCTTATTTTATGGCAGTATTTGAGAATGTCGACTGGGAATGTTAACAGTGGAGTAAATGAGACTGTGGAGACACCTTTACTCACCAATGAGGAGAACGTGCAACAAGCTGGCAATGTTCCTCCTGTAAACAACACCACTGAGCAAATGATGAACGATGGAATGTTTAGAAGCTTTTTGCAGTTCATGAAAAATCAGACGAGGGAGACTCGTGTACAAAATACAGGTGGAAATGATAGCAACGCGCGGTTTGTCACAGCCAAGTAGTTCAAAGAGTTGGGACCACCAGAATTCTGGGGAAAGCCGGATCCAATTAAGGTGGAGACGTGGGTCAAGCAAATTACCAAGATATTCGATGTCTTGGGATGCATGGAGGAACAGAAGGTTCCATTTGCCACCTTCATGTTCCGTAATGAGGCAGATTACTGGTGGGAATCTGTGAAGCGTAACCATCCAGCCGCACTCAACATGTCTTGGGAGACATTTCAGAAACTGTTCAATGACAAGTACTTTCATGAAAGTATTCGTCATATAAAGGAGGTAGAGTTTATTAGACTGGAGCAGAACAATATGACGGTGTCCCAATACAAGACGAAGTTCGCGAAGTTATCCAGGTCTGCATCTCATTTGGTGGAGAATGAGGAACGTATGACACGGATGTTTCTGAGAGGTTTGAAACCCGACATACGTCAGTATCTCATTTCTCATAAATTTTCTCTATATTCAGACGTTGTCAACAAGGCTCAATTATTAGAGCGAGATAACGAGTACGTTCAACCGAGGAACCACAACCAGGATCGTACTGGTGACAGCAGTCATCGGAGCAACGATAACTAGCAGGGAAAGAAGAACACAGACAAAAGCGGTAGCCACTCTGGTAGTAATCGTGGCCATGATAATAGAAGAAGCGAGTGAGGGGGGAGATTTTAAAAAGAGAAAATTCAACAATGACAATGTGAAGACTTCAGCACCAGCAGCAACTCGTTCTAAGGGAGGAGAACGACCACCGGTCGTATGCTATAAATGCAGAAAAGAGGGACATATCAGCCCAAACTGTCCACAACAGTTTAAGGTATGCTATAATTGTGGAAAGGAAGGACATATCGCTCGAGATTGTACGGTAGAAAAACCAAGTCCAGTGGGGATGGTGACTCAAAAGGTTGTCCCAGAAAAGTCAAAGTCAACGGTTCCTAGAAGAGCATTTGTCGTGACTGGTCAAAATGCAAGGAACCCAAACGAGGTGATCACGGGTAAGCTAATCATAAATTCTTGTGAAGTTTATACCTTACTAGATATGGTGCTACCCATTCATTTATCTCTCCTGCTTGTGCTCAACGTTTAAACTTGACTCCAGAGAAATTAGACTTTGACCTATCTGTGGAGACTCTGTTAGGAGAAACTTTCGTAACATCCACTGTTTATAAATCTTATTTGATCCAAGTTGGCACCATCACATTACCTGTTGATCTTATCTCTTTAAAGATACTTGCTTTTGATGTGATTTTAGGGATTGATTGGTTAACTACTCATCATGCCAAAATTGATTGTTTTCGTAAGGTTGTTAGTTTCATATTCCTAACCAACCTGTTGTACGAATTCAAGCAATTAAACCACTAAAATCAATCACTGTCATATCAAGTCATAAACCTATTCGTTTATTAAAAAATAGATGTCAAGCTTTCTTAGTCCATGTTATCGATTTGAATAAAGACACGTCAAATTTGAATGATATTCCTGTTGTTAGTGACTTTCCTGACGTATTTCCTGAAGAACTTCCTGGTTTACCCCTAGAACGTGAAGTTAAATTCTTTATTCTCTTTAACTTGGTACAAAGCCCATTTCTAAAACCCCATATCGAATAGCTCCTATTGAACTTCAGGAGTTAAAGGTCCAACTACAGGAATTGTTGGACATCGGTTTCATTCGTCCTAGAACATCTCCTTGGGGTGCTCCAGTTTTATTCGTAAAGAAGAAAGACGGGAGTATGCGACCTTGTATTGACTACCGGGAATTGAACCATGTCACTATCAAGAATAGGTATCCGCTACCTCGTATTGATGACCTATTTGACCAGTTATAAGGAGCACAATTCTTCTCAAAGATCGATCTTCATTCTGAATATTATCAGCTGAAGATTAGAACTGATGATATTCCAAAGACTGCCTTCAGAACTCGGTACGGGCATTATGAATTCTTAGTCATGTCTTTTGGATTGACTAATGCTCATGCGGCTTTCATGGATATGATAAATCGAGTATTCAAGGAATATTTAGATCAGTTCGTTGTTGTCTTTATTGATGTCATACTTATATATTCCAAAAGTCTTGAAGATCATGAGCACCATCTGAAGCTGGTACTCCAAAGGCTTCGTGAAAACAAGCTATATACCAAGTTGAAGAAATGCGAGTTCTGACTTGAGAAAGTAGCATTCCTTGGGCACGTGGTGTCAGAACATGGAGTATCTGTTGACTCGGCGAAGATTGAAGCAATACAAAGTTGGGAGCAACCTAAGTCGGTGACCGAAGTACGTAGCTTTCTGGGCTTAGCTAGTTATTATCAGAGATTCGTGGAAGTGTTTTCTCGAATCTCTACTCCGTTAACTCAGTTGACTAGGAAGGATACAAAATTCGTATGGAGCGAGGAATGCGAAAAGAGTTTCCAAGGATACCATCTGGTTCAGATGGATTTGTTATCTATAGCGATGCTTCAAGTAAAGGGTTAGGATGTGTTCTCATACAACATGGGAAAGTCATAGCTTATGCCTCACGACAACTTACAGGGTATGAGAGGAATTATCCTACTCATGATCTAGAGTTGGCAGCAGTCATTTTCGCGCTAAAGATCTGGAGGCACTATCTATATGGGGAGAAAGTGGAGCTATATTCAGATCATAAAAGCCTCAAATATTTCTTCGCCCAAAAGGAAGTCAACATGCGGCAACGACGTTGGCTCGAGCTGTTGAAAGACTACGACCATACCTTTCAATACCATCCTGGAAAAGCGAACGTGGTAGCCGACACATTGAGCAAAAGATCATACGCGGGAACGAGTGCGATGTTGTCAACACAATGGCCCATTTTGTGTGATTTACAAAAGATGAAGATAGAATTCAAAACTCTGGGGACCCATGCGATGATGTCAAGTGTACACATAGAACCAGCTTTAATCGATAAAGTTAAAGTTGCTCAAGCCACAGACCCGGAGCTGATGCTTATTAAGAAGAAGGTGATATTCCAGAAGCAAGAATCGATGAAGAAGGAATACTTCAAGTCCATCAAGACTTTGTGTTCCTAACGATTCTGATTTGAAGTACAAGATCATGATGGAGGCACACAACACACCGTTTGCAATTCACCTTGGAAGTACCAAAATGTATCGTGATCTTCGACATATATTTTGGTGAAACAATATGAAGAGAGAGATTGCAAAGTTTATCTCGAGGTGTTTAATTTGTCAACGTGTAAAGGCGGAGCATCAAGTTCCTAAGGGTCCATTGCAACCACTTGAGATTCTGAAATGAAAGTGGGAACACATTACCATGGATTTCGTTACAGGTCTTCCCACGGTTTCTCAAGGCATAAATGCTATTTAGGTTATTGTTGATAGATTAACTAAGTCTGCTCATTTCTTACCAATACGGGAGACTTATTCCCTTGAATGTCTTGCTCGTATGTAAGTAAATGAGATTGTGAGATTGTATGGCATGCCAGTATCCATAGTTTTGGATCGTAACCTGTTGATTGATTTCGCAACCGATAAACACGCGCAAGTATACGCGGTCAACAAGTAATATAATGATAAGAGAGTTGTCGAACCCACGAGGAATTATCACTAATATCTACCAAGTACTAACTTTATATCGCCTCAATCTTATTTAAACAATTAATTAAAATGATAAATTATGATTACAATTAATTAAAATAACAGAAAAACAAAACATAGATAGATAAAGAGCTAAGAACACAATATCCACACACAAGCATTTTGTCAAACACTTGGTGTGCATCACTTTGTTCAAATCTCTTAACTCTCTTTATGATCATGGAGGCTACTATGAATTGGCAATACATAAATTATGCATATACATAATCACATAAAGAACCAATTCGCATGACACCAATCAAAAGGAAAGCAAAATAGAAGTTTAATTCATAACAAATAAATCAAACTATTCCAAATATTAGGTAATCATCCAATGGATCATACAAGTATCAAAGAAAAGCTAGAAGTTTAATTCAATTCCTTGCCTCCATAGGTGTTACAAATGTTTGCACTAGATCCCCAAGAATGAGTTCTAGCCACTAGAGGAAAAAAGAAAGAAAGAAATGATGGCTTCCCTTAGTTGTTGGTTGAAGCTCCTCCATTGATAATGTTGAAGCTCCCACCACTGATGCTCCTTGAAGCTCTTGAAGAACCATGGCCAAGAGCCATGGCCTCCCTCTTCTACAAGCCGCCACCTCTCTCTTTTTCTCCTCTAGGTTGCAAGTAGAAATGAAAGATTATGTTTTTGGGTCATTAGGTTGAGCATTTAATAGCTGAAAACTGTCCAAAATTCGTTTCTGGAACTGTAGCGCCATGATTTGACTTGAACGGGGCGCTGCAGCGCGGAAAGGGGGCTGGGCTACTGCTAAGTGGCGCTGCGGCGCCGAAAATACACTAGCAAGTCGCGCTGCAGCGCCGACTAATTTTCTGCTTGGACATCTGTTGGGAAAATGGCCATAACTTCTTCATATGAACTCCGATTGAGGCGATTTAAGATGATCCAGAAAGAGGAGAAGTAGATCTACAACTTTTATTCTTTGAGTTCTTCAAAATAATGGCTAGATCAATGCTCAAATTGGCCTTGAAGTGACTGCTATGCAAATAGCAGTTGGTAGTTTCCAGATTTGACACCCGTTAGGAAAATAGTCATAACTCTGGTATCCAAACTCCGATTGAGGCAATTCAAGATGATCCGAAAAGAGGAGACGTTTATCTACAACTTTCATTCTTGGAGTTTGGACAGATAATGGCTGGAGCATGGCACAAATTGGGCTTTACGGGACTGCTATGTCAATGGGAAACCGAAAATGCAAATTTTGCGATTCCAACCATCTACCCAAATGACGTTCCATCCGATTCCTACAAAACAAAGTAAAAACACATCAAACTAATACAAAAATACATAAAAGTAATATAAAACTATATTACACAATAATGCAATGAAAACACATAAAAACCAAACAAACTAGCTTAGGATTAACACATTATCAAACTCAAAAGTACCTAATTTGTGTATATAAAACACACTCATCAAATGCCCCCAAACTTGAATCTTTGCTTGTCCTCAAGCAAAACACTAAGAACAAAAACTATAAAAATAAATTCTAACAATCAACCACTTGAGCAATGAATCAATAAGTTTGAACAATGACCTTAAAGATGTCAAAACATGATAACTCTAGAAAACTTTCAAAATGTCAGAACGTCTAGGATTTCAACTTGCTTGTCAGTCATACCTTGCCTTAGATTCTTTCTGTGTGTGTGTGTGTATCCATTTGCACTAAACCAATTATTGCTCGGATTAGCTTATACAACCATATTACCTTATGAAAGAAATAAACTTCAAAAACTACATGCTTAACACATCACTCATCGCAATTGTAGACAAATCACACATTCTAAAAATTTTAGATCAAAGGACTCTTAGGTGAATGCATTTTATGCTCCATCTTACCCTAAGTCCGTTTTTATGGGCGAGTGCGTTTTACGCTCCATCTCACCCTAAGTTCGCTTTTATGGGCGAGTGCGTTTTACGCTCCATCTCAACCCACCGCAAGATTTTTGATATATATACTTTTTTTTATATAGGTGAGTGCGTTTTACGCTCTATCTCCCATCAGCATGTGTTTATGAGTGAGTGCGTTTTACGCTCCATCTCAACCCACCACATGATCAATAAATCAAACTTAAGTATATTGCTTCGAGTGATGTTTAAATGAGTTCTAGAGCTTCTTGATATCTCCCACAAGCATTCAGTCATATAAGCCTTCTCTAAGTATATAACTAGTTCATTACAAATGGATGAGTGCTCAAAAGTAGGAGTCATAAGCAAAGCAATAACCAACAACAAGTCGATCACCCCAAACTAAGCGCAAAATTTATCCATTTTTCATGAGTTATAACCTTAACAATCATTTGCCTGATAATAAATAATAGCTTAATTCAAATTAAATCAATGCTCAAGAGACACAGCCTATACTAGAAATGCAGTTAAACCCCAAAAAAAAATAGAATACAACAAAATATATCAAAACAAAACGTAGAAGACCCCCAAACTTGAAACTGATAATGTCCTTACTAAACGCAATAAAAGAATTCAACGTAAAGGACTTCCGTGACCATTTATCAGTTGTCGCATTCCGCAACCGACGTCTACTATTTGCTAAGATATAACATAAAATGGAAAATTTTCAAATTTTTGTTTTTTTAAATTTAACTAATATGCACTACTAAACATAAAGACATCCAAATAATTGACATAATAATATAATACCAACTCAAGTACCAAGAATACCACGAGTACCCCCAAACTTAAGAAGAACATTGTCCTCAATGTAAAGATAGATAAAATAAAAAACTAGAGGACTTCCCTGAGAATATGTTAATCGTCATCGACATCATCCTCCAAGCCCTCTAAGTCGAGAGTGCCAAACTTGTTGCGCGATACTCGGTACCTGAAAGTAACTAACACAGAACTTTACACTTTGGGTTGCCTCCCAACAAGCGCTTGGTTTATAGTCTTCGGCCTGACTTTATTTAAAATAGAAATACAAGCTTAATAAAAATTTGTCATGCAAAATCGGAATGTAAGGCCCTAACTTACGCCAAGTCTTGCACAAGATCAGTATTTACATACAGTCTTGTCAATCCAATCTCACAAACGATAACAATAAATAGAACTGTAAGGCCCCAGCTTACGCCAAGTCTTGCACAAGTTCAGTATTTACATACAGTCTTGTCAGCCTATTTATCGCAATCGGCAAACACGTGCAAATAAAGATCAAGTAAAACAAAGATAAATAAACGTTCAAATTAAGACTACATTGATTGAAATCAATATTGGACAATATTAGATAATAAGTCCCCGGCAACGGCGCCAAAAACTTGTTGATTGATTTCGCAACCGATAAACACGCGCAAGTATACGCGGTCAACAAGTAATATAATGATAAGAGAGTTGTCGAACCCACGAGGAATTATCACTAATATCTACCAAGTACTAACTTTATATCGCCTCAATCTTATTTAAACAATTAATTAAAACGATAAATTATGATTACAATTAATTAAAATAACATAAAAACAAAACATAGATAGATAAAGAGCTAAGAACACAATATCCACACAAAAGCATTTTGTCAAACACTTGGTGTGCATCACTTTGTTCAAGTCTCTTAACACTCTTTATGATTATGGAGGCTACTATGAATTGGCAATACATAAATTATGCATATACATAATCATATAAAGAACCAATTCGCATGACACCAATCAAAAGGAAAGCAAAATAGAAGTTTAATTCATAACAAATAAATCAAACTATTCCAAATATTAGGTAATCATCCAATGGATCATACAAGTATCAAAGAAAAGCTAGAAGTTTAATTCAATTCCTTGCCTCCATAGGTGTTACAAATGTTTGCACTAGATCCCCAAGAATGAGTTCTAGCCACTAGAGGAAAAAAGAAAGAAAGAAATGATGGCTTCCCTTAGTTGTTGGTTGAAGCTCCTCCATTGATAATGTTGAAGCTCCCACCATTGATGCTCCTTGAAGCTCTTGAAGAACCATGGCCAAGAGCCATGGCCTCCCTCTTCTACAAGTCGCCACCTCTCTCTTTTTCTCCTCTAGGTTGCAAGTAGAAATGAAAGATTATGTTTTTGGGTCATTAGGTTGAGCATTTAATAGCTGAAAACTGTCCAAAATTCGTTTCTGGCGCTGCAGCGCCATGATTTGACTTGAACGGGGCGCTGCAGCGCGGAAAGGGGGCTGGGCTACTGCTAAGTGGCGCTGCGGCGCCGAAAATACACTAGCAAGTCGCGCTGCAGCGCCGGCTAATTTTCTGCTTGGACATCTGTTGGGAAAATGGCCATAACTTCTTCATATGAACTCCGATTGAGGCGATTCAAGATGATCCAGAAAGAGGAGAAGTAGATCTACAACTTGTATTCTTTGAGTTCTTCAAAATAATGGCTAGATCAATGCTCAAATTGGCCTTGAAGTGACTGCTATGCAAATAGCAGTTGGTAGTTTCCAGATTTGACACCCGTTAGGAAAATAGTCATAACTCTGGTATCCGAACTCCGATTGAGGCAATTCAAGATGATCCGGAAAGAGGAGACGTTTATCTACAACTTTCATTCTTGGAGTTTGGACAGATAATGGCCGGAGCATGGCACAAATTGGGCTTTACGGGACTGCTATGTCAATGGGAAACCGAAAATGCAAATTTGGCGATTCCAACCATCTACCCAAATGACGTTCCATCCGATTCCTACAAAACAAATTAAAAACACATCAAACTAATACAAAAATACATAAAAGCAATATAAAACTATATTACACAATAATACAATGAAAACACATAAAAACCAAACAAACTAGCTTAGGATTAACACATTATCAAACTCAAAAGTACCTAATTTGTGTATATAAAACACATTCATCATAACCCAAGATTCACTTAACAATTTTGGGTTAGCTTGCAAAAAGTTATGAGCACGGATTTACGATTTCGTTCGGCATACCATCCTCAAATGGACGGACAATCAGAGAGGACTATTCAAACTCTTGAAGATTTATTAAGACTTTGTGTCTTAGACTTCAAAGGGAGTTGGGATAAGTATTTACCATTGGTGGAATTCTCTTACAACAACTGTTATTAGGCAAGTATAGGTATGGCTCCATTCGAAGCATTATATGGACGAAAGTGTCGCTCTCCAATATGTTGGGATAAGGTGGGTGAAGCAACATTGTTGGGACCCGAGTTGGTACGTATTACTACAGAAAAGATCCAAATGATTCGACAACGCATACAAACAACACAGGATCGACAAAAGAATTATGCGGATCTTCATTGAAAGGACGTGAAATTTAGTATTGGGGATCATGTATTGTTGCGTGTTGCTCCATGGAAGGGAATTACAAGATTTGGAAAAAGAGGAAAGTTCAATCCACGATTTATTGGTCCATTTCAGATTCTTGACCGAGTAGGAAATGTGGCCTATAGACTCGCGTTACCTCCAAGTATGTCTCGTGTTCATAATGTTTTTCACATATCCGTGCTTCGTAAATATGTGGAAGACCCGAGCCACGTTATTGAGTTAGAACCGAACGAGATAGCCGGAGATTTAACGTATAAAGAGGTACCTATCAAGATCTTGGATAGAAAGGAGCATGTCCTACGCACAAAGATCATACCACAAGTTAAAGTTGTGTGGAGGAACCATGCTATAGAGGAAATGACCTGGGAGTTAGAAACGAAAAATAAAAGCGAGGTATCCTCACCTTTTCGAAACACCAGGTACGTACGTTAATTTCGAGGACGAAATTTTATAAGGAGGGGAGGTTGTAAGACCCCAATTTATTATAAATAAAATTTAATTTACTATATTTATTATTTTGAAATAGTAAGGGTTGATTTGATTAATGTGGTTAGTTATGGGTGAAATGGGCAAATATTTCAAGTAAGAAAGTGGTTATAAAATATTTATTGTTGTCGGAGAATATTCGTTTGGTCGTAGAATATTCTTACTGTCGGAGAATATTTGTACGACGGCGCAGCCTTGTGTCGGCCCCATAACGGAAAGCGATTGGATGAAGAAAATGACAAGTATAAGTTGTTTATAATAACGGCGTAGTTGTTACCGTTAATACTGTTGAAATACTCGGTGGTTAAAACACAGTAGCACACGGTATTGCACCAATTATTGATTCTTACGTAAAAAGGCACTACTCAATAATTGTTACAGTAATTATTGTTCAATATTTTGTTTTATTGATTCAATAATTGTTACATTGATATTTTATACTACTGTTATTCAATAATTGTCACAACACAATATTTTTCATTATCGGAGCAATAATTCATATTATCTAAATAATATTATTAGATAACATTATTGGCAATATCTAGAAAGCTCTGTCTAAGGAGAGATTTGGTCATCTAATTACGCGCCAGTAAGGAAAAATCCTTATTGAAAATCCCCCTCTTCCCTGGGAACGGCCTGGTTGTCGATATTGTGATTCTGTAATATTATTTGTGAATAATTAATTATTAATTTATATGATAAGGAAAATATTCATTTTATGTGGATATAGATCGAAAAAATTTTAAAGTGACAATTGTTGAAAAATTGATTTTTTTTTGATAAAATAATTTATTTAAATATATTATTATATTTTAATAATATAATAATGGTGATATTTTATCAATAAATGTGGGATATATGAATATATGAGGAAGAGTATTTTGTTGCAAAAATTATTTAAAACATGTTAAACATGTCTGTGGGCTCATTTCTTGACTGAAATTTGATTATAGCCTGTAAAACCGTCCGTATATGGATTTCGGTCAATTTTTGTTTGGAATTTGGAAAAACTTTCTTCTACAAAGTTGTAGAGAATGAAATTTCCTATGAAAAGAACATAAGGTTTGAATTTTTCTGATAAAAGGGCTATTTATTATGAAATATTGAAGTTCCGTAGTTCTGAAATAATTGATTTTTGAAAGTTTTAATTATTTTTAATAACAAAAACATTTTTTTTATTTTTGTCATTATTGGTGGCTGAATTCAGATGGTCAAGGTAGGCGTAAGAATATACATAAATAATATTAATATTTTATTAAATTTTCTACTTTAGTGTTTTAAGTATTTTCCCATAAATAGGGTGCTTAGGTTAGAATTAAAAATCACACCAGAAATAGAAGTTTTCTCTTTCTATATTATCGAGCGTATTCTTGTGAGTATTTTAAGACTTTGAGTGTTGCTATATGGTGCAAGTTTCCTTTAGCTCTATATCCAGTATTCAAGTCAGAAGTGTTGTCTTTTCGAGGTAAGGGATGTTATTTTTTTTATAAATGATATTATTTCTTTCAATATCATTATGCCAAAATATTGGACTAAACTTTTTATCAAATTTGAAACTTTTTATGTCGGAGTTACTATTCACATATACGCACGGCACTATTCACGAATACGACACTATTCACCAATAAATTAAATTTTCATTTTTTGTCCAAGATATATATTATGGATACTAGCTTTGATTGTATCCATGTTTTGATCATTCTTAAATTTTACTCCACTATGATTATTTATGAGGTATTTTTGGACATGGATAAACCGAAATACGAATCCTTAATATTTATTCTTTTGTTTCACTGGATTCGTTTTCTTTAAAATATTTGTCATCATCGTCAGTCCTAAATGATGATATAACTGAATATTTTTGGCATGTAGTGCAAAGATTAATAATTTTATGATGAATATCTTTGGCCCGTAGTGCAAAGATGAACAGGTGTTGAGATGAACATGACCAACTGATGAATATCTTTGGCCTGTAGTGCAAAGATGAATATTTGATTTATGATGTATATTGATTGATGTTACAGGGATAAAATATTGATGATGGACTTTTAAATTCATACATGATAGTAGATTTCATTCTCTACTTAACTCTTCTAATGAATTATTATTTTCGCTGCGAATATTGATTTAAAACTTGTTGTCTATTGTATTCTATTAAATTTTGCCCTGTTGAAGACTAAGGATAATTTGTTGTACATTATCTTAGTCATAATATTCTTTACTGGGCTAGTTGAGCTCACCCTTTTCCTTTTTGTTCTATTTTTTTTCTCAGGGGGCGAGAATGTAGCAAGTACTAGTCGGAGTGTGGATTGATGGTTCTAGAAGTTGTTTTAGTAGTCCTCACTATTTTGTAAAATAGTGTATCAATAATTGTTATGAGGACTTATTTGAGTGTGAATATTGTCTAGATGACAATATTTGTATTTAAACTCATAGTTTATGTGTTATATTAATAAAGTTGTAGTTATTTATGTACCATGTTATTGACAACTCAAAATGGGTGATGTATACCTATTTTGGGGGCGTCACATCTCCCCCTCCGCTAGTGTATTCTCTATCATAAGAACTTCAGGGATCTCCCCCTCAGCTGGAGCATTGTCCTATTGACTTGCTTTGGACAGTTCCTTTTTGGCAGTCATACTCTTGTCTTCCTTCTTGAGCACTTTTTCATTTTCAAGGATATATTTCTTGACCAGTTTTCTTCTTGATTTTCTAGGCTGAGCCTCAGCCTCAGGACTTTCTTGAACTGCAGTTTTGTCCTGTTGATCACCCAGACTATCAGGTGTGGTAGCTTCTTTGCTTGAGGTGTTTGGTCTGGTCTCTGCGATCAGTAGAGACTCTACAATTGAAGAGAGAGATGGCCTTTTGGGTTTGTGGCTGATATTATCTTTCTTCAGCAGCTGAGATATGGTAGCTCTATCTTCTTCTGCCTCATCCTGATGTTGCTTCTTTCTCAGGATTCTTAGAGTCTCAATGTCAGAGGATTCTACTTGTTTATCAGTTGTGGATCTCTGGGGTTCTTCTTCCATTCTAGCCTTAAGCTTCCTCTTGCCCTTGCTTTTTCTGATAAGGGCAGAGGGTTCTCCCTTTTTTGTTTCTTCTTCTTCCCCTTCAATTTCTCTGACAACTGACATATTTCCTGGTACTCCTGATTCCCTTATTTCACCAGTTCTTCCACTAGATTCAAACATCATTCACACATTTTCAGGTTGATTCGTTTTCCAGTTTACGAATAGTTGTTAGGTCATTCACCTGTTTGGATTAATGGCTTCTCCTTTGTCGTCCTTAATCTTGTCACCCAAAGTAGCTTGTAGGATGATGCTTATGAATCGTCCGTAGAGCATCTTTTGAGAGCTCTTTATCTTCTTTAAGCTGATTAACCACTTCCCAATCCATTCAGGCAATAGAGCCCCATAGTTAAGTTGTATTTCATAACTTATGGCAGTCATGAGTTTGAGTTGCACCTCATTTACAGAGTCATGACCAGAGCTCTTGCAACATATACATTTTCCAACAATATCAGCTAGAAATTCATACCTCGGTGGAAACTCCTTCTTCTTGTATCCTTTGACAGAGGGTGATTTCTTGTGATGCATCTTTTTGAGTTCCTTGTGGAAGTCTATGCCATCTATGGAGGGATACCCTTCAGTTTTGAGATCTAGGGCTAGATTGATGTCCATTTCCTTTAGTCTAATCTCTACATTTCTGACTTTCACAGTGATGGTGTTGTTTTTAAATACACCATTATTGTAGAATTCTTTTACCAGCTTCGGGTAGATCAATGTGTCTGTGCCTAAAGCTTCTTTGAGACCCACCTTCTTTAGTAACGACAGAGTTTTGTGAAACTTGGATTCAGCTGTTTTGAACTCATCAAAGTAGAGTCTGTAGCCGCAGATAACACTGGAAGCCACCATTGATTTTCTTGCAAGAAGTGTGATTGACTGAGCTGTCCTCTGATTTAGGGTTTTGTTTCGAGAGAGGATGAGAAAGATAATCTTTTGAACTTCTGATTTCAAAAAGGCATTTTCAAATAGTACATGTAACTTCCCTCTCTCTATTTCGCTTAGTGGGACAGGTGTCGAATTCTGCTTGGCTCTACGAATTGGACTGAGAAGGATTATACTGATTTGCCCTTAGCTCCTACAGAGCTGATGTGTCCTACGATCGTTGGGGTAGCTTTTGTGATCGTTGAGTCTACTTTGCATTCGTTGAGTTTGAACTACGATCATTGATTCTGTCTAGCAATCGTAGTGTATGAGCTACGATCATCGAGTCTGTCCACTATTCATCGTGACTGAGCTACGATCGTCGAGTCTAACCGGATCCTTGTGATGAGTTTTTGACTTAGCATTCTGTTAAGGTAGCTCCGAAAGGGCCAACCTCTTGGAGTGAGTCAAGGGTTAGGTTTGTTTCTGAGGCGCTTATCAGAGAGATTTCTTTGTTTTGAAACTTATCATCAGAGGATGCTCCTCTTGATGATGGGGCTCTGCTATCATCGAGTCTGCACTACGATGGTTGAGTCTGTGCTACGGTCATTTTCTTCCATGTCACTTTAGCTTTACGATCGTGAACTTTCCTTGATCATGTCTACGATTTCAAACATAGCCTTTGTATCTGTATAGTTAGCACATACTAGAGCATATATCTCATGGTTGTAAATTAAGCATTCCTAGCTCACTTATAAACTTGTTAAATCTGGATTCATCTACAGGTTTTGTAAAAACATTAGTAAGTTGATTTTCAGTAGGGATATATTGTAAAGATATAGTTCCATTTTGTACATGATCCCTAATGAAGTGATACCTTATTTCTATATGCTTAGTCCTAGAATGCATAACATGATTATGAGTTATTGCTATGGGACTTGTGTTATCACAGTGAATGGGAATGGATTTAAAATCAAACCCATAATCAGCTAGCTAATTTTTCATCCATAGGACCTGAGCACAGCAGCTGCCTGCAACAATGTATTCAGCTTCTGTAGTTGACGTAGACACTGAGTTTTGCTTTTTGCTAAACCAGGACACAAGTCTGTTTCCTAGCAATTGACAGGAGCCACTTGTACTCTTTCTATCTTTTTTACAGCCTGTAAAATTAGCATCTGTGTATCCTGTTAGTTCAAATGAGGATTCCTCGGGGTACCAAAGCCCCAAGTAAGGTGTACCCTTGAGATACCTAAAAATCCTCTTTACAGCAGATAAATATGATTCTTTAGGGTTAGCCTGAAATCTAGCACATATGCATGTTACAAAGATTATGTCTGGTCTACTGGCAGTTAGATATAAAAGAGAGCCTATCATACCTCCGTATTAAGTTATATCAATACTTTTACCTTTTTCATCTTTGTCAAGTTTGGTTGAAAGAGCAATTGGGGTTTTCATGGGAGAGACTGATTCCATGCCATACTTCTTAAGTAAATCTTTGATGTACTTGGCTTGGTTTATGAAGATTCCTTCATCAGTCTGCTTTACTTACAGTCCAAGGAAGAAATTCAGCTCACCCATCATGCTCATTTCAAACTTGCTCTGCATTAGCTTGGAGAATCTCTTACATAACTTTTCGTCAGTAGAACCAAAAATAATATCATCAACATATATTTGAACCAATAAGACTTTGTCTTTATGCTTTCTAAAAAATAATGTGGTATCTACTCTACCTCTAGTGAACCCATTTTCAATCAGGAAGTTAGTTAGTGTTTCATACCATGCTCTAGGTGCTTGTTTAAGAACATATAAGGCTTTGTCTAATTTATAAACATAATTGGAAAGAGATGGATTGATGAAACCTGGAGGTTGCTCTACATAGACTTCTTCTTGAAGTTCTCCATTCAGGAATGCACTTTTGACATCCATCTGGAAGACCATGAACTTCATGTGAGTGGCAAAGGCAATAAAGATTTTGATGGCTTATAGTCTGGCAACAAGTGCAAATGTCTCATCGTAGTCGATGCCTTCTTCCTAAGAGTAGCCCTTGGCCACTAATCTTGCCTTGTTCCTGGTTATTACTCCATCTTCATACATCTTGTTTCTGAAGACCCATTTGGTTCCAATGACAGGATGACTCTTTGGTCTTGGTACCAATCTCCATACTTTGCTTCTTTCAAATTGGTTGAGTTCTTCCTGCATGGCTTCTATCCAGCTGGAGTCTTCCATTGCATCATCTATCTTCTTTAGTTCCATTTGTGACAGAAAGCTTAGATAAAAGTATTGTGTGATCTCGTGCCCATCTGTTTCCGATTGAAACATCTGTCTTGATACCTTCTTGTCTTAAATTTTCAAGATCTATTTCTTCTTCTTGGTGTGGAGGTTCGTTCTCTTGTATAGGCCTCTCTACGATCTCATTCTCTTGCTCAAAGATTTCATTATCTGGAACTACGATCGTAGTGTTGAGCTCGACAATTTTATTCGTAGTGTCTGCACTATCGGTCATAGTGTCTTGAGGCACTATTTTGTCTAAGTCTATTTCATCAAAGATGATGTGAATCGAGACTTCAACACTCAGAGTCTTCTTGTTGAACACTCGGTAGGCCTTACTGTCTGTGGCATATCCAAGAAAGATTCCTTCGTCTGACTTGGGTTGAAACTTTGTCAAGTACTGCTTCCCATTGTTGAGAATGTAGCATGGACAACCGAATACATGAAAGTAGCTGATATTTGGCTTTCATCCTTTCCACAGTTTGTAGGGTGTCTTCTTGATCGTAGAGTGTATCAGTGATCTATTCTGCGTGTAACATGCAATGTTGACGGCTTCAGCCCAAAAGTATTCAGGTAGATGAGCTACTCCTAGTAGAGTTCTTCCAGCCTCTATCAAAGTTATGTTCTTTCTTTCAGCTACGCCATTTTGTTGAGAAGTTCGTGGAGCTGAGAAGTTATGACTGATGTCATTGTCTGTGCAGAACTGGTCCATTTATGAACTGGTCGAATTCTCTTCCATGATCACTCCTTATAGCCTTGATTTTCTCTCCTTTCTCGTTCATCACTAGTTTGAACATCTTGATTAATTGGGAGCTCGTTTCATCCTTTGAGGTTAAGAAGAATACCTATGTGAATCTGGTGTAGTCGTCGACTATAACTAGAGAGTATGTTTTTCCTCCAAGACTTGTTGTTGGAATTGGCCCAAATAGATCCATGTGGAGCAACTGCAGGGGCTTGTCGATAGAGTTGGCAGTTTTGCTCTTGAATGAGCTTTTGGTTTGCTTTCTAAGCTGACAGGCATTGCATGGCCTTTCTTTAACGAAGTTAAACTTAGGTAGGCCTACAACAAGATATTTTGATGCTAGTTTGGACATGCTTTTGAAGTTTAAGTGGGACAACCGTCTATGCCATAGCCAGATCATTTCTTCAGATGCTTTTGCCAGGAAGCATATTGTCTAGTCTGAGCTTAGTTGAACAAGATTCACTGTGTAGACATTTCATTCTCTTATCCTGGTTAGCTTTACAGTAGATGTCTTCAAATCTCTGACTTGACACTGGTTGCTGAGGAATGTTACTTGATGACCCTTGTCGCAGAGTTGGCTGAGGCTTAGAAGGTTGTGTTGGAGACCTTCCACATATGCTACCTTACTGAAAGATACTGCACCATTATCAGCAGAGCCATATCCTTTCATCTTGCCAGAGCCATTGTCTCCAAAGATAACTGAGGGACCCTCCTTCTCTATGTAATTGGATAGAAGGGCTTTATTTCCAGTCATGTGTCTTGAGCATCCACTGTCCAGATACCAGGTTATGATCGTGGAGCTCTTTTCCTGTCATAACATTTAACCTTCATTTTGGTACCCATATTTTCATGGGTCCTATTTTTTTAGTACCCTTGGGGACCCAAATCTGTCTGATCTTGGGTCTCATATGCATGGAATTATAATAGCATCTTGTAGCCTTGTGACCAACTCTATTGCACACAAAGCATTTAGTGTGATACATGCATGTGTTTGTGTGTGTGTGTGATAATTCATCCTCCATTTAGACTTGTGTGGCTCTTTAGTTATCCTTTTGTTAAACTGATTTTCATTCTTCCACGCGTCCTTGGGTTAAATAAATAGTGATGAGTGTGTCTTACCTCTACTGTACCTTCCTCGTTGATTCGTAGAGTTGATCTTACTTGACTCTATGATTCTTCAAGGATGGTAAGTAGAGATTGGTTTACTCTTCTCTTTTATGAAGCCCAGGCCAGCATGAGATCCTTTTCTCCTTTGAGTATGAGTGGAAACAGTAGAACAAGGTTGGGTTGGTTCTTCCTTCTATGAGGATTTCACAAAGGTAATGCTTCTACTAAAACTTGAGGCATTACTAGTGCTAGTTTCCTTTGTCTTTTCCACACATGGCTCTGAAGTGGATTCCCCAAAGCCTAGGCATGTTCTGTCAAATGCATTTCTCTGACTAGAGAGCAGGGAGTCCAAGGATGATGAGGATTTGTTCCATGTAGAGATAGTCTTTTCTAGTTCCTCGTTTTTAGAGGTTAGATTAGACTCTCTTTGTGTATTGAGTTTATTTGTCTGTATTAAGATCTCATTCTCAGCCTCAAGCTTGGAGAGAAGGTTAGTACTTAGAAGAGTTGTTTCAAGCTCTTCTTGAACTTTCTTTTTCTTCTCTTGAAGAAGAGAATGATCCTTAGACAAAACTCTGAACCACTTCATGTATTGATGTAGATCATTTGTTATGCCATGCAATGCAGTTCTCAAATCATTACTGTCTACATCAGGAGAGTTGAAGTCAAATACCTCATCGAGACTTACTTCATATATGTTGGAATTTTATTTGTCCTTTGCATGTTTGGCCATTAGGCACAGATTAGCCATTTGTGGTTCTTCATCATCTCCAGAATCAGGATTAGAGTCATTGTCTGAATTACTCCACGATCCTCCAGCTACAAGGCCTTTGTCTCTCTTCTGAGGCCTTTTGATGCCTTTGTATTCCTTCTTTGCGTGTGATTTCTTCTTTAGTTCTTCTCTGAGAGGTTTGTTGCAGTTGGCAATGAAGTGGCCCGGCTTCTTACATTTGTAGCATAAATCATTCATTTGCTCCTGGCTGCTGTAGTTGCTGACCTTCTTTGGCTTGCTGGTTTTGCCTTGACGCATGAACCTTCTTAGTCTTTTTACCAGCATAGCAAAGTCTTTAGCATCGTCTTCGTCATAGTTAGAGTCAATCTCAGTGTTTACCCTGGACGCACTTTCAGTTGCTTTGAGAGCAACGCCCTTATCCTTCTTTCTTCCTTCTGATAGGGTTTCAGCTCGTTGAGTCGGCTCCAGTTCGTATGTCAGGAGATTATCATATAGCTGCTAAACTGTCATCTCATGAAGATTCTTTGACTCTTTTATAGCAGTGGTTTTGGCATCCCACTTGCTCGGTAGGGCTCTCATGAACTTTATGATCGGATTTTTGTTTGGATAGATCTTCCCATATGCTCGTAGAGAGTTGAGCAGAACGTTGAATCTCTCATAGGTGGCAGTTACGTTTTCTCCTTGAACATGAGCAAACATTTCATACTGCTGTGTCAGGAGTGATTGTTTGTTTTCTCTTACTTCTTTTGTTCCTTCGTGCATGATGAGCAGTGCTTCCCAAACCTCCTTCATTGTTTTGCAGTTGACAACATTTTCAAACAGATCGTCTTCTAAGGATTGAAATAAAATGTTCTTATCTTTCTTGTCAAGTTGGACAGCTCTCTTCTCGTTGTCAGTCCATTCTTCTTTGACTTTGATTTGTATTCTGTTTGGATCGTCTGTTGTTGGTGCAAGCTTTGTTGGTATATAGGGCCCATTTTGAACAGTCTCAAATAGATCTTCATCTATTGAGTCCATGTATGTTTGCATCCGAACCTTCCAGTTAGCAAATTTATCTTTATTACACATTGGTGGCTTGTTGCCTCCTCCTGTGACACCCCCAAATCCGGGTTACCTGACCCCCGAGTTTGGTGCTCACGATCCACAATATAATACCAATTAACTACCCATTCATATATAAATAGGATTACATAAGTCATTAACATATATTGTTAATACATAAGTCCCAGGTCCACTAACATTAACATTACATAAATACCCCTTTAGATATACAAAAAGGGTTTACAATACAATATAACATAATAATATTGTTCATTATAACTACTCCAACATCTTGCCTTTGCCTTTGATCTTCTTTGACCCGCTGGCCTCTTCGTTCCTAATTGAAAAGTTTTATTTACAGCAAGGGTGAGCAACAACTTTGCCCCACAAGTTAAGACATACAATAAAGGTATATGAATCAACAAGAACAGACTATCTATTTTGATAGAATGAAACTAAAGTTCGGGGAACATTGAAATAGCTGAACAAATCGTTAATCAATAACAATTCTTCTTGTATTCTAGGCAACGCAATAATTTGATAATGAAATAGTACAACGCTATCAAAGTTTCTACGATATTCTATTGAATACTGAAGTATCAATTCTAAGCAATAACAAAGTGGAATAATTTTCAGATTTATGCTGAGTGATCCCACCAGATCTTAGAACTTATTTTCTCGGGTATCTATCAAAGATTTACTTTGATACATACGCAGGCGTATCAGATAACCATAAAGATTAAATCATACCCCTCTGCAAGTACTTAGAGCCGGCCCACTCCTTGTACCCTATATTATGCATAATACTTAACAACGCGCAATGGTCGAATATACGACCCAAAATGTTCCCTTTATATAAAAGGTTGTTCATCTCAGTCTCAGAATCAAGATTTTTGATTTAACAACGAAATACTGTGATTTCAAATTCTATCTACTTATTGATATAGCCAAAACAATTGGCATCGATCTATCAATAACAATTGATTTCTCTTCTCGTATTTATCAAGTTCTAACAAATGTTCGTCTAGCCAGAATAATTAGCTAAGACATTTCTCAATATAATTTGACAATAAACAGGTATTATCTGTACTGGCAATATTAGTTTCTACAGATATAAATATCCAACAACAGTAATTCTACGAATATATATTTTTCGAATCAGTAATTCAATTTAAATTTTAATCATGCACTAACTGCGAATAATTAACAATAAATTCCCTGGACATGGTATAATTATCAATAATTAACCATTAAAATAATTGAATGAATATAACTCAAGGTTGAGTTAGGAAACTTGCCTTTCGTGTTGATTACAGCTACACAATAAACTTATCTGCTTTCGTAAGACCTATAACCAATAATATCGGTCTCACAATTATTTTAGATAAGTCAAATTTCATTTATAATATTTTTCGGAAGCTTTTAATAATTTATAAACAAATATTATAATTTATAATAATTTTTCAAACACTTAAATCATTTTTAAATGATTTAATTATCAAATAATCTTATCTTTATTAATATTTAATAATATAAAAATATTAATAACATACTTGTCAAAATATCAAAGTTATTGTTAATAACTTAAAATATTTTTAAATCATCAATATTCTACTTAAATGATTTTTAAAATAATTAAAATCATTTTTAAATCATTACCATTAATATTTAAATGTTAATGTAATTATTATTAAAATATTAAAAGTCATTAATTATAACTTAAAATATTTTTAAAACATTTTTCTCATTTTTAAATGATTTTTAAATCAATAAAATCATTTTTAATTTATTTATTTAATATTATAATTAAATAAATCTAATATCATTAATATTAATTTATTAATGAGAATTCTCCAAAAATATTGAAAATTATATTTTATAATTTAAAACATTTTCTAACACTTTATTCTTATTTAAAATGATTTTTAAATCATTAAAATCATTTTTAACTTATTTATTTAATTTAGTAATTAAATAAATCTAATATCATTAATATTAAATTATTAATGAAAATTCTCTAAAAATATTAAAAGTCACATTTTATAACCCAAAATATTTTTAAATACATTATTCTTATTTAAAATAATTTTTCATAATATTAAATCATTTTTCTTTAATTTATTTAGTACACAAATAAATAAATTAAATACCTTTAATATTTAAATAATTATAAATATTAAATAAAAATATTCCAATTGGTCAAAAATTATTTTTCATAATTTAAAATAATTTTTAAAACCATTTTTGCTAATTTTTAGAATTTATTTCTATTTTTTAATAATTTTTGGAATATTCAGAAATTCAAAAATTAATTAAACCGTCGCTAAAGCCCTTTAGCGACGCTTTCTGTCGCCTTAGGTGTTCTTGGCTCAAGAACACTGACAAAGTCAGTGTTCAAGGTCTTCGGTTTGACCGCTTGTAATCCTTTGGTTATGCATGTTCTGGGCTCGCTAAGACACTTATTTTGTAGTATATATGTAATACTATAATTATAAACTAACATCTTAGTCCAACAACAACTCAGATGAAAGATCTGAGCTTTGCAAAACACTGTCAGAGTTGTCCTGGGTTTTCTGGGTAACCCATAAACCCATTCAGTGTCGTGGTGCTACTTTAAAGCTCAATTTCTAAGGTGTTCCAGTTATGATTAATGTTGTTTAATGGTTCTACGTTATAGTACTTATGTCATAGAACATTTACAAAGCAACACATAAGTTTAACAACAACCGATCAACAAGATATGCCTCGGTCAAACCCTATCAGAAGCTTTGTTCTTCAATTTTCTGGGTTTCCCAGAAACAGCAAGTCAGTGCCGAGGGCCTAGTTTGACCACCCCCTACTTCAATTCTGTTAGCGATGTAAGAAATCTTAAAACATGGATCTAAAGGCCAAACAACATACTACAACATGTATACAAAAAAATCAACAAACAACAAATAGCCTGACAGATATGGACCTTCAAAGATCTTGTCAGACAATATTTTTCACTTTCTGGGTTACCCAGAAAGTGACTGGTCATGCTCGGTCAACCCTCTTTGACCATTAATATCGTGCAATCGGGACATCAGATGGCTATAAAACTACTTGCAGATTAAATACCCCATACCAAATAAGAGATCCAAAACATAAAACAACAAGAATCATAAAAAGACACAAATCTGTGGCGCCTGACATTAGCTTGTCAAACCACAAACCATGTTCTTGACAGTTATGGAAAAACTCGATTTTAAAGTATTTTGATGCTATGAATCTATGTTATATCAACATAGATCATCATTAAACATCATCTAACAAAGATCTAAACACATAAACAAAAACTTTTTCCTAGCAACATGGATCGAAAATAAAAATTAGGTTTATACCTTTTTAATTCAATCTTTGATCTTGATCTTGCTAATCTGATGTTGGTTGATCTAGGGTCGATTCTAGGACGGATCTGCTTGCTAAAATCGGAGGTCTTGAGTGAGAGAGAGTTGGTGAGAGCTTAAATGAAAAATGACTAACTTTGGTGATTTTTTTTTCTCTTTCATAACATATATATATTGTGTAGATGCATGTATGATCTGATATTGGCTATCAAGTAGGGCTGAAATTCTTAGATTTAAAGTCACTAAGTCAACATAGTTGGTTACCAACTTTTGATTTGGCAAGATTTACAAGTAATCTAATAAAATATCCATAAAGGGCATTTTTGACATTTACAAAATAATTTTAATGGCATTCTTGTCAATTGCACAAATCTTTAGGGTTTAGGGTTTAGGGTTTGGGTTTAGGGTTTGGACCCTTTAGGGTTTAGGATTTAAACCCTTTAGATTTCCAATTTAATTTTCAAAATTTTCAAATTTCGATTTCCAAAATAAAAAATTAATAATTCCAAATTACAATTAGGTTTCGATAAATATATTAATATTTCCTAATCATAAAATTCAATCTTGCTAATTAGGATTAATATCCCTAATTAAAATTGCTTAATTTAGCAATTAGGGTCAAAATGGTCATTAGGGTTTAATTAGAAAAATAATTTTTCTAAATTACAATTAGGGTTTGTAAAATAGAAATTAATATATCTAAAATATAATTAGGTTTTTTTAATCATATTTAAGTTTAATACACACATAATAGGCTTGCCAATTAGGGTTAGGGTTTCCTAATTTAGGGTTTAGAATTCCCGAATATGAAATTAGGGTTTCTTGTCGTACAATTAGGATTTCCAACGGTACGTCAGGGTTTCTAATCCTGAGATTAGAGTTTCTAATCTCTTATTAGGTTTTATAAATTTCAAACCTTAACCGATCAAAAATTCTATACAGTACAAACATATACTTATCAATATAATTATTTTAATTATATTTTCTATCGAATCCCTTTCCAAAAATTAGGGTTAGGGTTTCTAAAGCTGTTAAGCACAACTCTACTCTAATTTTATTAGTCAATACACAAATTGACCTTCTCGATACACGTATCGCCGATACTTGTCACATAAATGATAATTAATATTAATATTAATAAAATAATAAATGTATTCGCAAATTTTTGATTATTAGAAATCTCGTCTTATCACATTCACCCCTCCTTAAAAGGATTCCATCCTCGGAATCACCGCTTTTTTATTATTTACAATCTTTTAAAGTTGTATCATCAATTCATTTTTATCTACCCAATATTCATTTGTGTCTCAAATTCTAACCTGTGACTCGAATCTATAATAGGGAACAGTTCATAGTAATATCTGACTTATAATTCTCGCGTAATTTAAATTTCTAAAGAAAAATTGTTACCTGCTACCACCTCCTGGGCAGTCACCGTATCCTGCACCGTCATGTTGAATTTACGGGCTGTTGGACTTCCTGGCTGTGCAGGCCCTCAAGTTGCCAAGGTTCCGCCACTAGGTCCCTTGTTACTACTTTCCTTTTCTGCATTCTTCTTCGGACAGTTCCAAACCAAATGATCAGTCGATCCGCATCCAAAACAACCTTGAATTTTCTTGGGACTGGGGCAATTGGGTGACATATGCCCCTCTTGTCCGCAATTATAGCAAACTCCTTTCTTCTTCAGGCAAACTCCAGTATGGTTCTTTCCACAATTCGCACATGGCTCCCTTCCTTTCCTATTATCTTCTATCTTGCCTCCTGATTGGGTACTCTCACTCCATTTCCTTTTATTAGGGTTACTTCCACTACTGCTTCCTCCGTCATTAGTCTTCTTCTTCTTCTCCTGATGGAATCGAGACGCAGCTTCGCTCCCTCCTTCAGCAATCAACGCTTTCTCCATCAATGCCGCGAACGTGTTGATCTGTAATACTGCTACCTTGTTGTATATTCTCGGTTTCAATCCATTCACGAATCTTCTCGCCTTTCTCGCTTCTGTGTCCACCTGATGAGGTGCAAATCTTGCCAACTCGTTGAATTTGGCAGCATATTCAGATACCGACATGTTCTCCTGCTTTAGCTCCAGAAATTTAACTTCCATCCTGGATTGCATACTCGGTGAGAAGTAGTTCTCAAATAATAACTCCTTGAATCTTGTCCACAACACCACCTTTGTACCAGCTCTCGCTTGGTTCGTCTCCCACCAGTAATTGGCTTCTCCCTTCATCAGATAAGTTGCAAAAGCCGTCTTTTGCTCTTCCGCCACTCACGCAATGACAAATGCTTTCTCCATCTCCTTCACCCAAGTTTGGGATTCAATAGGATATGTGGTGCCTTTGAACTCAGGCAGTCCTATCCCTTTAAAATCCTTGAAATTAGCCAATCTTTTAGCTGGCTGATTTCTTGCTCTTCCTCTTCCTACTGGAACTCTATTCTCTATAGCTTGGGCTATCATATCTGCAAAGATTTGCATTGGGTCAGCTTGACCTCCTTCGTTATTCACTGACTGTTCTTCGCGTTGGTTTCGATTCTGTTGTCTAGGCGGCATGATCTGATTTAAATAAAAATCTTATATTAATTCTCTTTCTTTACACAAATTCTTAACACAATAAGAATTCAACACATAATTCTCATATAATTGTATATTTATTCAAATAGCACATAGTACTTACCACATATTACTATCCCTTTTGAAATCATATCAGGATTAACAACACAACTTTACATAAAAAGTTGCTATTCTCCATTCACACACAGTTATTACCAGTTCGTCAAACTTACCACACTTATGAGTTCAGGAACCTGTCATAATTATATGAGTGTATGAACTTATCCTAGTTAGACCTTTGGCGTCCATTCGCTGAGGGGTTCAAAATATTTTATATAATTATGAGTCATTAACTTTTCATAAGTATAAGTTTTAAGAACAAACAAATTAATCTTAATCTTATATTCATATAGAAAATAAGGATTTCATTCATAAAACATATATATATATATATATATATATATATATATATATATATATTTACATATGCTTAAACATCGTTCTCGATATTACTACACTTAATATCATAAACTTCTACCCAAAAGATACTTTTACATATATCTAAGTTATCTACCGACCACTCCCTTCACCAGTCTTCTTCTTGATGGGACACTTGCTGAATTCGTAACCCGTCTGCCCACATGAAAAATACTTTCTCAAATTCGGCTTAGGACAATGCAGAGAAATATGTCCTTCCTGCTTGCAGTTGAAGCACACGTTCTTCCACATCATGCATTCTCCCTCGTGAGTCTTTCCACACTTGATACAGGCTTGCTTCTTCTTCGGGCTTGATTTTTCAAATTTTGGGCTGTCTTTTTCCCTCTTTCTCTTCTTTTTGTCCTTCTTGCTGGTTCCTTCAGATGATCCACCACCTTCAGCCTTCATTCTGTCCACTTGCGCCTTGAGCTCATTCCGTTCTTCAGTCATTTCGCGTAATGCTCACTCCGTCTTCCATAACTCCTATAGAAGAAACACTTTACTTCGGAGTTCTTGAACCTCTGCAGATTCGTGATCTTGTTCTCCAACTTTGGTCTTATTCTTTAACTCCACCTTAGCTGGCTCGGACTCTGCCTCCTCATCTCCACTCAGATACATCTTGGGATAATAATCACGATCGCTTCCCAGATTGACCATTGGTTCATCTTCTCCCACCATCTCCACTGATTCACTTTGCGCTGGCACCTCGGCTTCTGGCACCGGTGCAATAGCCTCTAGCATCTCCGCACTCTTTTCACCTTCTCCAGACATCTTACAATCAGTTGAAATAACTTGATTAGTACTTCACCAGTATAAAATTCTCACACTATGTGACCACTTATCTCACTATTGATGCACTCTGGTAATCCCTCACTTATAACTCTAAATGAGTTTTATCTTTCTCGCGTATGGTTATATTCCTAGATTTTCTCCCACCCCACTTAAGGTTTATAACCTACGACTCTTCTACTAACTGGTGACACCTTGGTCACTACAGCTTTGATACCAACCTGTGACACCCCCAAATCCGGGTTACCTGACCCCCGAGTCTGGTGCTCACGTTCCACAATATAATACCAATTAACTACCCATTCATATATAAACAGGATTACATAAGTCATTAACATATATTATTAATACATAAGTCCCAGGTCCACTAACCTTAACATTACAGAAATACCCCTTTAGATATACAAAAAGGGTTTACAATACAATATAACATAATAATATTGTTCATTATAACTACTCTAACATATTGCCTTTGCCTTTGATCTTCTTTGACCCGCTGGCCTCTTCGTTCCTAACTGAAAAGTTTTATTTATAGCAAGGGTGAGCAACAAGTTTGCCCCGCAAGTTAAGACATGCAATAAAGGTATATGAATCAACAAGAACAGACTATCTATTTTGATAGAATGAAACTAAAGTTCGGGGAACTTTGAAATAGCTGAACAAATCATTAATCAATAACAATTCTTCTTGTATTTTAGGCAACACAATAATTTGATAATGAAAGAGTACAACGCTTTCAAAGTTTCTACGATATTCTATTGAATACTCAAGAATCAATTCTAAGTAATAACAAAGTGGAATAATTTCCAGATTTATGCTGAGTGATCCCACCAGATCTTATAACTTATTTTCTCGGGTATCTATCAAAGATTTACTTTGATACATACGCAGGCGTACCAGATAACCATAAAGATTAAATCATACCCCTCTGCAAGTACTTAGAGCCGGCCAACTCCTTGTACCCTATATTATGCATAATACTTAACAGCGCGCAATGGTCGAATATACGAGCTAAAATGTTCCCTATATATAAAAGGTTGTTCATCTCAGTCTCAGAATCAAGATTTTTGATTTAACAACGAAATACTGTGATTTCAAATTCTATCTACTTATTGATCTATCCAAAATAATTGGCATCGATCTATCAATAACAATTAATTTCTCTTCTCGTATTTATCAAGTTCTAACAAATGTTCGTCTAGCCAGAATAATTAGCTAAGACATTTCTCAATATAATTTGATAATAAACAGGAATTATCTGTACTGTCAATATTAGTTTCTACAGATATAAATATCCAACAACAGTAATTCTACAAATATATATTTTCTGAATCAGTAATTCAATTTAAATTTTAATCATGCACTAACTGCGAATAATCAACAATAAATTCCCTGGACATGGTATAATTATCAATAATTAACCATTAAAATAATTGAATGAATATAACTCAAGGTTGAGTTAGGAAACTTGCATTTCGCGTTGATTACAGCTACACAATAAACTTATATGCTTTCGTAAGACCTATAACCAATAATATCGGTCTCACAATTAGCACAATCATTTATAACACGTAATACTGTATTCTACAGTCAAACTTCTCCTTGGCATATTACCACATAACCACATCAGTGTTTATAACCTATATAAACACTTATCAAGTATAACTATTTCGGTCTGGTTGGACCTCGGTCCATTCTCAATTTTCTGGTCACCCTATCCGACAATTAACACATTGATTGTCAATTAAACTTGGTCTCTAAGCTTCAATATTATTTTAGATAAGTCAAATATCATTTATAATATTTTTCGGAAGCTTTTAATAATTTATAAACAATTATTATAATTTATAATAATTTTTCAAACACTTAAATCATTTTTAAATGATTTAATTATCAAATAATCTTATCATTATTAATATTTAATAATATAAAAATATTAATAACATACTTGTCAAAATATCAAAGTTATTGTTAATAACTTAAAATATTTTTAAATCATCAATATTCTACTTAAATGATTTTTAACATAATTAAGATTATTTTTAAATCATTACCATTAATATTTAAATATTAATGTAATTATTATCAAAATATTAAAAGTCATTAATTATAACTTAAAATATTTCTAAAACATTTTTCTCATTTTTAAATCATTTTTAAATCAATAAAATCATTTTTAATTCATTTATTTAATATTATAACTAAATAAATCTAATATCATTAATATTAATTTATTAATGAGAATTCTCCAAAAATATTGAAAATTTTATTTTATAATTTAAAATATTTTCTAACAATTTATTCTTATTTAAAATAATTTTTAAATCATTAAAATCATTTTTAACTTATTTATTTAATTTAGTAATTAAATAAATCTAATATCATTAATATTAAATTATTAATGAAAATTCTCTAAAAATATTAAAAGTCACATTTTATAACCCAAAATATTTTTAAATATATTATTCTTATTTAAAATAATTTTTCATAATATTAAATCTTTTTTCTCTAATTTATTTAGTACACTAAGTAAATAAATTAAATACCTTTAATATTTAAATAATTATAAATATTAAAGAAAAATATTCCAATTGGTCAAAAATTATTTTTCATAATTTAAAATAATTTTTAAAATTATTTTTGGCAATTTTTAGAATTTATTTCTATTTTTAAATAATTTCTGGAATATTCAGAAATTCAGAAATTAATTAAACCGTCCCTAAAGCCCTTTAGCGACGCTTTCTGTCGCCTTAGGTGTTCTTGGCTCAAGATCTTCGGTTTGACCGCTTGTAATCCTCTGGTTATGCATGTTCTGGGCTCGCTAAGACACTTATTTGGTAGTATATATGTAATACTATAATTATAAACTAACATCTTGGTCCAACAAACAACTCAGATGAAAGATATGAGCCTTGCAAAACACTGTCAGAGCTGTCCTGGGTTTTCTGGGTAACCCATAAACCCAGTCAGTGTCGTGGTGCTAATTTGAAGCTCAATTTCTAAGGTGTTCCAGTTATGATTAATGTTGTTTAATGGTTCTACGTTATAGTACTTATGTCATAGAACATTTACAAAGCAACACATAAGTTTAACAACAACCGATCAATAAGATATGCCTCGGTCAAACCCTGTTAGAAGCTTTGTTCTTCAATTTTCTGGGTTTCCCAGAAACAACAAGTCAGTGCCGAGGGCCTAGTTTGACCACCCCCTACTTCAATTCTGTTAGCGATATAAGGAATCTTAAAACATGGATCTAAAGGACAAACAACATACTACAACATGTATACAAAAAAATCAACAAACAATAAACAGCCTGACAGATATGGACCTTCAAAGATCTTGTCAGACAATATTTTTCACTTTCTGGGTTACCCAGAAAGTGACTGATCATGCTCGGTCAACCCTCTTTGACCATTAATATCGTGCAATCGGGACATCAGATGGCTATAAAACTACTTGCAGATTAAAGACCCCATACCAAATAACAGATCCAAAACATAACACAACAAGAATCATAAACAGCCACGAATCTGTGGCGCCTGACATTAGCTTGTCAGACCACAAACCATGTTCTTGACAGTTTTGGAAAAACTCGATTTTAAAGCATTTTGATGTTATGGATCTATGTTATATCAAAATAGATCATCATTAAACATCATCTAGCAAAGATCTAAACACATAAACAAAAACTTTTTCTTAGCAACATGGATCGAAAAAAAAATTAGGTTTATACCTTTTTAATTAAATCTTTGATCTTGATCTTGCTTGGTCACTACAGCTTTGATACCAACCTGTGACACCCCCAAATCCGGGTTACCTGACCCCCGAGTCTGGTGCTCACGTTCCACAATATAATACCAATTAACTACCCATTCATATATAAACAGGATTACATAAGTCATTAACATATATTGTTAATACATAAGTCCCAGGTCCACTAACCTTAACATTACAGAAATACCCCTTTAGATATACAAAAAGGGTTTACAATACAATATAACATAATAATATTGTTCATTATAACTACTCTAACATCTTGCATTTGCCTTTGATCTTCTTTGACCCGCTGGCCTCTTCGTTCCTAACTGAAAAGTTTTATTTATAGCAAGGGTGAGCAACAAGTTTGCCCCGCAAGTTAAGACATACAATAAAGGTATATGAATCAACAAGAACAGACTATCTATTTTGATAGAATGAAACTAAAGTTCGTGGAACATTGAAATAGCTGAACAAATCGTTAATTAATAATAATTCTTCTTGTATTCTAGGCAACGCAATAATTTGTTAATGAAAGAGTACAACACTTTCAAAGTTTCTACAATATTCTATTGAATACTCAAGAATCAATTCTAAGCAATAACAAAGTGGAATAATTTTCAGATTTATGCTGAGTGATCCCACCAGATCTTAGAACTTATTTTCTCGGGTATCTATCAAAGATTTACTTTGATACATACGCAGGCGTATCAGATAACCATAAAGATTAAATCATACCCCTCTTCAAGTAATTAGAGCCGGCCAACTCCTTGTACCCTATATTATGCATTATACTAAACAACGCACAATGGTCGAGTATACGACCCAAAATGTTCCCTTTATATAAAAGGTTGTTCTTCTCAGTCTCAGAATCAAGATTTTTGATTTAACAACGAAATACTGTGATTTCAAATTCTATCTACTTATTGATTTAGCCAAAATAATTGGCATCGATCTATCAGTAACAATTGATTTCTCTTCTCGTATTTATCAAGTTCTAACAAATGTTCGTCTAGCCATAATAATTAGCTAAGACATTTCTCAATATAATTTGACAATAAACATGTATTATCTGTACTGTCAATATTAGTTTCTATAGATATAAATATCCAACAACAGTAATTCTACGAATATATATTTTCTGAATCAGTAATTCAATTTGAATTTTAATCATGCACTAACTGCGAATAATCAAGAATAAATTCCCTGGACATGGTATAATTATCAATAATTAACCATTAAAATAACTGAATGAATATAACTCAAGGTTGAGTTAGGAAACTTGCCTTTTGCGTTGATTACAACTACACGATAAACTTATCTGCTTTCGTAAGACCTATAACCAATAATATCGGTCTCACAATTAGTACAATCATTTATAACACGTAACACTGTATTCTACAGTCAAACTTCTCCTAGGCATATTACCACATAACCACATCAGTGTTTATAACCTATATAAACACTTATCAAGTATAACTATTTCGGTCTGGTTGGATCTCGGTCCATTCTCGGTGTTCTGGTCACCCTATTCGATAATTAACAAATTGATTGTCAATTAAACTTGGTCTCTAAGCTTCAATATTATTTTAGATAAGTCAAATATCATTTATAATATTTTTCGGAAGCTTTTAATAATTTATAAACAATTATTATAATTTATAATAATTTTTCAAACACTTAAATAATTTTATATGATTTAATTATCAAATAATTTTATAATTATTAATATTTAATAATACAAAAATATTAATAACATACTTGTCAAAATATCAAAGTTATTGTTAATAACTTAAAATATTTTGAAATCATCAATATTCTACTTAAATAATTTTTAAAATAATTAAAATCATTTTTAAATCATTACCATTAATATTTAAATACTAATGTAATTATTATCAAAATATTAAAAGTCATTAATTGTAACTTAAAATATTTCTAAAATATTTTTCTCATTTTTAAATGATTTTTAAATCAATAAAATCATTTTTAATTTATTTATTTAATATTATAATTAAATAAATCCAATATCATTAATATTAATTTATTAATGAGAATTCTCTAAGAGTATTGAAAATTATATTTTATAATTTAAAATATTTTCTAACAATTTATTCTTATTTAAAATGATTTTTAAATCATTAAAATCATTTTTAACTTATTTATTTAATTTAGTAATTAAATAAATCTAATATCATTAATATTAATTTATTAATGAAAATTCTCTAAAAATATTAAAAGTCACATTTTATAACCCAAAATATTTTTAAATACATTATTCTTATTTAAAATAATTTTTCATAATATTAAAAAAAAAATTCTAATTTATTTAGTACACTAAGTAAATAAATTAAATACCTTTAATATTTAAATAATTATAAATATTAAATAAAAATATTCCAATTGGTCAAAAATTATTTTTCATAATTTAAAATAATTTTTAAAACCATTTTTGATAATTTTTAGAATTTATTTCTATTTTTAAATAATTTCCAGAATATTCAGAAATTCAAAAATTAATTAAACCGTCGCTAAAGCCCTTTAGCGACGCTTTCTGTCGCCTTTAGTGTTCTTGGCTCAAGAACACTGACAAAGTCAGTGTTCAAGGTCTTCGGTTTGACTACTTGCAATCCTCTGGTTATGCATGTTCTGGGATCGCTAAGACACTTATTTGGTCGTATATATGTAATACTATAATTATAAACTAACATCTTGGTCCAACAACAACTCAGATGAAAGATCTGAGCCTTGCAAAACACTGTCAGGGCTGTCCTGGGTTTTCTCGGTAACCCAGAAACCCAGTCAGTGTCGTGGTGCTACTTTGAAGCTCAATTTCTAAGGTGTTCCAGTTATGATTAATATTGTTTAATGGTTCTACGTTATAGTACGTATGTCATAGAACATTTACAAAGCAACACATAAGTTTAACAACAACCGATCAACAAGATATGCCTCGGTCAAACCCTGTCAGAAGCTTTGTTCTTCAATTTTATGGGTTTCCCCGAAACAGCAAGTCAGTGCCGAGGGTCTAGTTTGACCACCCCTACTTCAATTCTGTTAGCGATATAAGGAATCTTAAAACATGGATCTAAAGGACAAACAACATACTACAACATGTATACAAAAAAATCAACAAAAAACAAACAGCCTGACAGATATGGACCTTCAAAGATCTTGTCAGACAATATTTTTTACTTTCTGGGTTACCCAGAAAGTGACTGGTCATGCTCGGTCAACCCTCTTTGACCATTAATATCGTGCAATCGGGACATCAGATGGCTATAAAACTACTTGCAGATTAAAGACCCCATACCAAATAACAGATCCAAAACATAAAACAACAAGAATCATAAACAGACACGAATCTGTGGCGCCTGACATTAGCTTGTCAGACCACAAACCATGTTCTTGACAGTTTTGGAAAAACTCAATTTTAAAGCATTTTGATGCTATGGATCTATGTTATATCAATATAGATCATCATTAAACATCATCTAGCAAAGATCTAAACACATAAACAAAAACTTTTTCTTAGCAACATGGATCGAAAAAAAAATTAGGTTTATACCTTTTTAATTAAATCTTTGATCTTGATCTTGCTAATCTGATGTTGGTTGATCTAGGGTCGATTCTAGGACTGATCTACTTGCTAAAATCGGAGGTCTTGAGTGAGAGAGAGTTGGTGAGAGCTTAAATGAAAAATGACTAACTTTGGTGATTTTTTTTTCTCTCTCATAACATATATATGTATTGTGTAGATGCATGTATGATCTGATATTGGCTATCAAGTAGGGCTGAAATTCTTAGATTTAAAGCCACTAAGTCAACATAGTTGGTTACCAACTCTTGATTTGGCAAGATTTACAAGTAATCTAATAAAATATCCATAAAGGGCATTTTTGACATTTACAAAATAATTTTAATGGCATTCTTGTCAACTGCACAAATCCTTAGGGTTTAGGGTTAGAGTTTGGACCCTTTAGGGTTTACGATTTAAACCCTTTAGATTTCCAATTTAATTTCAAAAATTTTCAAATTTCGATTTCCAAAATAAAAAATTAATAATTCCAAATTACAATTAGGATTCGATAAATATATTAATATTTCCTAATCATAAAATTCAATCTTGCTAATTAGGATTAATATCCCTAATTAAAATTGCTTAATTTAGTAATTAGGGTCAAAATGGTCATTAGGGTTTAATTAGAAAAATAATTTTTCTAAATTACAATTAGGGTTTGTAAAATAGAAATTAATATAACTAAAATATAATTAGGGTTTTCTAATCATATTTAAGTTTAATACACACATAATAGGCTTGCCAATTAGGATTAGGGTTTCCTAATTTAGGGTTTAGAATTCCCGAATATGAAATTTGGGTTTCCTGGTGTATAATTAGGATTTCCAACGGTATGTTAGGGTTTCTAATCCTGAGATTAGAGTTTCTAATCTCTTATTAGGTTTTATAAATTTCAAACCTTAACCGATCAAAAATTCTATACAGTACAAACACGTACTCATCAATATAATTATTTTAATTATATTTTCTATCGAATCCCTTTCCAGAAATTAGGGTTAGGGTTTCTAAAGTTGTTAAGCACAACTCTACTCTAATTTTATTAGACAATACACAAATTGACCTTCTCGATACACGTATCACCGATACTTGTCGCATAAATGATAATTAATTTTAATATTAATAAAAAAAATTTATTCGCAAATTTTTGATTATTCGAAATCTCGGGTTATCACACCTCCAATTCTTGATTCACTTGGTAAGTGTGCCATTGGATCTACTAAAGCTTTGTAGGCTATATAATAGAACCATCTTTGATACCAATTGTTAGTTCTTGGAGGCACAATAGTTATCTAGAAGGGGTAGGTTGAATAGATATTTGAAAAACTTTTCGTTTTAACTTGTTAGTAGATAATAATTAAAACTTTGGCGGAATTAACATTAGTTTTAATCCCCCTTAAGATAGTGATTTTATGAGAGTGAGCCAGATATAGCATTTATAGCAGATATATCAGTTATAGTAAGAATGTAAGAGACACAGTCGTTTTAAGTGGTTCAGAGCACTTAAAGCTCCTAGTCCACTCTTCTACTTCTCGAGTAGGAAATCTACTAAGGATGTCTTTTACACTTTCTGAATCACTTAGATTCCTTCTAGACCAGCAGTCTAGGAACTTCTTAGTTCACTCTTGAACTCTTCAAATCCAGCAGACTTGGCTCTCTTACAGTTCACTTAGAACTCTTCAAGTCCTTTTGACTTGGAACTTTTTCTTCAGTTGATTGGTAGATGTTGAGTTCTTGATGGTTGCTACTCAGTTATTGTTTAAGCACTTTGTTAGAAAGAACTGAGTAGCTGAGCAAGCTTTCCTTTTTCTCAGATCGTTGAGTTGAGCTTTGAGAGTTGTTGTACGTTTTTGTTCAGTGCTTGCTTACTTCTCTCATCTGATTGATTTGCATATATGTGATCTTGAAACCTATCCGTTGGATCCATCCGTTGAAGCATTAAATGCGTTTGACCTTTCTGTTCTTTGATGGAGACTTTTCTACACATCTTCTGAATTGCATTCTGGCCCACTGACACAGCAGACTGCTTTCTCACCTAACACCTGAAAAGGTGTTTTCCCCCCTTACCAATGGTATTTTCCTTAGCTTCTTCAATACACTTCTTTGTTGCATACTAAGGATATTTCTTATGACTTTGGGACTAGTGAGTGCTACAACGTTTAGAATCCATTCCTCATATGTTGGAGTTTGTCTCCACATAAATCGTGAGGCTTGATGCTTCTGACACAAGACAGATGATACTCTACGATTCAGGTCGTGGTACTCTACGATTCAGATCGTGGTACTCTACGATTCAGATCGTGGTGACTTGTCGCCTTGGTGCTTGGTCTGATGCTATCAGCCGAGAGCACTACGATTTCTCTTAAATATTTGCACACTACGATCTTTGCTTGCTTGAGTTGTAAAGTCTATGTTTCCGAGAGCACACTACGATCTCTGAGTTAGCTCGGCAAACGTTGGGACCACTCTACGATTTCTGAAGAGGCCCTTCAAGGCAGGCACACTACGATTCTTGAAGCTCCACGTTTTTGCCTTGACTTCTGCAACCTTGATCAGATTGATGCACTACAAATTCTTTGAAGCCTATCTATTACATCTCAAGATCAACCTAACAACTTTGATCTCTCTATCTATACATTCATTTTCAGAATGATACACATTAAGAGCTTAGATCAACCTAACAGATTTGATCTATCACTAAGTCCTTGTACATATATTCCTTGAAGGACTTTACAAATAATCATGAGCATTTGAATTTAAACATCAAATCAACATATGCATTTTCCCAATAGAGAGAATAAGTGAGAATAAGCTAGAAAGTTAGACCTTTCATTATTCAAATAAGCAAGAAGCAATAAGAAGATTAAGGCTTAGCAAGTGATCATCAAAGGGTAAGCCATCTTGAACCATGATTCTCTTTCTCTTCCATTGTTAGAGAAATGGGTGGTGGTAGAACATGTATGCTAGGAAGGGGTTAGAATAATGAATCAAAGGGCTTAAGTATTAATAAGCCGTAATTAAGTCATGCTGTAAGATAAGCAATTAATGAAGTTATGAACATAAGAAGAACTTGTAAAAGCTTGTACCATGTTAACATTAATGGAATTGGTATGATAATAAGAAGCAAGAATGTTGGTTAAAAGATTAAGATCATGATAAGTTATGGAATCATAGTAAGTAATCTATATTTTCATAAGTTATAAACTAATAAAGAACATGTAATAACTTATCATGTTTATAAGTTAATGAAACATGTATGTAAAGATGTTAGTATGAGGAAGTGAATCCATTTGAAACAAAGAACAAATCTTAAGTACCGAAGTTTTGGCAGAATTCACACGATTAGACAATAATCGTCGAATTCGTTAAATTCTCGGAATGGAAGTTAAATTTTGATATTGAGCCTGGAGACATTGGTTTTCAATTGAGACAAGTCTTAATTGGCATTATAGAGTTGTGAACTCAAAAATGGCCAGATTTCGACTTAGAACAAAGAAACGAGCGTTGAACGTTAACGAACGTTTATCGTTTTCATTAAAAATGGACTAATAGGTGAATTTTTTATTAACGAAGTCAAATAGATAAAATTCTTGCATGACCACGTAGAGTATGGATTTGTGAACCGTAGACTCTTGAACTTATAACGAAGAAGTTACGAGCCCAGGAATCTCATAAAATATAAAAATCTATCAAAATTGTCTGATGCACAGAGTCCGCGCCGCGACGCGAGTCAAGACAGAAAAGTCTGGCGCAGCAGCGTGAGATCGAACCTTAGCCCCTGTTAACTGGCGTCGCAGCGTGGCTTATTACACTAGGTATGGCACCGCAGCGCCGTGACTGAATTCTAGGAACCAACAGGCCATGCCACAGCGCGAGGTGCAGAGTAAAATCTGGCACCGCAACGCCAGCAGTAGGAAGTAGATAGAGAAGAAAAGTTTTGAATGTAAAGTGAAGGAGAAGCATATGAAGGTTGAATTAATTTCTTAATGAATGTAATGTAACCTCATTAAGGATATTATAAACCTTAAGTATAACACTAAAGGTAGGAGGTAAGCCATTTGAATGTGAACGTGAACGGTGTGCAATAAGTGTACTAAACCAACGACGATCGAGTTTCGATTAATAATAAAGTTAGTAAGCCGCGATGAAAGACAATTAACTCGAACCGAGTTGTAATAATGGAATAATTTCAATTAAGTTATAGAAAGGAAAGAAGTTGATAAGAACGATGTAAAAGAACGACGGAAAGCCGGAACCAATAAATAACAAATCTAATACGTAATTAGATTGAGAAGAATGGTAAGGTTCTTTAAGAACTATGTATGTTCATTCATGACCTAATGTGGTGTGTTATGTAATTATGTGTTGTAGAGACCATAAAGACTCAAAAGGAAAAATAAAAATATACTGTAGCAGACGCTGAAGGCATGTTTTTCTTAAACGCTTGTCTAACCTTCGTGTTAGCTAAGTTTTCAAATGAGTTAGGTTATGAGATGCATGCATGGTTTTAAAGAAAGAGTCAATGCCAGTTTTAACTCGGCTAGACTAATCTTGATAGATTGATTAATTTATTTACAAGTCTTTCAATATAAAATTGCTAACGCTATCCTACGCCAATTGTTTGGTACGGATTCAAGGTAAGCTTTAATATGAATAAACAAATGTATTTTCATCGAGTATTCGATGGGCACGTGAGGTTGCCACAACTTAAACGTACACACATTTAATGGATGTAGTGTTGATCAACATAGAGTACTATAGGCTGATCACCTAGAAGTGCTCATAAGATATGTCGGACTTACGGACTTCGTGCCGGGTTTTCCTTCTCAAAGAAATTATGAAACGCTCATGGTCTTGGACCAGAATTGGTGTTTTACTGAATATTGTCATTGTAAAACGTTTTGAAGAAAAAGGAATGCTATTTTGAATTATTGATAGTACTTTCATAACTATCATCCAGTTATTGAAGATATACGATACCTATGTTTCAGGCATGTTTTTAAAATAAAATTGTTATACTTGCTGAGCTTGTTATGATCACTCTTGCTTGAACCACATGAATGCAGCTTAGACCGAATTGACCGAAGAATCTGACGAGGATATAGAGAAGGCTAAAGCGAACTTGTAGATTACCTATGCAATAGTATAGGTTTGTAATGATAATATTTGATATTATGACAAGAACAAATGTAACGGTTATACAGAACCTGGGGAACGGTAGTATTATTTTGGAATATATGTAAGACATATTCGTTCTTTTGAGGCATTTCAATTGAATATTTGTGTGAACTGTAGCACCGTGGAGCACCATATGTCAGGTTGGAAGAGACCTAGATTTGGGGGCATCACAGATATGATTGTAACGACCCCAAAATAGGTCCATTCCGTCCAACCCATTCTGAGTCGCCAAATACATGGTACAGAAACAACTACAACTTTGTTAATACAACTGTCGTGCAAAATATGACAACACTTAAACTGTGAGTTTAAATACAAATATATAGCAACTGTGACTCATGTCCCAACCGTGGACAACACCTCATAATGACACCTTACATAAAGGTATAGTCGAAAACTGTTTTAGAAATTAGAATCTTTGGAAAGTGCTCAAGGAAACCTTCGTACATGGGAGGCCATGCGTCTAGGTTATGATAGATATCATATGGCCACAAAATTACCCTTGGTTGACCTAATAGACCCCAAAGAAAAACGAGAAGATTACTATCATATTCTTCCCAATGACGAGTCTTCTCTTGACATATTGTTATCTCCACTGTCTCTAATTGAGAATTATACTCCAAACAAACACCCAGATTATATAGGTAGTGCTTGTAAATATACTCAACAAGTGGATAAGCACAACCCTGTCTTATGATGACCCGAGGTTGTATGTCATTAGACATCTTGTATGATAGTGGTAAAACACCCTTCCAAGTTAAATTCACCTCACCCTCAACAGCTATAGACCACCGTTCTATTCCCCAGTTATCCCCCGCTCGACCCAGTTACACTTCTATTACCTGAAAGGAATTGTGAAGCAAAAGGGTGAGCACAACTAGCTCAGTAAAGAATATTAGGACTAAAGATAAATAAATTATCAATAGTCTTCATCAGTAATAAATCAGAGATTTAGAACATATGGTAGATGATAAAACTTTTCAACCATAGTTGCAGCGGAATGAGCAATCCATTAGAAGAGTAAAATAGACCATAAAATCTATTATCTTCTCCATGTTAAAAGTCCACCAACAATATTTTATCCTTGTAACATCAATCAATAATTCATGTCCACAATCACGTGTATAACTCATAATCGTAATTGTAGTTCTAAATTCCTTTTCTCATCTAGGACAAAGATAATATTCGTCACCTGAAACATCAAAGATTATGGTTATACCTAATCACAATTCATGTTTATAATGCTACTAATAAATTCATCTTTACACTACGGCCAAAGATATACATCAACAAGTCATCTTTGCATTATAGGGCAAAGATATTCATCAGTTGGTCATGGTCATCTAAACACATGTTCATCTTTGCACTACGGGCCAAAGATATTAATCAATCGGTCATATTCATCTCAATACCTGTTCATCTTTGCACTACAGCCAAAGATATTCATCTAGAAATCATTCATTTAAGACTGAATAAGATGAAAAATATTTTAAATAAAACGAATCCAGTAAAGCAAAATAACAAATATTAAGGATTCGTACTTTAAATAATTCTCATTCAAAAATACTTCATAAATAACCAGAGTGGGATAAAATTTAAGAATGATCAAAACATGGATACAATTAAAGCTAGTATCCAAAATAGATATTTTGGACAAAAAGAAGAAATTTCATTTTTTGATGAATAGTGCCGTATTCGTGAATAGTGCCGTATACGTGAATAGTGCCGTATACATGAATAGTAAATCCGACACCAAAAGATATAAATTTCATAAAAAACATCATCACGCTTCATGAATAGTACTCGTGAATAGTAACTCATGAATAGTAACTTGTGAATAGTAACTCTGACATGAAAAAGTTCCAAATTTGATAAAACATTCCAACCAATATTCAGCATAATGATATTGAAAAAATAATATCATTTTACGAAAGAATAACATCCCTTACCTCTGAAAGAATAGTACTTTTGACTAGAATACTGGATATAGTGCTAAAAAAACTTGCACCATATAGCAATACTCGAAGTACTAAAATACTCACAAAAATACGCTCGATATTATAAAGAGAGAAATAGAGAGAAAACTTATGTTTCTGGTGTGATTTTCAATTCTAACCTAAGCACCCTATTTATAGGAAATTGCTTAGAACACCAAAGCAGAAAATTTAATATAATATTAATATATATATTAAAATTCTTACGTACACTTTTTATCAACTGAAATCAGCATTCAACACAAGTAGCCCACCTCACGAAACTTTTAAAAAACGTTTTTCTTATTTAACATAATTAAAACTTCCAAAAATCAATTATTTCAGAATTTCAGAACTTCAATAATTCATAATAAATAGCCCTTTTATCAAAAAATTCAAATCTCGCGACTTTTTATAAGAAATTCAATTATCTACAACTTTGCAGAAGAAAGTTTTTTCAAATTATAAATAAAAATTGACCGAAATCCATAAACGGACGATTTTACATGCTATAATCAAATTTCAGTTAAGAAATGGGGTTCACCGACACACAAAACATGTTTTAAACATCTTTTGCAACAAAAATACTCTTCCTCCTAATATACTCATATATCCCACATTCATTGTAAAAATATTACCATTATTATATTATTAAAATATAATAATATATTAAAATAAATTATTTTATCAGAAAAAGATAAAATATTAATTTTCAACAATTGTCACATTAAAAATTTTCTCCATCTATATCCACATAAAATCAATATTTTTTTCATCATATAAATCAATAATTAATTATTCACAAATAATATTAGTGAATCGCAATAATGACAATCAGGCCGTTCCCAGGAAAGAGGGGGCTTTCCAATAAGAATTTTTCCTTACTAGCGCGCAATTAGGTGACCAAACCTCTCCTTAGACAGAACTTTCTAGACATTGCCAATAATGTTATCTAATAATATTATTCAGAGAATATGAATTATTACTTCGATAATGGAAAATATTGTGTAGTGACAATTATTAAAACAACAGTAATATAAAATATCAACGCAGCAATTATTGAATCAATAAAATACTGAACAGTAATTACTGTAACAATTATTGAGTAGTGCCTTCTTACATAAGAATCAATAATTTAAAAATACTGTGTAATACCGTGTGCTACTGTGTAACAACGCATAATACTTTACTTTAACCACCGGGTATTCCAACAGTGTTAACGGTAACCACTACACCGTTATTTATAAAAACATTATTTTGTCTTTTTCTTCATCCGACAGTTATTCTGTTATGGGGCCCACAAATGGCTGCGTCGTCGTACGAATATTCCCGACAGAAAGAATATTCCACGACCAAACGAATATTCCTCGACAACAATGAATATTTTATAGCCATTTGCGTATTTTTGAAAAAATTTCATATATCACCCTTAACTTTAACTTTTATCAATTTAACCATTAATTGAATTGTAATTAGAAGAAAAATTGAATACTTTTATTTCATAAAATTCGGGGTCTTACAATCTCCCCTCCTTATGAAATTTTGTCCCCGAAATTTACGTACCTGGTATTTTGAAGAGTTGAGAATACGTTGCTTTCATTTCAGATTCTATCTCTCAGATCATCATGATTTCTCTATTGCTCATCTCCCATGATAACTTCATTTGGGTTCCTCATTTGTTGGGAAGTCATGACAACCGCTATCCCTCGAACTACTCGGCTTTGACTTGTCTGGGGCAGCATTTGGTGTCATCACTACGGTTGAAATATACTTTTCTATAGGGCATATTCCTCCCTCAACTGCCTCGTTGTACTCCTGATTCATGATCTGAATCATCAATCTTCGATCCATATCGAATTCAGTTTGACCGCTCTGTACAGGGTAATTCAAAACTTGATGTTGGGTACTCCCAATTACTTTCCAAAAAGAGAAATTCATATCATCTATTTTAGCCTTCTTAGATTGGACATCTCTTTTCACAATATCCACGTGTCGTGTGGCTTTTGCCCATGTATCACTTATTCTCACTCGTTCAGTTTTTTATCTTTCAGCTCAGATTCCATCTTTATCATCTTATACTCTGCCAAAGAATGCTTCTGTTCAAGCATCACATATCGGGTAACACAAGCTCAAATTGTTGTATCCTTTTGCTCTACGACCGCCTGTCGTTCTTCAGCCTGCTCTTCTAACACATGAATACGATTTTGAAATTCTACATTTTGATCATATAATACCTCTAATAAATTTTGCTCAGGTACCTCTTCTTCCTCATTCTCAGCTGTTACCTCTGCGACTATCTCGGGTGCAACTATCAATTCTTCACTCACTACATGAATATCTCTAATTTCTTCTTCGTCTGACATCACATTATCATGGTTAGCGATTAGAGGTATCCCCACAGTCTCATTCACTCCATTGTTAGCATTCTCAGCTGCCATTCTCAAATACTTCCAAAAACAAGGGTTAATTAAGCAAATTAACATATCACATAATATCCCGATATTATAACTGACCAACAAATAAGCTTAGGTAGGACACAGTAGCGAAGGATTTACTCATCTCTTCCCTCCTAATTATATTCTCCGATCTCCGCCAGAGATCACATCCCTAAGCTCTGATACCAAATGTAACGGCCCCAAAATAGGTCCATTCTATCCAACCCATTTTGAGTCGCCAAATACATGGTACAGAAACAACTACAACTTTATTAATACAACTGTCATGCAAAATACGACAACACTTAAACTGTGAGTTTAAATACAAATATATAGCAACTGTGACTCATGTCCCAACCATGGACAGCACCTCATAATGACACCTTACATAAAGGTATAATCAAAAACTGTTTTAGAAATTAGAATCTTTGGAAAATGCTCAAGGAAACCTTCGTACATGGGAGGCCATGCGTCTAGGTTATAATAGATATCATATGGCCACAAAATTATCATTGGTTAACCTAATAGACCCCAAAGAAAAATGAGAAGATTACTATCGTATTCTTCCCAATGGCTAGTCTTCCCTTGACATATTGTTATCTCCACTATCTCTAATTGGGAATTATACTCCAAACAAACACCTAGATTATATAGGTAGTGCTTGTAAATATACTCAACAAGTGGATAAGCATAACCCTGTCTTACGATGACGCGAGGTTGTATGTCATTAGACATCTTGTATGATAGTGGCAAAACACCCTTCCAAGTTAAATTCACCTCACCCTCAACAGCTATAGACCACCGTCCTATTCCCCTGTTATCCCCCGCTCGACCCAGCTACACTTCTATTACCTAAAAGGAATTGTGAAGCAAAAGGGTGAGCACAACTAGCTCAGTAAAGAATATTAGGACTAAAGATAAATAAATTATCAATAGTCTTCATCAGTAATAAATCAGAGATTTAGAACATATGGTAGATGATAAAACTTTTCAACCATGGTTACAGCGGAATGAGCAATCCATTAGAAGAGTCAAATAGACCATAAAATCAATTATCTTCTCCATGTTAAAAGTCCTCCAACAATGTTTTATCCCTGTAACATCAATCAACAATTCTTGTCCACAATCACGTTTATAACTCATAATCGTAATTGTAATATTCGTCACCTGAAAAATCAAAGATTATGGTTGTACCAAATCACAATTCATGTTTATAATCCTACTAATAAATTCATCTTTGCACTACGGCCAAAGATATACATCAACAAGTCATCTTTGCACTACAGGCCAAAGATATTCATCAGTTGGTCATGTTCATCTAAACACCTGTTCATCTTTGCACTACGGGCCAAAGATATTAATCAATCGGTCATATTCATGTCAACACCTGTTCATCTTTGCATTACAGCCAAAGATATTCATCTAGAAATCATTCATTTAAGACTGAATATGATGAAAAATATTTTAAAGAAAACGAATCCAGTGAAGCAAAAGAACAAATATTAAGGATTCGTACTTTAAATAATTCCCATTCAAAAATACTTCATAAATAACCAGAGTGGGGTAAAATTCAAGAATGATCAAAACATGGATACAATTAAAGCTAGTATCCAGAATAGATATTTTGGACAAAAAGAAGAAATTTCATTTTTCGGTGAATAGTACCGTAAACATGAATAGTGCCGTATACGTGAATAGTAACTCCGACACTAAAAGATAGAAATTTCACAAAAAACATCATCACACTTCGTGAATAGTACTCGTGAATAGTAACTCGTGAATAGTAACTCATGAATAGCAATTCATGAATAGTAATTCCGACATGAAAAAGTTCCAAATTTGATAAAAAAATTCCAACCAATATGCAGCATAATGATATTGAAAAAATAATATCATTTTATGAAAGAATAACATCCCTTACCTCAGAAAAAATAGTACTTTTGACTGAAATACTGGATATAGTGCTAAAAGAACTTGCACCATATAGTAATACTCGAAGTACTAAAATACTCACAAAAATACACTCGATATTATAGAGAGTGAAATAGAGAGAAAACTTCAGTTTTTGGTGTGATTTTCAATTCTAACCTAACCACCCTATTTATAGGAAATTGCTTAGAACATCAAAGCAGAAAATTTAATCTAATATTAATATATATATTAAAATTCTTACGCACACTTTTTATCAACTGAATTCAGCATTCAACACAAGTAGTCCACCTCACAAAACTTTTAAAAAACGTTTTTCTTATTTAACATAATTAAAACTTCAAAAAATCAATTATTTCGGAATTTCAGAACTTCAATAAATCATAATAAATAGCCCTTTTATAAAAAAATTCAAATCTCGCGATTTTTTATAGGAAATTCAATTCTCTACAACTTTGCAGAAGAAAGTTTTTTTAAATTCAAAACAGAAATTGACCGAAATCCATAAACGGATGATTTTACATGCTATAATCAAATTTCAGTTAAGAAATGGGGTCCACCGACACACAAAACGTGTTTTAAACATCTTTTGCAACAAAAATATTCTTCCTCCTCATATACTCATATATCTCACATTCATTGTAAAAATATCACCATTATTATATTATTAAAATATAATAATATATTAAAATAAATTATTTTATCAGAAAAAGATAAAATATTAATTTTCAACAATTGTCACATTAAAAATTTTCTCCATCTATATCCACATAAAATAAATATTTTTCTCCTCATATAAATCAATAATTAATTATTCACAAATAATATTACAGAATCACAATAATGACAATCAGGCCGTTCTCAGGAAAGAGGTGGCTTTCCAATAAGAATTTCTCATTACTGGCGCGCAATTAGGTGACCAAACCTCTCCTTAGACAGAACTTTCTAGACATTGCCAATAATGTTATCTAATAATATTATTCAGATTATATGAATTATTGCTTCGATAATGGAAAATACTGTGTAGTGACAATTATTAAAACAACAGTAATATAAAATATCAACGCATCAATTATTGTATCAATAAAATACTGAACAATAATTACTGTAACAATTATTGAGTAGTGCCTTCTTACGTAAGAATCAATAATTTAAAAATACTGTGTAGTACCGTGTGCTACTGTGCAACAACGCGTATTACTTTACTTTAACCACCGAGTATTCCAACAGTGTTAACGGTAACCACTACGCCGTTATTTATAAAAACTTTATTTTATCTTTTTCTTCATCCGACAGTTATTCTGTTATGGGGCCCACAAATGGCTGCGCCGTCGTACGAATATTCCCGACAGAAAGAATATTCCACGACCAAACGAATATTCCCCGACAACAATAAATATTTTATAACCACTTGCGTATTTGTGAAAAAAATTCATATATCACCCTTAACTTTAACCTTTTATCAATTTAACCATTTACTGAATTGTAATTATAAGAAAAATTGAATACTTTTATTTCATAAAATTCGGGGTCTTACAATGATGCATCAATTATTGTAGCAATAATTGAGTATAACTGAGTGACTTCTCACGTAAGTATCAATAACCAATATCGTGTGTTACTATGCAACCACGCGTATTACTGTACTTTTAACACCTGTTATTTCAATAGTTAACGCTAAAACTTCCGCCGTTATTTTTATAAAAAGATATTTCTGTCATTTTCTCATTTCGATAATAATTACGTTGTGGGGTCCACCAATGATTGTGTCGTCATACAAATATTCCCTGTTAAAACGAATATTCCCCGACCAATCGAATATTATATAACAACTTGCTTACTTTGAAAAATTTATAAATATTACCCACAACTATAATATTATATCAAATTCACTCCATAATATTCAAAAATGATATTTATAAAAAATTCATCTTTATTCATAAAAGTTGGGGTCTTACAACCTCCTCTTCTTAAGAAATTTTGCCCTCGAAATTAGGGTACATACCTAGTATGACGAAGATGAGAGAATACCTTGATTTCATTTCAGATTCTAACTCCCAGGTTATTTCCTCAACATCATGGTTTCTCCACAAAATTTTGACTTAAGGTATAACCTTGGAGCGTAGAATATGCTCCTTCTTATCTAAGATTTTAACAGGAACCTCTTCATACATTAAATCTTCTGCTAATTCGTCCGGTTCTAACTCGATAATGTGGTTCAGGTCTTCCAAAAATTTACATAACATTGATATATGAAAAATGTTATGAACACGAGACATACTTGGTGGTAAAATGAGTCTATATGCCACAGTTCCTACTCGATCAAGGATTTCAAATGGGCCAATGAATCGAGGATTGAGATTTTCTTTCTTTCCAAATCTTGTAACTCCTTTCCATGGAGTAACACGTAACAACACATGTTCTCCAACATTGAATTCCACGTCCTTTCGATGAAGATCAGCATAACTCTTTTGTCGATTTTTGTGAGGTTTTTATACGTTACCGGATCATTTGAATCTTTTCTGTATTTATGCGTACCAATTTCGGTCCCAACAACATTGCTTCACCCACCTCATCCCAACATACTGGAGAATGACACTTTCTTCCATACAACGCCTCAAATAGAGCCATGTCGATACTTGCTTGATAACTATTGTTGTAGGAAAATTCCACCAATGGTAAGAACTTTTCCAAATTTCCTTTAAAGTCAAGGACACAAAGTCTAAATAGATCTTCAAGAGTTTGAATAGTCCTCTCCGACTGCCCATCCGTTTAAGGATAGTATGCCAAACTAAATCGTAAATTCATGCCCATAGCTTTTTGCAAACTGACCCAAAACCGTGAAGTAAATCTTGGGTCTTGATCAGAAACTATAGATATTGGCATACCATGCAGTCTTATAATCTCATTTATGTATATACGAGCAAGACGTTCAAGTGTATAAGTTTCTCGTATAGGTAAGAAATGAGCATACTTGGTCAATCTATCAACAATGACCAAAATTGCAACTATGCCTTGAGAAACCTTGGGAAGACCAGTAACAAAATCCATGATAATGTGCTCCCACTTCTATGCTGGAATTTCAAGTGGTTGTAATGGACCTTTTGGCACTTGATGCTCTGCCTTGACACGTTGACAAGTTAAACACCTTGAGATAAACTCCGCGATCTCTCTCTTCTTATTGCTCCACCAAAATGTATGTTGAAGATCACGATACATTTTGGTACTTCTAGGATGGATTGCAAACGATGTGTTGTGCACCTCCATCATGATTTTATACTTTAAATCAAGGTCGTTAGGAACACAAAGTCTGGAGTTGACTCTAAGTATTCCTTCTTCATCGATTCTTGCTTCCGGAATAGCACCTTCTTGCACTTTTTTCTTCATACGCATCAGCTCCAGGTCTGTATCTTGAGCAACTTTAACTTTATCGATTAAAGTCGGTTCAACTCGTATATTTTCCATCATCACGTTGGTCCCTGGAGTTGTTAACTCTATCTCCATCCTTTGCACTCGTACCTGCATATGATCTTCTACTCAATGTGTCAGCTACTACGTTCGCTTTTTCTTGATGGTATTGAATGGTATGATCATAATCTTTCAACATTTCAAGCCAACGTCGTTGTCACATGTTGAGTTCCTTTTGGGTGAAGAAATATTTGAGGCTTTTATGATCCGTAAAGATCTCTACTTTCTCCCCATATAAGTAATGCCTCCAAATTTTAAGTGCGAAGACAACAGTTGCTAACTCTAGATCATGAGTACGATAATTCCTCTCATATTCTTTGAGTTGTCGAGAGGCATAGGCTGACTTTCCCATGTTGCACGAGAACACATCCTAACCCTTTGCCCGAAGCATCACTGTAGATGACAAATCCCTCTGAGCTAGATGGTATTGTTAGAACAAGTGCTGAAATGAGTCTCCTCTTGAGTTCTTGAAAACTCTTCTCACATTCTTCGCTCCAATCAAATTTTGTATCTTTTCGAGTCAGCTGAGTTAATGGAGTAGCGATTTGAAAAAATCCTTCCACGAATCTTCGATAATAACCAGCTAAGTCGAGAAAGCTACGTACTTCGGTCACTGACTTAGGTTGCTCCTACCATTGAATTGCTTCAATCTTTGTTGGGTCAACAGATATTCTATGATTTGATATCATGTGCCCAAGAAATGTAAGTTCCTCAAGCCAGAACTCACATTTCTTCAACTTAGCATAAAGCTTTTTTTCACGAAGCTTTTGAAGTATCAGCCTCAAGTGTTGCTCATGATCTTCACGGGTTTTGGAGTAAATGAGGATATCATCAATAAAGACGATCACAAAGTGATCCAAATATTCCTTGAATACCCAGCTCATCATATCCATGAAGGCAACAGAAGCATTAGTTAATCAAAAAGACATGACTAGGAATTTATAATGCCCGTGCCGAGTTCTGAAAGCCGTCTTTGGAATGTCATCAGTTTTAATCTTCAGTTAGTGATATCCAGAACGAAAATCAATCTTTGAAAAGAATTTGGGGTCTTGTAACTAGTCAAACAGGTCATCAATGCGAGGCAACGGGTATCTATTTTTGACTGTGACATGGTTCAACTCCTGATAATCAATACAAAGTCGCATACTCCCATCTTTCTTCTTCACGAATATAATAGGAACACCCCAGGGAGACGTACTAGGACGAATGAAACCGATGTCTAACAATTCCTGCAGTTGGGTCTTTAACTCCTGAAGTTCAATAGGAGCCATTCGATATGGGGCTTTAGAAATGGGTTTTGTACAGGGTTCAAGGTCGATACAAAATTTAATTTCACGCTCTGGGGGTAGGCCATGAAGTTCTTCAAGGAATACGTCAGGAAATTTATTAACAATAGAAATATCATTCAAAACTGACGTATTTTTGTTTAAATCTGTGACATGAGCTAAGAAAGCTTGACATCCGTTTTTTAATAAACGAATAGCTTTATGGCTTGAGATGGCAGTGATTGATTTTAATGGTTTGGTCGCTTGAATTTGCATAATAGGTTGGTTAGGAGTATGAAAGCTAATAACCGTATGAAAATAATCAATTTTTTGCATGCTGAGTAGTCAACCAATCAATCCCTAGAATTACGTCAAACGTAAGTATTTTTAAGAAAATAAGATCGACAGGTGATGTGAGGGTACCGATTTAAACCAAACAAGACTTATAAACAGTGGATGTAATGAAGGTTTCTCCCAACGGAGTTTCAACAGATAAGTCAAAGTCTAATTTCTCCGGAATCAAATTTAAATGTTGAGCGCAAGTAGGAGAAATAAATGAATGGGTAGAACTGGTATCAAATAAGGTATATACTTTGCTAGAGTTTATGATAAGCTTACCCGTGATGACCTCGTTCGGGTTCTTTACTTTCTGGGAGGTCACAACAAACGCTCTCCCTTGAACTACTGGTTTTGACTTGTCTAGGACGGCATTTGGTGTCATCGTTCCAACTGGACTTGGCTTTCTTGTGCGACAAAATCTAGCTAGGTGACCTTCTCTTCCATAATTGTAACACGTTTTGGATTGCTGCGCACAGTTTGGACTGATGTGTCCCTCCCCTCCACATTTGAAGCATATGATAGGTGGTCGTTCTCCTTCCATAACAACGGGTGTTGGTGATGACGTCTTTCCATCATTGTCGAATCTCCTCTTCTTGAAATGTCCACTTTTATTGTCTTGGCCATGATTACCACCAAAGTGGTTATCATTTCTGGCATGTTGATTCCCTCCACGTTTGTTGTCGCTGCTTCGATGACTGCTACCACTAGTTTTAACATTTTGTCGGCTGCTCTCCCTTGGTTGGGATGTGTCATAATCGCGCTCCAGTAACTAAGCCCTATTTACAACATCTAAATACAAACACAATTTGTGAGAGATAAGATATTAACGTATCTCAGGTTTCAAACCTCTTAGAAACATCCATGTCATTCTCTCCTCATTATCGACTAAGTGGGACGCAAACCGGGACAACTTGGCAAACTTGTCTTCGTACTGCGACACGGTCATATTATTTTGGTCTGGCTTGATGAACTTTACCTCTTTCATGTGACGAATACTTTTGGAAAAGTACTTATCGTTGAAAAGTTCTTGGAACTTCTCCCAAGACATTTTGAGTGCGGCAAGCTGGGTACACTCCCACCAGTAATCTGACTCTCCTCGCTACAGGAAGGTGGCAAAGGGAACCTTTTGCTCCTCAGAGCATCCCAATACATCAAATATCTTGGTGATATGCTTTTTCCACGTCTACGCCTTAAGTGGTTTTGGCTCTCCAATAAACTCCGGTGGTCCCAGCTCCTTGAACTGCTTAGCGGTGATTGTCCGAGAGTTGCCAGTGTTTCCACCTGCATTTTGGACAGGAGCCGCTCTCGCCTGATGTTGCATGAATTGCAGAAAGCCCCTAAACATTATGTCGTTCATCATTTGGTCGGTGTTATTGTTTACATGAGGATTGTTGCCTTCCTGATGCACATTTTCCTGGTTATTGATCGTTGGTGATTCAACGGTCTCATGTGCTCCATTGCTATTCTCAACATTCTCAGATGTCATTTTCAAATATTGCAACAAAACAAGGGTTAATTGACATGCCACATATTATCCCTATATTCTGACCGACCAATTAAATAACAAATAAACTTAGGTAGGTCATACTAGCGAAGGATTTTCCCGTCTCTCCCCCCTAGTTCTATTCTCACATCTTAGCCAGGGATCATATCCCTAAGCTTTGATACCAACTGTGATGCCCCCAAAATAGGTATACATCACCCATTCAAAGTCGCTAAATACATGGTACAAAATACAATTACAAACTTAAATATACAACATGAGTTGTGAGTTTTGATACAAATATTGTCTTCTATACAGTATTCAAACTCAAAATAAGTCAATATATTTATTATCACACTATTTCACAGAATAGTGAGGACTACTAATGCAAACATCTGGACCGTCACTCCGTTCCCCGACTAGTCTCAGCTACGTTCTTATTTCCTGAAGAGAACAATGAAAGCAAAAAGGGTGAGCTAAACTAGCCCAGTAAGAAATATTATGACTAAGATAATGCAGAATAAATTATCATTAGCCTTCAATAGTGTGAAACGGATAAAATATAATAGAAGTCAAGTTTAATTGCAGCGGAACAAGAAATCCATTAGAAGAGTCAAGTAGAGCATGATATCTACTATCTTCTATGAATTAAATGGTTTTTCATCACTTTTATTGCTGAGACTCAGCTTAATAAATAATCCACATCATCGAATCACCCCTGCACTACGGCTAAGGATATTCATTAGTATCACGACCACGAATTATCAATGCACGACGGGCCAATGATATTCATGTATTCATCAATGATCATGATCATGCCAACAACTATCCATCAATGCACTACGGGCCAATGATGACTTTTACCACATCATTTATAACATTACGGTCATGATTATAAAGAATAATCCATGGTCATAATCATACCAAGTCCATCTATGCACTACGGCCACAGATGACTTTCAACATAATATAAGCATGATGATGATGATAATGATATAAGAATTCAACTAAAAGAAAGCAAAGGCTAAAATTTTAATGATTTATAATTTAATTTATCCAGAATTCAATAATGTCCAAATTGTCAATATGATACAGCTTTGTGGAGTAAAGTTCAAGAATAATATTGTACCAAAAATGATTTGGACCGAAAAGAAATCAATTTTTGTCATGAATAGTATCCCGGGTAAATAGTAACCGAGTGAATAGTACTCCATTAATAGTACTTCAGGAATAGTAACCCCGTGAGTAGTACTCCGGCGTGACAAAGTTAAAACTTATCAAGAATGCTCAAAATAATATTTCCATTAAAAGATACTGGATGAAGCGCAAATATCAAGGATATTCTACTAATTTCATGGAGTATAGAAGTCAAAACTTTAACCAAATGAGTATAGAATTCAGAATCTGAAATGAAATAATATTACTTATATACTACAGAGTATGGAAGAAAATATTATTTCATATGAATATTGAACAAAAATAGCATCCCTTACCTTGAAAAGAAGAGTATTTCAACTGGTATAGCGGGTATATTCTTGGAGAAAACATTCAGTGTTTTCTACACTCAAAGCTTTCTAATACTCGAAATAAATACGCTCAATATTATAGAAGAAGAATTCTCTAATTCTGGTGTGATTTTCAATTCTAACTAAGAATCCTATTTATAGAAGAATGGAAAGGATACTATTTGAATGCACAGTAAAGGGAACAATCACGGATTGCACAGTAAGGGTCATGGGAAATCGTCCAAATTTTCTGATTTTACTATGCAGTCACTATGCAAATACTATGCATAATAAAATATAATATATTCTATTTTTCATAAAAAATAAAACTAATAATATATATATATATATATATATATATATATATATATATATATATGTATATATATATATCACCCGTGAACTTGCATTCCCAGCCAATTCATTTTCCACATATGGGCCCCAAATGTGGCCCCTCCTTTATTATATTAAATAATTTTCTACCGATTATTTTAAAAAATGAGTAAGTGGGGGTCCAAATAATACGCCAATATTTACAACAAAAAAAATCACCTCAATATTTTTAACAATATTTATCATCATTATTATAATTAATAATATTTAACAACCAGGTCATTCTCAGGAAAGAGGGGGCTTTTCGATAAGGATTTCTCCTTATTGACGCACAATTAGGTGACCAAACCTCTTCTTGACAGAACTTTTAGACATTATCAATATTGCAAATAATAATATGAATAACTTTGTCGTCTCAATTATTGATTTAATAATATAAAATATTATGCAGATGATGCTGTGACAATAATTGAATCAATAATATGAGAGATATGATGGATCAATTGCTTTAGCAATAATTGAGTATAACTGAGTGACTTCTCACGTAAGCATCAATAACCAATACCGTGTGCAACAATGTAATCACACGTATTACTGTACTTTTAACACCGGTTATTTCAACTGTTAACGGTAAAACTTCCGCCGTTATTTTTATAAAAAGATATTTTTGTCATTTTCTCATTCCGACAATAATTATGTTGTGGGGTCAACCAATGATTGTGTCATCGTACGAATATTTCCTGTTAAAATAAATATTCCCTGACCAATCGAATATTATATAACAACTTGCTTACTTTGAAAAATTTATAAATATTACCCACAAATATAACATTATATCAAATTCACTCCATAATATTCAAAAATGATATTTATAGAAAATTCATCTCTATTCATAAAAGTTGGGGTCTTACAATAACAACGCTTGACATGATCATCTCAATTAGCTTTGAGGGAGAGCTAATAGTGTTATGTTCTTAATATCTTCTTAGCAAGTAGAGGTTCTCTCATGTGTGCTCCACATACTCCATAATGCATTTCATCTGTAAGTCTATGGGCCTGATCCTTTTTTAGAAACCTTAGCAGGCCTATGTCGACGTCTCTTTTGTAGAGAGCACCTCCCCTTAGGTAGAATTTTATTGTCATCTTCTGTATTCGCTTCTTTTCAGTTTGTCTCACTCCCTCCGAGATGGATCCTTCTCGCAAATATTCTTTGATGTCTTGGTACCAAGGTGGTCCGATTGGATCTATTTTGTTGGATATTTACCCAACACTATTTTCATAAGATGGTGCACTCTGCGCCGTGAATGTGATAGCAAGTATACCCTTCCTTGCATATAGGTTGACCAGGGAGGCTAGTGTGGCCAAAGAACCTGTGAAATCATTTTTGTTTCGAGGAATATGCATGAAGGTGATGTCATCAAATTCTCCCGCCATTTTGATAACACGGTGATGGTATGACAATAGATGTAATTCTTTGGTATTATACACACCAGTGGTTTGCTTAATAACATGCCCTGAATTTCTAAAAACTGCCAACCGTTTAACTCCTATTGACCGAGTAAATTTTTACCCTACAAGGTATCCTTTGTATTCTGCCATGTTGTTAGAGTTTTTGAATTACAATTTGGTAGCCATGGGGTACTGCTCTCCCATGATAAATACGAGGATTGCCCTTGCCTCGGCGCCTTATGAGTTTGATGCGCCATCAAAGTATAATTTCCAGAATTGATCCGTATGTTCTCTTCTGGCTTGCTGAATTGTCATCACATCATCATCAGGGAAGCATGTTTCTAGAGGCTCAAAACCTCCTACAGGTGTTGCAGATAGTTGATCTACGATTCCCTTCCCTTAATATCTTTTTGGGTCACATAGACGATATCGAACTACTGAAGGATTAGCTGCCATTTTGATAACCTATAGTTCAATATAGGTTTTTTGACAATGTACTTCAAAGGGTCCATGCAGGAGATGAGATAAGTGGTATAGTCGTGCAAGTAATGTTGCAATCTCATGGCGGCCCATGCGAATGTGCAACAAGTTCTTTCGATTAATGTGTGCGTCTGCTCACCGCTACTAAATCACTTACTGAGGTAACAAATGACCCTTTCACTACTACAAAACAGTAAATAGATAACGCGTAAAAAATGTTATGGTTTCAATCAGAAAAATGTTGTGGTTATGGGTGTCATCTATTTGACACCCTTATACAACGTTTTTAAAACGTTGTAGTTAGACACATTATACACCGTTTTTAAGAAAAAAACGTTGTAGATTTATTTTTCATAAATTAGTAGATGCTTGAAAACATTGTAGAATGTGACGCCCCCAAAATATGTATACATCACCCATTTTGAATCGCTAAATACATGGTATAAAATTCAAATACAACTTAATTATATAACTATCATGTAAAATACGACACAACATAAGCTGGGAGTTTTAATACGATTATTGTCTTCTAGACAGTATTCAAACTCAAATGGAGTCCTCAATACATTTATTATCACACTATTTCACTGAATAGTGAGGACTACTAATGCAAACATCTGGACCGTCACTCCGTTCCCCGACTAGTCCCAGCTATATTCTCATTTCCTGAAGAGAACAATGAAAACAAAGGGTGAGCTTAACTAGCCCAGTAAGAAATATTATGACTAAGATAATGCAGAATAAATTATCATTAGCCTTCAACAGTGCTAAACTGATAAAATATAATAAATATCAAGTTTAACAGCAGCGGAACAAGCAATCCATTAGAAGAGTCAAATAGAGCTTGATATCTATAATCTTCTATGATTTAAAAAGTTTATCATCAATTTTATCGCTGAGACTCAGCTTGATAAATAAACCACATCATCGAATTATCCCTGCACTACGAGCCAAGGATATTCATGTAATCGTCAATGGTCATGACTATACCAAATAATCCCTGGTTATAATCATACCAACAACTGTCCACCGATGCACTACAGGCCAATGAGGACTTTTACCACATCATTTGTAATATTACGGGTCATGATTATACTGAATGATCCCCGGTCATATTCATACGAATCAATAGTACATCTATGCACATAAGCCACATATGACTTTTATCATAATATAAGCATGAGGATGATGACAATGATATAAGAATTCAATTAAAAGCAAGCAAAGGATAAATATTTAAAGATTTATAATTTAATTTATCTAGAATTCAATATTGTCCAAATTGTCAACATTATACTTCTTTGTGGAGTAAAATTTAAGAATGATACTGTATCAAAAATGATTTGGACCGAAAAGAAATCTATTTTTGTTATGAATAGTACTCTGGTTGAATAGTACCCGGGTGAATAGTACCCCATGAATAGTACTTTGGGAATAGTACTCCGTGAATAGTATATTGTGCATATTACTCGTGAATAGTACTTTGTGAATAGTACTTTATGAATAGTACCTATAAATAGTACTTTTATGAATAGTACCGTATAAATGAATAGTACTCATGGACAATACTCCGACATGAAAAACTTAAAATTTAACAAGAATGTGCAGAAAATATGCTTGTGAAGCGATACTAGATGAAGCACAAATTTCAAGGATATTCTACTAATTTTACGGAGTATAGAAGCAATACTTTAACAGAATGAGGGTATAATCAGGAATACGAGACGAAATAATATTACTCACATACTACAGAGTATAGAAGAAAATATTATTCCTTATGAATACTAGAAAAAAATAATATCCCTTACCTTAGAAGAAGATTGGATACTGAAATAGTGAAGTAGCATACTTCTCTTCTTCTTTCTCTCTATAGCTTCTCTCTCTATAATTGCTCTTGTGAATCTTAGTGAATTGGTGAGAATGAAAAAAGAATGAGCTTCTGTTTATAGGAAAACATAGTTTCGATAATTGCACGTTTTGGTGCTCAAAATATTACAGTATAATACCTTCATCTTTTCTTTCATTTTTAATTTAGTCCTGTAAGTATTATCAAACTTGCACCACATCCCCTAATAGTACATCTTGTGAATTAATAATACAATCATGTGAATCAATAGTACAATCATGTGGAAAAAATATCATGTGAATCAATAATACAATCCATACCTCTATTTTTAATTTAGTCATGCAAGTATTATCAATCTTGCACCACCTCCCCTAGTAGTATATGCATGTGAATCAATAGTACACACATGTGAACAAATAGTTATAAGCATGTGAATTAATAGCAATTAATTGCTCATTTATCTGATTAATTACCCGATTGGTCAATATAACCTCTAGACATCCATTATTATCGAAATAGATATCGATTTTCACTAACACTAATAATTCCAAAACAATGGAAATATCAAATTCATCTTTAATCAACACGAACTTATTCATTATTAATATTATAACTCACAATATTTAACAATTAGATCATTAAGAGGGGGCTTTCCGATAAGGATTTTTTCCTATTGGACAGAACTTTCTAGACATTGGCAATATTGCAAATAATAATATGAATAACTTTGTCGTCTCAATTATTAATTTAATAATATAAAATATTATGCAGATGATATTGTGACAATAATTGAATCAATAATATGAAAGATATTATGCAGCAATTACTGTAGCAATAATTGAGTATAACTGAGTGACTTCTCACGTAAGCATCAATTATTAATACCGTGTGCTACTATGCAATCACGCGTATTATTGTAATTTGACCAACGGGTAGTTCAACAATTTAACGGTAAAACTTTCGTCGTTTATTTTTATAAAAAGATAATTCTGTTATTTTCTAACTACGATAATATTTTCGTTGTGGGGTCCACTAATGATTGTGCCGTCGTACTAATATTCCCTATTAAAACGAATATTCTCCACCCAATCGAATATTATATAACCACTTGCTTACTTTACAAAATTTGTAAATAATACCCACAACTATAACATTATATCAATTCCATACCATAATATTCAAAAATATATTTTGAGAAAAATTAATCTTTATTCATAAAAGTTGGGGTCTTACAATCTCCCATTCTGATGAAATTTTATCCTCAAAATTAGGGTGCGTACCTGGTATATCGAAGAGGTGAGGATACCTTGACTTCATTTCAGATTTTAACTCCTAGGTCATTTCCTCAACATCGTAGTTTCTCCATAAAACTTTGACTTGAGGTATAACCTTGGAGCGTAGAATATGATCTTTCTTATCCAAGATTTTAACAGGTACCTTCTCATACGTTAAATCTTCCGCTATCTCGTCCGGTTCTAATTCAATAATGTGGTTCGAGTCTTTCATATATTTACGTAACATAGATATATGAAATACGTTATGAACACGAGACATACTTGGCGGTAAGGTGAGTCTATAGGCCACAGTTCCTACACGAACGAGGATTAAAAATGGGCCAATGAATCGAGGATTGAGTTTTCCTCTCTTTTTAAATCTCATAACTCCTTTCCATGGAGCAACACGTAACAACACATGATCTCCAATATTGAATTCCACGTCCTTTCGATGAAGATCAGCATAACTCTTTTGTCGATCTTGTGAGGTTTTTATACGTTGTCGGATCGTTTGAATCTTTTTCATAGTCATACGTACCAACTCCGGTCCTAACAACGTTGCTTCACCCACTTTATCCCAACATACTGGAGAACGACACTTTCTTCCATACAACGCCTCAAATGGAGCCATGCCAATACTTGCTTGATAATTGTTGTTGTAGAAAAACTCCACCAATAGTAAGAACTTGTCCCAACTTTCTTTGAAGTCAAGGACACAGAGTCTTAATAAATCTTCAAGAGTTTGAATAGTCCTCTTCGATTGCCCGTTCATTTGAGGATGATATACTGAACTAAATCGTAAATTCGTGCCCATAACTTTTTGCAAACTAACCCAAAATCGTGAAGTGAATCTTGTGTCTCGATCAGAAACTATGGATACTGGCATACCATACAATCTTACAATCTCATTTATGTACATATGAGCAAAAGACGTTCAAGTGTATAAGTTTCTCGTATCGGTAAGAAATGAGCTGACTTGGTCAATTTATTAACAATGACCCAAATCACATCTATGCCTTGAGAAACCTTGGGAAGACCAGTAACGAAATTCATGGTAATATGCTCCCACTTCTATTTTGGAATTTCAAGTGGTTGTAATGGACCTTTTGGCACTTGATGCTCCGCCATGACTCGTTGACAAGTTAGACACCTTGAGATAAACCCCGCTATCTCTCTCTTCATATTGCTCCACCAAAATGTATGTCGAAGATCACTATACATTTTAGTACTCCCATGATGGATTGCAAACGATGTGTTGTGTGCCTCCACCATGAATTTATACTTCAAGTCAGAATCGTTAGGAACACAAAGTCTGGAGTTGACTCGAAGTATTCCTTCTTCATCGATTCTTGCTTCCGAAATAGAACCTTCTTGCACTTTCCTCCTCATACGCATCAGCTCCAGGTCTATAGCTTGAGCATCTTTAACTTTATTGATTAAAGTCGGTTCTACTCGTATATTCGCCATCATCACATGGGTCCCTGGAGTCTTTAACTCTATCTCCATCCTTTGTAAGTCATACAAAATGGGCCTTTGCGTTGATAATATCGCACTCGTACCCGCATATGATCTTCTTCTTAATGCGTCAGCTACTACGTTCGCTTTTCCAGGATGGTATTGAATGGTATGATCGTAATCTTTCAATAGCTCAAGCCATCGTCGTTGCCTCATGTTGAGTTCCTTTTGAGTGAATAAATATTTGAGACTTTTATGATCCGTATAGATCTCCACCTTCTCTCCATACAGTTAATGCCTCCAAATCTTAAGCGCAAAAACGACAGATGCCAACTCTAGATCATGAGTAGGATAATTCCTCTCATATTCTTTGAGTTGTCGTGAGGCATAGGCTATGACTTTCTCATGTTGCATGAGAACACATCCTAAACCCTTACCTGAAGCATCGCTGTATATGATAAATCCCTCTGAACCAGTTGGTATTTTCAAAACAAATGCTGAAATAAGCCTCCTCTTGAGTTCTTAAAAACTCTTCTCACATTTCTCGCTCCAACCGAATTTTGTATCTTTTTAAGTCAGCTGAGTTAATAGATTAGTGATTCTAGAAAACCCTTCTACGAATCTCCAATAATAACCAGCTAAGTCGAGAAAGTTACGTACTTCGGTCACTGACTTAGGTTGCTCCCAGCTTTTAATTGCTTCAATCTTTGCCGGGTCAACTGATATTCCGTGATTTGATATTACGTGCCCAAGGAATGCTATTTCATCAAGCCAAAACTCGAATTTCTTCAACTTGGCATAAAGCTTATTTTCACGAAGCTTTTGGAGTATCAGTTTTAAGTGTTGCTCATGATCTTCATGACTTTTGGAGTAAATGAGGATGTCATCAATAAAGACGACCACAAAGTGATCCAAATATTCCTTGAATATTCGGTTCATCATATCCATGAAGGCATTAGGAGCATTAGTCAATCCAAAAGACATGACTAGGAATTTATAATGCCTGTATCGAGTTCTGAAAGCCGTCTTTGGAATGCCATCAGTTTTAATCTTCAACTGATGATATCCAAAATGAAGATTGATCTTTGAAAAGAATTTGGCGCCTTGCTACTGGTCAAACATGTCATCAATGCGAGGAAACGGGTACCTATTTTTGATGGTGACATGATTCAACTTCTGATAATCAATACAAAATCGCATACTTCCATCTTTCTTTTTCATGAATAGAATAGGAGCACCCCAAGGAGACGTACTAGGTCGAATGAAACTGATATCTAACAATTCCTGTAGTTGGGTTTTTAACTTCTGAAGTTCAATAGGAGCCATTCGATATTGGGCTTTGGAAATACCGGGTTCAAGGTCGATACCAAACTCGATTTCACGCTCTGGGGGTAGGCCAGAAAGTTCTTCGGGGAATACGTCAGGAAACTTATTAACAATAGAAATATCATTCAAATATGACGTATTTTTGTTTAAATCTGTGACATGAGCTAAGAAAGCTTGACATTCGTTTTTCAATAAACGAATAGCTTTATGGCTTAAGATGACTATGATTCATTTTAATGGTTTGGTCGCTTGAATTCGCATAATAGGTTGATTATGAATATAAAAGCTAACAACCTTACGAAAATAATCAATTTTAGTATGATGAGTAGTTAACCAATAAATCCCTAGAATCACGTCAAATGCAAGTATTTTTAAGGAGATAAGATCGACAGGTAACGTGCGGTTACCGATTTAAATCAAACAAGACTTATAAACAGTGGATGTAATGAAGGTTTCTCCCAAAGAAGTTTCAACAGATAAGTCAAAGTCTAATTTCTCCTGAGTTAAATTTAAACGTTGAGCGCAAGTAAGAGAAATAAAAGAATGGGTAGAACCGATATCAAATAAGGTATAGACCTCGCTAGAGTTTATGATTAGCTTACCCGTGATAACCTCATTTGGATTTCTCACTTTTTGGGAGATTACGAAAAATGCTCTCCATTGAACTACCAGTTTTGTCTTGTCTGGGACGAACTTTGATGCCTCCATCCTAGCTAAACTTGACTTCGGTGCACGATAAAATTAGGCAAGGTGACCTTCTCTTCCGTAATTATAACACGCTTTGGATTGCTGTGTACAGTTCGGACTGATATGTCCCTCCCATCCGCATTTGTAACATACGATTGGCTGTCGTTCCCCTTCCTTAATAACAGGTGATTGTGATGACGTCTTTCCATCATTGTTGAATCTCCTCTTCTTGAAATTTCCACTTCTATTATCTTGGTCGTGATTACCACCGAAATGGTTACCATTTCTGGCATATTGATTCCCTCTACGTTTGTTGTCATCACTTCGATGAATGCTGCTACTGGTATAATCATTTTGTCAGCTTATCTCTCTTAGTTGGGTTGACTCGTTATCGCGCTCCAATAACTGAACCATATTTATAACATCTGAATACAAACACTATTTGTGAGAAATTAAGTATTGACGTATCTCGGGTTTCAAACCTCTTAGAAACATCCGCGTCATTCTCTCCTCATTATCAACTAAGTGGGACGCAAATCGGGATAACTCAGCAAACTTAGCTTCGTACTGTGACACGGTCATATTGTTCTGCTCCAACTTGATGAACTCTACCTCCTTCATGTGACGAATACTTTCGGGAAAGTACTTGTCGTTGAATAGTTCTTGGAACTTCTCCCAAGACATCTTAAGTACGGCAGGTTGAGTACGCTTTTCCGATTTCCACCAGTAATCTGTCTCTCCTCGCAACATAAAGGTGGCAAAGGGAACCTTTTGCTCCTCGGAGCATCCCAAGACATCAAATATCTTGGTGATTTGCTTTATCCACGTCTCCTCCTTAAGTGGTTTTGGCTCTCCAATAAACTCTGGTGGTCCCAGCTCCTTGAACTATTTAGTAGTGATTGTCCGAGAGTTGCCATTGTTTCCACCTGCATTTTGAACAGGAGTTGTTCTTGCCTGATGTTGCATGAATTGCATAAAGCTTCTGAACATCCCATCGTTCATCATTTAGTTAGCGTTGTTGTTTTCCTGAGGATTATTACCATCCTGATGCACATTATCCTAGGTATTGATCGTTGGTGACTCAACGGTCTCATGTGCTTCATTGCTTATCTCAACATTTTCGGATGTCATTTTCAAATATTGCCACAAAATAAGGGTTAATTGACATGTCACATATTATCCCTATACTCTGATCGACCAAATAAATACCAAATAAACTTAGTTAGGTCATACTAGCAAGGAACTTTCCGTCTATTCCCTCCTAGTTCTAGTCTCATATCTCAGCTAGGGATCATATCCCTAAGCTTTGATACTGATGATTAGGTAATATACCCATGAATTGGATATATTTGGACTTAAATTATTGCATTCTCAAGTTAGATAAAAGCATTTTTAGTATGTTTAGTTGTTGTTTTGCAGATTCGGGAGCTGCAGGGAAGAATTGGGAATTTGGAGCAAAGAGTGGCAATATGGTAATTTCAGAGAAGTCCAGCGCCGGGGCGCTGGAAAATACACTACCAACAGCGCCGGGGTGCTGATCCTCGGTTGGCATTGACTGGATTCGCACGTTTGACTTTCAGTTTGGCTTGGCGTGGTTCATGGAATGCAAAGTTGATTTGGATTAGGAGTGTGGGGAAGCTATAAAAAGAAATTAAGTGCTGAAATTAGGGCTATCATCGAATCTGTTCATTCATCCATTGGAGGCTACTACAAGGATTACTTGAAGATTAAGGATTGGCTACAGATTCTTCTTCTTCTTCTCCATATTTTTAATTTGTAATTCTTTAGGGATGATTTGCAAACGATTATTGGTTTTTATTTCCGTTATGAACTAATTCTTTAATTAAGATTTCAATTGAACCTTTTATGGCTATAAATTAGTTATTCAGTTTATTCCAATTATTTGTGTTGAAGTGAATTGTTTATCTTGCCTTGCATGTATTGATTAATTATTTGGCCAATAATTACCTTGTTATTCTAGAAGGAATTGGAAGAGGAATTCTAGGGTTAGAACTGGGTTTGATAACGTGTGACTTATTTATTTGCACAGTGAATAATTAGGTTTGTGAATTGAATGGGAATATCTTTTCACCACATGTAACACATAAGGAATTGGAATTAAAGGAGTTTAATTCACTTGTTTTGCATAGGAATATAGCAAGATTAATCTGGATTAAATAGAAGTTAGTTGATTACTTGGAAAAGGACTTTTGACATTGGAGAATTCCTGTTAACAATTCAGTAGACATAATAGTTGGGATAACTTGGTAAGTGAATTATAGTTCATAATTAGGGATATTGAAGTCTTAATCCTTATTTATCGGAAATCATTCATTCAAATCTTAGTTTATTTATTTGCTTATTTTAGAATAATATCTTTAAATTGTTTAATTTAGTTTTAATATTTCAGAAAATCATTTTTTTATCATTGTTTAAATAAAATTGGGTTGATATGGTGCTAGTAGTTGGAATTTATTAATTAGAATTCTCTGTGGGAATGATACTTTTCCTATCACTTTATTACTTGTTGGCAGTGTATACTTGCACGTTTGCTTTGATTGTAAAATCAATCAACAAGTTTTTGGCGCCGTTGCCGGAGAATTTTTATTAATATTAATTTCATATTAGTTATAATCAATTCGGTCTTAATTTAAACGCTACTTATTTTTCTTCTTGGATTAGCAGGAATTCTTGTGAGTGTATGCACACTAGATCGAAAGCTAAAAAGGAACTTTTTCCGTATACAGATGACATCAAAAGGAAGTTTCGAAAATTGCGGTTAAATAGTGAGGTTATACATTTGGGAGAAGAATTGGCAAACCAAGAAATACCCGTGAACATGACAGGGAACGAACATAAATCACTTAGGGATTATGCCATGCCGAATGTCACGGACTTGCAGTCGAGTATTAAGAGGCCAGCAATCAATGCAAACAGTTTTGAGATAAAATCGGGAACAATTCAGATGCTACAGAATACATGTCAGTTTGGGGGTAATTCGATAGAAGATCCTAATGAGCATATCTTGAGTTTCTTGGAAGTCTGTGACACCTTCAATTTTAACAATGTATCAGAAGATGCTATAAGGTTGAGGATGTTCCCGTTTACTTTGAAAGATAAAGCACGAAGCTGGTTACACTCTATACTTCCTGACTCAATCACCACTTGGGATGACTTAGCTCAAAAAATTTTGGCTAAGTTTTTCCCACCATCAAAATCGGCAAAACTACGGAACGATATTCACACTTTCGCACAGTTTGAGTCAGAATCGTTATATGAGGCGTGGGAAAGGTTTAAGGATATGCTCCATAAGTGTCCTCATCATGGAATTCAGCAGTGGATGCAATTGGGAATATTTTATGATGGTTTGCACGCGTCCACGAGGGCTAGTACTGATGCAGCAGTAGGGGGAGCGATCATGTCTAAGAGTTTAGATGAGGCATATCAGTTGTTGGAAACAATGGCGATAAACAATTATCAGTGGCCCATAACTAGGTCTAATCCTCCGAAAGCAGCGGGAAAGTATGAAGTGGATGCGATGACATCATTAACAACACAAGTGACCGCAATAGCTAAGCATTTGGACATATGGCGTCCACAAACCGCACAACAGGTAGCAATGGTTTGTGAATTGTGTGCTAGGAGTCATGCTACGGATCAATGTGCCATAAATTCTGAATAAGCACAGTTCGTAGGAAGCTATAATCGCTCAACTCAACCGTATCCGACTCAAAATGCATATAATCCAAGTTGGAGAAATCATCTGGATTCATCAGATTTTCTAATCCAGCAAGCTGGATCCCATATCCGTACACGAAAATATCAAATCAACTTATTATTTTTCTATCCTTTGTACAAACATGTATACACATATTTCATACACAAAAAGTATTTTTCAAAATTTTCCAACTTCTTTTGGTATTTTTCAAAAATCATTTTTAGTTAATTCTTTAAGAAATTAGCTACCTCGTGCTTAATTCCAGAAATTCCCATCTCTTGGCACAATCTTATACGTGCTAACGTGACACTCCAGTTTAAATTCCGTGGCCATCGGAGTTATAGAACTCCGGTTATAGCCATTTTCGTCGGAAAATCACAAAAGTTGAAATGGTCATAACTTGCTCATTTTAACTCGGAATGAGCTCATTTTTGGACACAAGGTACTTGATATCATATATTTTCATGTCCCAAAAGGCCAGAATTTTTCTCATATTTTAAGTTGCCGAAAATGCCCTTTTAAAAATTTGGGCAGAAGCTAAAATAGCATTTTGCAGTTTTTCGTGCTTTATTAAATATTTTCCATACGGAAATCTACAACTCCTTTTTCAGTGATTCCACTTGGAGATGTTAGATAACTTATCATAGTACTCTCCCAAATGTTTCCAGAATTTTTAGATATCCGAAAAATGACCTAACTGCCCCTACTCTTTGACTGTCCAAAACAGTCTATTTTTCACTTTTAGCAATCAAACTGTTTTTGGTAAAACAGTCACTACAACTTGTGTACTCAACATTTTTGAGTGCTACCACTTGGGTTTAGTAGTTAACTTACATATCTAGTACATCCCTTTGACGGATCATAAAAAGAAGGTGTAGATCAAAAACGGTGGAAATCCAAAGTACATAGAAATTTTTAGGACTTAGAAACTAGAAAATCACTTTTCTTTATTTTCGATTTCCAACTAAATCAACACCCAATATGGGTAGATCTACACATGAAGCACTCATAAACACATAGATCTAAGGTTTTTGAGTTTAGAAACATAGATTCAAAGTTTGATTTACAATAATCAAAAATTATATAAACAAAAGGGGTTTATACCTTTGATTCTCATGCTAGCCTTCCTTATTCTTTCAAAGTAGGAGATGAACTTATGGAGCATTAATGGTAGAACTCCTCTCCTTCTTCTTTCTCTTCCCACCCAATTCTATCTCTCTCTTGCTTCTCTCTATTTCTCTCTCTTAGTTTTGCTTGGTTAGATGAAAGAAATAAAAGAGATAAAAACTAGATTTTTGTTTTAGTAAAAAGAATATATGGATAGATATAATATGCATATGTAATTATATTTCTCCAACATCATCTTATCCCTTTCTCTCTCTCTAATCATCATTTAGATGTATGGGATATTATTAAGTAATGTGGCTTCTTAAACAAAGTGACACATGGCTATGTTGGTGGAAGATCTTTTGCAAATTTGTGGTGCTTATAATTGATGATGTGTAACCACCATCACCTCTCCTTTTCCTCTCCTTCAAATCCGGCCAAGTGGCCTTTAATTACTCACATCAATTCACTCTCTTTCTAACCACTAAATGATTGTTTACAAGAGAGAACAAAGTGTTGGCCAATTAACACTTTTACACATAAGAGGAGTTGGTATGAGTTGGCCACCAACTAAAATGAATAAACCACATTCATCCCTCCTTTCCTACCTTCTCCATGTCCGGCCATGTGGCTAAAGATTGGCGAAAATTGCTTTTTGTTTTAACTCTTATTTAGTATATCAAATGATAAAAAGGCCCCTCTCCCAATGGGTTAAATGTTGGGTCAAACTTTTAATTCTTTTGGCTACTAACTTTAATTCTTTGGGCCATAACAAATAACATCATCCATTACTTGTCCCACCCATAATAATTTGGGCTTTCCATAAATAATCTTTTGGACTTTATATTTAATTTCTTGGGCCATAAAATTTACATAGTCCAATGCTTTTAATATTATCTCTCCCACATGTTCCTTAACAATTGGCTCGCTTGAGCTTAAAACTTAATTCCTTTGGCTTTTCCAAATAAAATATTTGGACTTCCTAGCTAAAATGTTTGGGCCATAAAAATTAATATGGTCCATTACATTTAATTATATCTTACCCTAATCATTTAGTTAGGGTTTCCATGCACTCAATTTAAATACAAATTCTTACCCCAAGTACATTTAATTTCCTTAACCCAATTAGACTTACATTAATTAGGTTATAAAATTAATTAACCGAGATGTATAAAATAAATCTCTTAAAATTAGTATATATTTTATATACCATAATTCTCTCATCCCATAACCCTTAAGTTATTTAATTCTTCATTCCTAATATATAATTAGGATTACACTAGTTTCTTTTATTTGTCATCACATAATATTCGTATTCACTTACTCACATAATCATTAAATAAATTATGACATGCTCCACAAATCTCTTAGATTAGGTCACTAGTATATATTTAAATACTAGAACCACCAAATAACAATAACCATTTAGGTTATTAAATTCTCATACATAATTTAAATAACTTATTCAAGTTATACAATTCATATTGTATACTTAAATTTAATTTCCTCCTCCTCTCCATAAATTGTTTTCAAACAATTATATATATATTAAATATATAATTTAATATATTCAATCATTTATTCAAATATGAATTTAATTTACTAACTACTTTGATACCAATATTCATATCTACATATTGGATCTCATCTCATATTTTAGTTTTACATCATTGGTATAATATTAAATATTATATCATTATCCATATAACATCATATCATAACATATTTCACTTCTCACTCTAATTTTGACTTTTCTCCATAAAAATTCAACTGTTGACTTTGACCAACAGTCAGCCTTTACACATTTTGTGTTTACTGTCCATTCTGACTAATCTTGACGTTGCGGACGCAACCGAGCAGTCCATGCTTCAAAATTCTATCTCTAACTCAAATTTTGAGTTTTAAATTACTCCATTCTTATTGTTAATCGTATTAACTAACGACTTTATACTTATTCAAATTCTTATTTGCCAGTCAAGGCCAACGTTCAAGCTATGTTAATTACTAACATAGTTTTATCTTGATCCTTATATCAATAACTTAATTCATCATTCCTCTTGCTAAAATATATATAGCACCTTACTAAGTATATATATTTGTATACATATACTCATCTTCGTTTAACCTCATAGCTTTTCTTCTTGTGAAATCTTATCTCCTTAATAAAATTTTCATATGTACTTATATAACATTTCTTAGACTATTCAGTTCACACCGAATTTACAGGTATCGTAATACCTTATTCTCAATATTCCTTCAAGTACATATTAATTCATTTCTAGGGTTTTGAAATTTTGTAACCCATATTTCTTTATTCTCATTCAATTAAGAAACCATATAGGTTCTTCTTAAAAATTTTGAAATCCTTAAAATTCCTTCACAGAAACGTCAATTCCATACACTTATTTTCTGTCTAGGTTAATCTTGTAACCTTTAATCCATCATTTTAAGATTTTTAATAATTATCTAAATTCTCGGGTTGTCACATTCACCCATTCTTCTAAGAATTTCGTCCCCGAAATTAAAGCATACTAATCTCTGCTTATTCTCTTGATCAAAACTAGGTTTTTAACTTAACCTTTACAATTTCCTCCTTTAAGGATTTCTCATCTATTATCACATTTCACCATAACTACTCATTAGGAGTTTACATCTTCTAAACATTCAGCAAAACTAGGTTGTCATAATAACCTTTATTCAATCATCTCAGATTCTACTCGTACTCAACGAGTTCACACTATTCATATCCATAATCACATACTACCCCAACATTACTCTGAGGAGTTTAAAATATTTTTTTATATCTATCTGAGGGATCATAAAATCATGAACTTTGAGGTTTAGGTTATTTCTACCTGCTACCTCTTTCAATTAAGAAAGAAAGGTACTCTACCTCTGAAATATTTTATATTTGGTATGTTTACAATCACAAAGAAGGTAAACTACCGATGCGGGTACTTTAGATGATCAGTCTGTTGTACCTTAGTAATCGGAACGACTATATGCGTTCTTAAATTGGAATATTTTATCCCATTAGTATATCCCCATTTTTAGGGTTATTCACCTCAGACTTATCATAAGATTCCGCACCAAAACAATTTGGTTTGGCATAAGCTTTCAAAGAATACTTTGAATTTCATAAACATTTGTCTAGCTGAATCAAATAGCTTAGACGCATATCAATCATTCGAATTTCAATCGAAACATTTCTAGCCAAATTCAGTTGGCAATAAATTATCTTTAAAATTCTTAAAATCATTTTATGACTTCATGATACCGCACTGTATTTACAGTCCGTTTGAGGATTCCGTCATTGTGTGACTTTGTCATACTACATCATACCATAGTGGGCTGACGATCTTTAGATCACATACCACACTAGGTAATTCTGCATTGATAACTCCATCATTTTTATCATCTCTGCACCAGGTTGCATGATGCATTAATGATATAAAAATACATTTTGATAATTCAAATCATTTTCGTCTAGCCGAATCAATTAGCATAGACTCTTCTTTAAACCGTTCAAAAATCTTTGAAAATCATCTTTGGGGTCATCACGCCACAACAGGTAACGATGTGTTAGTAGTACGAAGCCCACTTCTACACAGTTGTAACCCTATGCTGAGGATAACAAAAATTCATTTTATTTCGAAAGGCACATCAGTGCGAATTTAGCTTGATGTCAAAAACTTTGAAGTCTAGCATAGCTAGAAGATTTGGAATACCTATGATTTCACCATCAACTTCAATTTCTCTACTGATCCATTTCTTAATAAGTCTATCTATTTCTATCATCTTCAATTCTCCATCTCAACATAACTATACCAGTTCGTCAAACTTACCATACATTATGAGTTCAGGAACTTTCCACAATCAAATGAGTTTAAGAACTTGTCCTAGTCAGACCTTTGGCGTCCATTCGCTGAGGGGTTCATAAACATTTCATATAATTATGAGTCACGAACATACCATAAGTATGAGTTTTAAGAACTCGTACTTAACCTTATATTCTCTATCTATTCGTTATACACATGAGAAAAGAATCACCTTATCAACATGCATATAGCAAATAGTGCGACATTAGGTTTCAATGATTATCAATACCAGAAACTAAGTGGTTGTCAAATCAAACTCGGCCACTAATCAATATAGGAAGCTAAGCGAACAATTCCCTGCCCATACAAAGAATTGGTCAACCTAACCACTATATCGACCAGGAGGCTAAGTGATTCTAAAACCAAGTACAAACTCCCCACCCATACAAGGAATCATACAACTCAGCTGCTGACTTGAGTCCTCAATTGAAATCCCTCACCATTCTAACATTCTCTTTTCTTAATACGAATTTTCTTTAATCCGTATCTTAACATTTGCCACTCTTTTCTGAGTTTACATTGTACCATTTCATAGTACATTCTCTTTATAGCATCAAGCTATATCATTTCAATCACTTAACATATCTTATGTTATTTCACGATTTAATCTGATCACGTCGTGATCTTATTTCGTAATCATTTCTCCTTATACTTATGATCGTTTTATTTTACGATCTTCTTATTCTTCTCTTTAATCATATTATATTATGATTTTATTAACACTTCTCATCTTATAGACATAGTCTATTTATTATCACCTTTCATCTCTATTATTGGAGTCAGGTAACTCCCGATTCCTATCCTTATATCTCTTCAAGATTCTTCTTTGAATTTTATTTATCTTTCTCTTTACTTAATAATGAATTTCCAAAAATTCATCTCTTTTCGCTTAAACTCTATTCGAGTTTATTACTTATCATCTCTCCGCGGTTATATCCTAAGGTACACCTACCTAAGGTTTATAACCTACAGCTCTGATACCAACTGTAGCATCCCCAGATCCCGGTCCTAATCACCAAGGATCTGGTATACTATTTCTATAACTATTGCGGAAGATATAAACATAAATTGTTTATACATTAAACTTTTACAACATAAACCCCACGGTCTACAACCTTAACTTAATACATACCTTCAATATCTTAGAAGATTTACAATACTATTTTCGTTAGAAAATTTAATAGATCTAACTGCAATGTAATTTAATCTTGCACTTTGGCTTTGCCTTTGTCTTTACTCGAGCTTTCATCTTAATCTGAAAATTTTTATCATGATATAGCAAGGGTGAGCATCAAATTTGCCCAGCAAGTTTTAAATACAATGAAGATATATCATGATTGAAAAGAATGAATAAGCTTTCAAGTTTTCAACAATATATTAATTGTGAAATAACATGAATCAAGTTTTAATAATTTCATGACTGAATCAATAATGTTTGAAGGTCAACAATGACCATAAATAATTTAATTGAACCTTATGGGAATGAAGGTGATCAGCCTTTCATACCTGATGAACATATGTAACATGCACTAAGTGCGAATTAATAATCAGTTAAGACATGAATAATCATCAATAATCATTCACTAACATACTTTGAAATATAACTCGAGTTTGAGTTAAGGAAACTTGCCTGATTCGTTGACTACTGCTACGCAGTTTAAGTTAACTTCTTTTGGTAAGGCCTATCATTAATAAGATCGGTCTCTCAATCAACATATTCTACTTTGTATAATAATACAATTACTTTATCAATCAATTATCTAACACTTAATCAAATATTAGATAACTTCTTAACACATCGGTATTATTATCATTCTTTGATAATTCTTCAATCACTGCATCATATTCATTATGATTTAACACTTAATCTTTTACATTATAAGTTCTTCTTTATACTCTAATAAGTCAAATACTAATCCAACAACCTGGATTCTAAATTTAACAACCAAATTGCCAATCCAGCAGACTGGATACAGAATCCAGCAACCTGGATTCAACAAATTTCCAATCATGCAAGCCAAACTGCAATCCAGCAAACTGGATTACAAATCCAGCAACTAGATTGCAATCCAGCAAGCTGGATTCAACATATTTTCAATTCAGTAAACTTCTTTTCAATCCAGCAAGCTGGATTCATCAGATTTTCTAATCCAGCAAGCTGGATCCCATATCCGTACACGAAAATACCAAATCAACTTATTATTTTTTTATCCTTTGTACAAACATGTATACACATATTTCATGCACAAAAAGTATTTTTCCAAAATTTTCCAACTTCTTTTGGTATTTTTCAAAAATCATTTTTAGTTAATTCTTTAAGAAATTAGCTACCTCGTGCTTAATTCCAGAAATTCCCATCTCTTGGCACAATCTTATACGTGTTAACGTGACACTCCTGTTTAAATTTCGTGGTCATCGGAGTTATAGAACTCCGGTTATAGCCATTTTCGTCGGAAAATCACAAAAATTGAAATGGTCATAACTTGCTCATTTTAACTCAGAATGAGCTCATTTTTGGACACAAGGTACTTGATATCATATATTTTCATGTCCCAAAAGGCCAGAATGTTTCTCACACTTTAAGTTGCCGAAAATGCCCTTTTAAAAATTTGGGCAGAAGCTAAAATAGCATTTTGCAATTTTTCGTGCTTTGTTAAATATTTTCCATACGGAAATCTACAACTCCTTTTTCAGTGATTCCACTTGGAGATGTTAGATAACTTATCATAGTACTCTCCCAAAATTTTCCAGAATTTTTAGATGTCCGAAAAATGACCAAACTGCCCCTACTCTTTGACTGTCCAAAACAGTCTATTTTTCACTTTTAGCAATGAAACTGTTTTTGGTAAAACAGTCACTACAACTTGTGTACTCAACATTTTTGAGTGCTACCACTTGGATTTAGTAGTTAACTTACATATCTAGCACATCCCTTTGACGGATCGTAAAAAGAAGGTGTAGATCAAAAACGGTGGAAATCCAAAGTACATAGAAATTTTTAGGACTTAGAAACTAGAAAATCACTTTTCTTTATTTTCGATTTCCAACTAAATCAACATTCAATATGGGTAGATCTACACATGAAACACTCATAAACACATAGATCTAAGGTTTTTGAGTTTAGAAACATAGATTCAAAGTTTGATTTACAATAATCAAAAATTATATAAACAAAAGGGGTTTATACCTTTGATTCTCATGCTAGCCTTCCTTATTCTTTCAAAGTAGGAGATGAACTTATGGAGCATTAATGGTAGAACTCCTCTCCTTCTTCTTTCTCTTCCCACCCAATTCTATCTCTCTCTTGCTTCTCTCTATTTCTCTCTCTTAGTTTTGCTTGGTTAGATGAAAGAAATAAAAGAGATAAAAACTAGATTTTTGTTTTAGTAAAAAGAATATATGGATAGATATAATATGTATATGTAATTATATTTCTCCAACATCATCTTATCCCTTTCTCTCTCTGTAATCATCATTTAGATGTATGGGAGATTATTAAGTAATGTGGCTTCTTAAACAAAGTGACACATAGCTATGTTGGTGGAAGATCTTTTGCAAATTTGTGGTGCTTATAATTGATGATGTGTAACCACCATCACCTCTCCTTTTCCTCTCCTTCAAATCCGGCCAAGTGGCCTTTAATTACTCACATCAATTCACTCTCTTTCTAACCACTAAATGATTGTTTACAAGAGAGAACAAAGTGTTGGCCAATTAACACTTTGACACATAAGAGGAGTTGGTATGAGTTGGCCACCAACTAAAATGAATAAACCACATTCATCCCTCCTTTCCTACCTTCTCCATGTCCGGCCATGTGGCTAAAGATTGGCCAAAATTACTTTTTGTTTTAACTCTTATTTAGTATATCAAATGACAAAAAGGCCCCTCTCCCAATGGGTTAAATGTTGGGTCAAACTTTTAATTCTTTTGGCTACTAACTTTAATTCTTTGGGCCATAACAAATAACATCATCCATTACTTGTCTCACCCATAATAATTTGGGCTTTCCATAAATAATCTTTTGGACTTTATATTTAATTTCTTGGGCCATAAAATTTACATAGTCCAATGCTTTTAATATTATCTCTCCCACATGTTCCTTAACAATTGGCTCGCTTGAGCTTAAAACTTAATTCCTTTGGCTTTTCCAAATAAAATATTTGGACTTCCTAGCTAAAATATTTGGGCCATAAAAATTAATATGGTCCATTACATTTAATTATATCTTACCCTAATCATTTAGTTAGGGTTTCCATGCACTCAATTTAAATACAAATTCTTACCCTAAGTACATTTAATTTCCTTAACCCAATTAGACTTACATTAATTAGGTTAAAAAATTAATTAACCGAGATGCATAAAATAAATCTCTTAAAATTAGTATATATTTTATATATCATAATTCTCTCATCCCATAACCCTTAAGTTATTTAATTCTTCATTCCTAATATATAATTAGGATTACACTAGTTTCTTTTATTTGTCATCACATAATATTCGTATTCACTTACTCACATAATCATTAAATAAATTATGACATGCTCCACAAATCTCTTAGATTAGGTCACTAGTATATATTTAAATACTAGAACCACCAAATAACAATAACCATTTAGGTTATTAAATTCTCATACATAATTTAAATAACTTATTCAAGTTATACAATTCATATTGTATACTTAAATTTAATTTCCTCCTCCTCTCCATAAATTGTTTTCAAACAATTATATATATATTAAATATATAATTTAATATATTCAATCATTTATTCAAATATGAATTTAATTTACTAACTATTTTGATACCAATATTCATATCTACATATTGGATCTCATCTCATATTTTAGTTTTACATCATTGGTATAATATTAAATATTATATCATTATCCATATAACATCATATCATAACATATTTCACTTCTCACTCTAATTTTGACTTTTCTCCATAAAAAGTCAACTGTTGACTTTGACCAAAAGTCAACATTTACACATTTTGTGTTTACTGTCCATTCTGACTACTCTTGACGTTGCGGACGCAACCGAGCAGTCCATGCTTCAAAATTTTATCTCTAACTCAAATTTTGAGTTTTAAATTACTCCCTTCTTATTGTTAATCGTATTAACTAACGACTTTATACTTATTCAAATTCTTATTTGCCAGTCAAGGCCAACGTTCAAGCTATGTTAATTACTAACATAGTTTTATCTTGATCCTTATATCAATAACTTAATTCATCATTCCTCTTGCTAAAATATATATAGCACCTTACTAAGTATATATATTTCTATACATATACTCATCTTCGTTTAACCTCATAGCTTTTCTTCTTGTTAAATCTTATCTCCTTAATAAAATTTTCATATGTACTTATATAACATTTCTTAGACTATTCAGTTCACACCGAATTTACAGGTATCGTAATACCTTATTCTCAATATTCCTTCAAGTACATATTAATTCATTTCTAGGGTTTTGAAATTTTGTAACCCATATTTCTTTATTCTCATTCAATTAAGAAACCATATAGGTTCTTCTTAAAAATTTTGAAATCCTTAAAATTCCTTCACAGAAACGTTAATTCCATACACTTATTTTCTGTCTAGGTTAATCTTATAACCTTTAATCCATCATTTTAGGATTTTTAATAATTATCTAAATTCTCGGGTTGTCACATTCATGAAGGATGTGTTGTCAAAGAAAAGAAAACTGGGTGATTTTGAAACAGTAGCGCTAACTGAAGAATGCAGCGCAATTATCCAGAACAAGTTGCCTCCGAAGTTGAAAGATCCAGGTAATTTTACTATTCCGTGCGACATTGGTAATCGGTTTTCGGAAAGAGCACTATGTGATTTGGGGGCCAGTATTAATTTGATGCCATTATCAGTCTACAGTCAGTTCGGGCTCAAGGCACCAAAACCGATAAATATCAGTTTATTGTTGGCAGACCGATCAGTTACATATCCACGAGGTATCGTTGAAGACGTATTAGTAAGAGTGGATAAATTCATCTTCCTAGCAGATTTTGTTATCTTGGATTGTGAAGTAGACAAGGAAATTCCCATTATTCTCGGGCAACCCTTTTTAGCAACGGGGAGAACATTGATCGACGTACAGAAAGGAGAATTGACGATGCGAGTTGAAGATCAACAGGTCACTTTTAATGTGTTTAAATCAATGTCTTATCCGATGGAAAAATGTGAGTGTCTGCGGGTGGATTTAATGGATGAGTTTGTTAATCACAAGTTATGCGGCAACTACTCAGAGGACCCGATAGAATCCATGTTGTTCGGCATAGACGACTACAATTTTGAAGAGGACGTAGAGCATGTCAAACGGCTAAATACATCATCATTCTTCCGGAAAAACAATCAACCATTTGACACTCTTGATAGGCCCGCAACGAAAGGTAAAAAGTGCAAACCCTAGATAGAAGAGCCACCGGTGTTGGATTTAAAACCACTTCCCTCTCATCTTGAGTATGCTTATCTGGGGAAGAATTTGACTTTACCCATTATTGTTTCTGCGGAGTTAACTGACACGTAAAAGGAGAAACTGCTACGGGTTTTGCGAGAGTTCAAAACAACAATTGGGTGGACAATAGCGGATATTCGAGGTATTAGCCCATCTTTCTGTATGCATAAGATTTTAATGGAAGAAGGGTCAAAACCAACCATTGAGATGCAAAGAAGGCTAAACCCCATTATGAAAGATGTGATGAAAAAGGAGATTATCAAATGGTTAGATGCCGGTATTATTTACCCAATCTCAGACAGTTCATGGGTAAGTCATGTACAGTGCGTACCAAAGAAAGGGGGTATGACAGTGGTGAAGAACGACGCTAATGAGCTCATCTCGACTAGAACTGTTATAGGCTGGAAAGTATGTATAGACTACCGCAAGCTGAATAAAGCCACACGCAAGGATCACTTTCCCTTACCATTCATTGATCAGATGTTGGACAGGTTAACGGGACATCACTTCTACTATTTGCTGGATGGATATTCCGGGTATAATCAAATTGACATAGCTCCGGAAGATCGAGAAAAAGACCACGTTCACATGTCCATACAGTACGTTTGCATTCCGGCGTATGGATGATTTCTCCGTGTTCAGTGATAGTTTCGACTTGTGTTTGAGAAATCTGATCTTGGTGTTAAAAAGATGTGTGGAGACTAACCTGGTGCTTAATTGGGAAAAGTGTCATTTTATGGTGAAAGAAGGGATTATTCTGGGACATAAGGTTTCCGCATCCGGATTAGAGGTAGATAGAGCAAAGATCGAGACAATTGAGAAATTGCCTCCTCCATCATCTGTAAAGGCATTCGAAGCTTCTTGGGACATGCGGGTTTCTACAGACGTTTCATTAAAGATTTTTGAAAGATCTCGAAACCCCTATGTTCACTCTTAGAGAAAGATGTGCTTTTCAAGATGGATCAGTCATGTATCGAGGCACTCGAACTATTGAAAAAGAAATTGGTATATGCGCCAATTATTGTGGCGCCCGATTGGAGTTTACTGTTTGAACTGATGTGCGACGCCAGTGATTATGCAGTGGGAGCAGTGTTGGGACAACGTCACGACAAGATTTTTCACACTATCTACTACTCTAGTAAGACGTTGACGGATGCCCAGTTGAACTACATAACCACCGAAAAAGAATTACTTGCAGTGGTGTTTGCCTTCGACAAATTCAGAGCTTATCTTATTGGCACCAAGGTAATTGTCTACAGTGATCATTCTGCCATTAAATATCTGATTGAGAAGAAGGATGCAAAACTGAGTTTAATACGATGGGTACTGTTGTTACAAGAATTCGATCTGGAGATCCGGGACAGAAAGGGTATAGAAAATCAGGTGGCGGATCATCTGTCTCGGTTAGAAAACGCAGAGGTAAAGAAAGAAGATAACTTAGTGATTAATGAAAAATTTTAGGATGAACAACTGTTCCGGGTAACCACAATATTGCCTTGGTATGCTGACTATGTGAACTATGTGGTTGCCAAAGTGTTACCTCCGGATTTGACCTCACAACAACGAAAGAAGTTTCTCCACGATCTGAAGCAATACTATTGGGATGAACCATTTCTGTTTAAGGCCTGTGCAGATCAAATGATACGACGTTGTGTGCCTCATGAAGAAATGGATAGTATATTAGGCCATTGCCACTCCTCAGATTACGGAGGTCATTATTTCGGTGACCGAACAGCAGCAAAAGTTTTACAATCGGGATTCTTCTGGCCTTCTTTATTCAAAGATGCTTATCTCTTTGTGCTGAAATGCGATCGATGCCAACGCGTAGGTAATATCTCAAAGCGCAATGAAATGCCACTCAATTCAATCTTGGAGGTAGAACTGTTCGACGTATGAGGTATTGATTTTATGGGACCTTTCCCATCATCTTTAATAATCAGTACATCTTGTTAGCAGTCGATTATGTTCCAAATGGGCAGAAGCCGCAGCGTTACCAACGAATGATGCCAACGTTGTCCTCCGTTTTTTAAAGAAAAATATCTTCACACGATTTGGGACACTGAGAACGATAATAAGTGATGAGGGAACTCACTTCTGTAACAAGCAGTTCACAAAATTACTTATAAAGTATAGGGTTCGTCAAAAAATTGCAGCTGCATACCATCCATAAACCAATGGCCAAGCGGAGGTGTCGAATAGAGAGGTAAAGCGAATTATGGAAAAAGTGGTCAATCCGTCACGAAAAGATTGGTCATTACGTCTTGACGACACTCTATGGGCCTATCGAACAACGTACAAAAATTTGATCGGCATGTCACCTTACAGAATGGTATTTGGAAACGCGTGTCACCTCCCGGTCGAGCTAGAACACAGTGCACACTGGGCCATATGGAAACTGAACTTTGATCTAGAAGCAGCGGGTGAGAAAAGGTTGCTGCAGTTGAATGAGATGGATGAATTCTGGTTAAACACCTACGAAAACGCTAAGCTCTACAAGGAGAAAGTCAAAGCTTGGCACGATAAAAAAATTCTTGATAAAACATTTGAACCGGGCCAACAAGTATTACTGTTTAACTCCCGCTTGCGTCTATTTCCTGGGAAATTGAAATCTCGGTGGTCCGGGCCGTTCGTGATTATATATGTTGCTCCACACGGAAACATTGAGGTCGAGGAACCGACCTCAAAGCGTACATTCAAGGTTAACGGTCAATGCCTGACACATTACTGGAGTGGACCAATCGAACGTCAAGCTACGGTCATGTACTTCTCCGATCCAGCGACCAATTGAAAGCATCATGTGTTGTATGGTCACCAGCGCCCCGGCGCTCCCAGCAAAGAGGATTCTAGCGCCCCGGCTCTAAGTACCAAAATGTGAAAAAAGAGCCTAAGCCCCCGGCGCTGGTTCCTAGTGCAATATCAGCGCCCCGGCGCTAGACCACTCCACCAGTTTCTGTCTCTCAGCGCCCCGACGCTGTGTTACCATACAATTCCAGCGCCCCGGCACCGATCTTGCCCAACAGTTACTGCCGTGCAGCGCCCCGGCTCTGTGGAAAAGGTTCATCTCAGCGCCCCGGCGCTGAGATCGCGAATAAGAGTCCTAATTGCTTTTAAATACACGGTTACCCATTACAACCTCTCCACTTTCCACCACAATTCTACTACGCATACGGTAACTGATCTAAACACTTGTATGTAACTACCCAATATATACACACCTCTCCATCTCCAATTGGGAGTTCCTCGCACTAAACAACTTGCATCTATCATCTCCATTGCAAAGAATTCTCTACATGGCTTCTAAACGACAACGTGGCGACGGTTCCGGTTCTGGTTCCGCCTCGGCTCCACCAAGATTCGATAGCCGCCGATTTATCTCTGCCGAGGTGCAGGAATGCTACAATAAGATGGCGACCCACTCATTAGTCCCCGAATGTGGTCTACGTCCCGATCAAACCAAGGATGGAGAAATACCAGTGATGATTGCTGAATGAAACTGGTTCTCCCTCACCGAACAACCTGACACAGTAGTGATTGCCGTCGTGAAAGAATTCTATGCCAACATTCTAGAACACGATCACTATGAAGTGTTTGTCAGGGGAAAAACCGTGGAAATCGAAGAGGAGAACATAAATGGGTGCTATCAAATGGATTTGGAAGAACTTAACGACGAATATGCCGGTCGTCTAAGTCATGGACCAGACTATGAGAAGATAATACGTGAGCTTTGTCAACCGGGCACCACATGGACAGTGCATGAATGTGGAAGCATGACCTTCGTCCATTCCAACCTCAGTCTATACGGGAAGGCATGGTATGCCTTCATTTGTGCCAAACGTATGCCATGCACGCATGTGAGCCACGTCACCAAAGAAAGAACGGTGTTGATATATTCAATTATTCAAGGCTTACAAATAGACGTCGGTCACGTGATCCAGTAGTCCATTCTCCACGCCTCTCGAGGTGGAACCACAGGAGGTTTACCCCATCCTTCGTTGATATGTGTTCTATGTGCCAAGTTTGGGGTGAAATGGAAATCGGATGAGATGATTCAAACGCCTATGCCAGTTTTGGACCACAAGTTGATCAGACGGCTGGTTTTATAATATGGAGTCCCAGAATGTGCGCTTGGCAGAACGTCAAGACGTGATATTAAAATTTTTAGTTAACCAATTTGCTGCACAGAATGCACTGACTGTCCAATCACATCCAGTCATTCAACTTAGCCATTTCCCAACTGCTCCAGTTCTGCCAGTCTTCCCCCCTTCTGATCAAGAGATGAGCGAGGATGATGATGCTCTACCCGAGGAATAAGCTCGTCAGGGAAGTCCTCTGTTTTATTTTGCTACATTTTTCGCATGAGGACATTGCTCTAGATTTGTTTGGGGGTAGTTGATTGTTATTTCTAAGTGGTTATTTTATTATTAGTATGTGGATGATTGTTAGTATTGTTGCATCTAGGATTGCATGTTGATTCCAGCTTTTGATGGTGCGTTTATTTGGGGGCCAATGATGAAATTAGAATTGCATGAACAAGTCTAGTAAGGATTGTTGAGTCAGTGATATGATTTTCTTGACATGATTTGAATCTATATCTATTTGACACTGATATTATAGGATAACACTTTGAAAAACGACCATGTTGGCTATGATAGTTTAAATGGTGAGATAATAGAGTTCTAAAGGATGATTGCTAGTGAAATGAAGGGACAATTTGAATAGCTAGTGAAGACGGAATTTATACATAAACTCGAGTTTGGGGGAAAAATATTTGGAATATATAAGCTGAAAAAAAATAAAAAATAAAATAAAATATACATGTTGACTAGTCTTGTTTCGGGGCCTTTGTTACTTGAGCAAGTACGCCCGAGGGGATTGTCTTTACACCTAGCGCCTTAAGGTCTTTCATGGTCTGGGAGTCGTTGGTCAAAAGCTCGCTAAGGGGTAGCACTGTTAGCCTAATGGGATGAGAAATTGCACAGTTATTTTTGTATATACAAAAAAAATATATAAGTGAAATTAAAAATAAAGCGGGAAAAGTGCAAAATGCCCCCGTTATGAAAAAAAAAAGAAAAGAAAAGCATAAGTATTCCATTTTGACTCTTGAATTCGGGTGATTGTTTGATTTCAGTTGAAGCAAGTATATTTGATAAGTTCTCAAGTTTACACTATATGATGCTTACTAAGAAATTTATTATCTTTCATATTTTTGCCTTTCATGGGTTCGCATGGTTGTTGAACACACACTCACAATATCAGTAATATCAGATTCAGATTCATTGATTATTGGGATATTGTCGATCTGCTTTAACATGATGTATTAGCATATTTTTTGATTTTTCTGGGGCTTATGTATATACGTGAGTTATTAGATTGCTGGAATTACGTTCATTTAGTTAGTTGCATTTGCATGAGTTGTCGTTTTCATATTGGTAGTATTATTTTGTGTTTATTGCTTGAGGACATGCAACGGTTTAAGTTTGGGGGTATTTGATGATTAGATAATATACCCATGAATTGGATATATTTGGACTTAAATTATTGCATTCTCAAATTAGATAGAAGCATTTTTATTATGTTTAGTTGTTGTTTTGCAGATTCGGGAGCTGTAGGGACGAATTGGGAATTTGGAGCAAAGAGTGGCAATATGGTAATTTCAAAGAAGTCTAGCGCCGGGGCGCTGGAAAATACACTACCAACAGCGCCGGGGCGCTGAGCCTCGGCTGGCATTGACCGGATTCGCGCGTTTAACTTTTTGTTTGGCTTGGCGTGGTTCATGGAATGCAAAGTTGATTTGGATTAGGAGTGTGGGGAAGCTATAAAAAGAAATTAAGTGCTGAAATTAGGGCTATCATCGAATCTGTTCATTCATCCATTGGAGGCTACTACAAGGATTACTTGAAGATTAAGGATTGGCTACAGATTTTTCTTCTTCTTCTTCTTCTCCTTATTTTTAATTTGTAATTCTTTAAGAATGATTTGCAAACGATTATTGGTTTTTATTTCCATTATGAACTAATTCTTTAATTAAGATTTCAATTGAACCTTTTATGGTTATAAATTAGTTATTCAGTTTATTCCAATTATTTGTGTTGAAGTGAATTGTTTATCCGGTCTTGCATCTATTGATTAATTATTTGGCCAATAATTACCTTCTTATTCTAGAAGGAATTGGAAGAGGAATTCTAGGGTTAGAACTGGGTTTGATAACGTGTGACTTATTTATTTGCACAGTGAATAATTAGATTTGTGAATTGAATGGGAATATCTTTTCACCACATGTAACACATAAGGAATTGGAATTAAAGGAGTTTAATTCACTTGTTTTGCATAGGATTATAGCAAGATTAATCTGGATTAAATAGAAGTCAGTTGATTACTTGGAAAAGGACTTTTGACATTGGAGAATTCCTGTTAACAATTCAGTAGACATAATAGTTGGGATAACTGGGTCAGTGAATTATAGCTCATAATTGGGGATATTGAAGTCTTAATCCTTATTTATCGGAAATCATTCATTCAAATCTTAGTTTATTTATTTGCTTATTTTAGAATAATATCTTTAAATTTTTTAATTTAGTTTTAATATTTCAGAAAACCATAATTTATCATTGTTTAAATAAAATTGGGTTGATATAGTGCTAGTAGTTGGAATTTATTAATTAGAATTCTCTGTGGGAACGATACTTTTCTTATCACTTTATTACTTGTTGATCGTGTATACTTGCACGTTTGCTTTGATTGTGAAATCAATCAACAGGTACCAACTGTGAGGCCCCCAAAATAGGTATACATCTCCCATTCTGAGTCGCCAAATACATGGTATAAAATTCAAATACAACTTAATTATACAACTGTCGTGTAAAATATGACAAAACATAAGATGGGAGTTTTAATACTAATATTGTCTTCTAGATAGTATTCAAACTCAAATGGAGTCTTCAATACATTTATTATCACACTATTTCACTAAATAGTGAGGACAACTAATGCAAACATCTGGACCGTCACTTCGTTCCCCGACTAGTCCCAGCTATATTCTCATTTTCTGAAGAGAACAATGAAAACAAAGGGTGAGCTCAACTAGCCCAGTAAAAATATTATGACTAAGATAATGCAGAATAAATTATTGTTAGCCTTCAACAGTGTTAAACTGATAAAATATAATAAACATCAAATTTAACTGCAGCGGAACAAGCAATACATTAGAAAAGTCACATAGAGCATGATATCTACTATCTCTATGATTTAAAAAGTTTATTATCAATTTTATCGCTGAGACTCAGCTTAATAAATAAACCACATCATCAAATTATCCGTGCACTACGGGCCAATGATATTCATGTAATCATCAATGGTCATGATTATACCGAATAATCCCTGGTTATAATCATACCAACAACTGTGCAGTAATGCACTACAGGCCAATGAGGACTTTTACCACATCGTTTGTAACATTACGGGTCATGATTATACCGAATGATCCCTGGTAATATTCATACGAATCATTAGTACATATATGCACATAAGCCATAGATGACTTTTATTATAATATAAGCATTAAGATGATGACAATGATATAAGAATTCAATTAAAAGCAAGCAAAGGATAAATATTTAAAGATTTATAATTTAATTTATCTAGAATTCAATATTATCCAAATTGTCAACATTATACTTCTTTGTGGAGTAAAATTTAAGAATGATACTGTATCAAAAATGATTTGGACCGAAAAGAAATCTATTTTTGTTATGAATAGTAGTCCGGTTGAATAGTACCCGGGTGAATAGTATCCCATGAATAGTACTTTGGAAATAGTACTCCTGAATAGTACTTTGTGAGTAGTAATTTATGAATAGTACTTTGTGAATAGTACCGTATAAATAAATAGTACTCATGGACAGTACTCCGACATGAAAAACTTAAAATTTAACAATAATATGTAGAAAATATCATTGTGAAGCGATACTAGATGAAGCGCAAATTTTAAGGATATTCTACTAACTTCACGGAGTATAGAAGCAATACTTTAACAGAATGAGCGTATAATCAGGAATACGAGACGAAATAATATTACTCACATACTAAAGAGTATGGAAGAAAATATTATTCCCTATGAATACTGGAAAAAAATAATATCCCTTACCTCATAAGAAGACTAGATACTGGAAAAGTGAAGTAGCAGACTTCTCTTCTTCTTTCTCTCTATAGCTTCTCTCTATAATTGCTCTTGTGAGTCTTAGTGAATTGGTGAGAATGAAAGAAGAATGAGATTCTATTTATAGGAAAACATAGTTTCGATAATTGCAAAATATTACAGTATAATACCTTCATCTTTTATTTTATTTTTAATTTAGTCCTGCAAGTATTATCAAACCCCCAATAGTACATCTTGTGAATCAATAGTACAATCATGTGAAAAAAAATAATTACAGTATAGTACATTCGTCTGTACCTCCATTTTTAATTTAATCATTCAAGTATTATCAATCTTGCACCACCTACCCTAATAGTATATGCATGTGAATCAATAGTACACACATGTGAACAAATAGTTATAAGCATGTGAATTATTAGCAATTAATTGCTCATTTTTCTGATTAATTACCCGATTGGTCAATATAACCTCCAGGCATCCATTATTATCGAAATAGATGTCGATTTTCAGTAACACTAGTAATCCCAACACAATACAAATATCAAATTCATCTTTAATCACCACAAACTTATTCATTATTAATATTATAACTCACAATATTTAACAACCAGATCATTCCCAGGAAAGAGGGGGCTTTCCGATAAGGATTTCTCCCTATTGGCGCGTAATTAGGTGACCAAACCTCTCATTGACTGAACTTTCTAGACATTGTCAGTATTGAAAATAATAATATTAATAACTTTGTCGCCTCAATTATTTATTTAATAATATAAAATATTATACAGATGATACTATGACAATAATTGAATTAATAATATGAAAGATATTATGCAGCAATTACTGTAGCAATAATTGAGTATAACTGAATGACTTCTTACGTAAGCATCAATAATCAATATCGTGTGTTACTATGCAACCACGCGTATTATTCTACTTTTATCACCGGGTAGTTCAACAGTTTAGCTGTAAAACTTTTGCCGTTTATTTTTATAAATAAATAATTATTTCGTTTTATAACTACGACAATACTTCCGTTGTGGGGTCCACCAATGATTGTGCCGTCATACTAATATTTCCTGTTAAAACGAATATTTACCGACCAATCGAATATTATATAACCACTTGATTACTTTGCAAAATTTGTAAATAATACCCACAATTATAACAATATATCAAATGCACACCATAATATTCAAAAATATATTTCGAGAAAAATTAATCTTTATTCATAAAAGTTGCGGTCTTACATAGATGGTATGCTTCCACAACGTTTTCTGGCTTAAAATGTTGTAGCTTAATATATCAGACAACGTTTAGACACATTATATAACATTTTTAAAATGTTGTAGATTAACTTGAAAAAAAAAAGAAAAAAAAGTTGTGGTTCACCTATATTACCAGTGCACCTGCAATCTGCTAATGCCATGATATATAGCTAAAAAGTCTAAATTTTCATTTAAATTTAAAGCCAAAATGTATCAACCATTCAAAATACATCCCAATAATACCATTCGTTTACAGTTTCAAATTACTACATCCACAAAAAATATACCAAACTATCCATATATACATCTCAAATTCACTTTTCAATATAAATTACTACTATATTGAATTGTGAATTTGATTACATCCACAAAATAAGTGCAAAGAAAAGGCCAGATGTAAGACTCCAACTTATTAATAAATGAAATTAAATTTCCTCTATTTATTATTTTGAAATAGAAAGGGTTGATTTGATTAACGTAGTTAGTTATGGGTAAAATGCGCAAATATTTCAAATAAGAAAGTGGTTATAAAATATTCATTTTTGGTCGGTGAATATTCGTGTGGTCGTGGAATATTCTTTCTGTCGAGAATATTCGTACGACGGCGCAGCTATTTGTGGGCCCCATAACGAAAAACGATTGGATGAAGATAACGATAAAAATTAAGTTTTTATAAATAACGGCGTAGTTGTTACCGTTAACACTGTTGGAATACCCGGTGGTTAAAATACAGTAATACGCGTGGTTGCACAGTAGCACACAGATTGCACAGTATTTTTAAATTATTAATTCTTACGAAGGAAGGCACTACTCAATAATTGTTACAGTAGTTACTGTTTAATATTTTATTTTATTGATTCAATAATTGCTGCTTTGATATTTTATATTATTGTTGTTTCAATAATTATTTCTGCACAGTATTTTCCATTATCAGATCAATAATTCATATTATTTAAATAATATTATTAGATAGCATTATTGGCAATGTCTAGAAAGTTCTGTCTAAGGAGAGGTTTGGTCATTTAATTGCGCACTAGTAAGGAGAAATCCTTATTGGAAAGCCCCCTCTTTCCTGGGAACGGTCTGGTTGTCATAAATGTGATTCTGTAATATTATTTGTGAATAATTAATTATTGATTCATATGATAAGGAAATATTTATTCTATGTGGATATAAATATTGGATATATTTATAGTGGTTAAAAATGAAGGAGTTAATGTTGAGGTGTTTTATCAGTATTTTTATCGGAATAGAGGTATTAAAAATCAAATCAGGGTTTTTGAGAAATATTGCGGGGGTTATAATTTTTAATCCGACCGTTGGATCGTGGTAATATTTGGATATGTTATACATATATAAGTTGAGTATATGTCCATAAATTTTGACCATTAAAAATGAACGTATGATTTGTTATGAATTTTACGAGATGACTGGTTCAGAAATTGAAGAAGTTGCGGAATTTGTCATTTTGGCGGAAAATTTTAGAATTGGTGGGCCCCACTCTTAGTTGATGAAGAAATATACTGAGATTTTTATTCAAATGTAGTGGGTGGGAATAGTAGCAGGTAAAGCCATCAGGTTGCAGGTTAAGTCTGCTTCGACGTACTAATATTTTTCTATAAATAGAGGGCTAAGTTAGAATTGAAAATCACACCAGAATTCATAAGTTTTCTCTCTTTCTATCTCTAGATTATTGAGTGTATTTTGTGAGTATTTAGATACTTTGAAAGTTGCTATTCAGCACAAGTTTCATTCAGCCTCATATCCGATATTCAGTTAGAAGTACGATTATTTTGAGGTAAGGGATATTATTTTCTTCTTAAATGATATTATTTTCTTCAATATCATTATGCTGAAATATTGATATAAACTTTTTATCAAATTTAGAACTTTTTTTGTGGGGGTTACTATTCACGTACACGGTACTATTCACGTATACGTCACTATTCACGAATACGACACTATTCACCGAAAAATAACAAAATTTCTTTTTTTGTCAAAGATGTCTATTATGGTTACTATCTTTGATTGTATCCATGTTTTGATCTTTATTTTTGATTGCTGCTTCACAATTGATTATTATGAAGTATTATTGATCTTGGATAAACTGTTATACGAATCCCTACTATTTGTTCTTTTGTCTTACTGGATTCGTTTTCTTTAAGATATTTTTCATCATCCTCAGTCCTGAATGATGATATTACTGAATATCTTTGGCCTGTAGTGCAAAGATGTATGATTACCTGATGAATATCTTTGGTCTGTAGTGCAAAGATGAACAGGTGTTGAGATGAACATGACCGACTGGTGTTACAAATGAATATCTTTGGCCGGTAGTGCAAAGATGAATATTTGATTCAAGATGTATATTGATTGATGTTACAGGGATAAAATATTGATGATGGACTTTTAAATCTTAAAAGATTGTAGAATTCTTTCTCTACTTGACTCTTCTAATGGTTTGTTGTTTCCGCTGCAGTTGTTGATCTAAAACTTGTTGTCGATTATATTCTATCAGATTTTTCCATGTTGAATACTAATGATAATTTGTTGTATATTATCTTAGTCATAATATTCTTTACTGGACTAGTTGAGCTCACCCTTTTCCTTTTTGTTCCATTTTTCTTCTCAGGAGGTGAGAACATAGCAGGATCTAGTCGGGGTATGGAGTGATGGTTCTAGAAAGATATTTTAGCAGTCCTCACTATTTCTATAAAATAGTGTTTGAATAATTGTAATGAGGACTTACTTGAGTGTGGATATTGTCTAGAAGACAATATTTGTATTTAAACTCACAGTATGTGTTGTCGTATTTTGCACGACAATTGTATTATGGAAGTTGTAGATTGCTTTTTGTACCATGTATTTGGCGACTCAGAATGGGTGTTGTATACCTATTTTGGGGACGTCACATTTGGTATCAGAGCTTAGGGATATGATCCCTTACTGAGATGTGAGACAAGAACTAGGAGGGGTGAGACGGTTAATTCCTTCGCTAGTATGACCTGAATAAGTTTATTTGATAATTATTTGGTCGGTCAGATATAGGGATAATATGTGACATGTCAATTAACCCTTGTTTTGTGGCAGTATTTGAGAATGGCAGCAGAGAACGTTAACAATAGAGTGAATGAGACTGTGGAGACACCTTTAATCACCACCCAGGGGAACGTGCAACAGGAAGGTAATATTCCTCCTGTAAACAACGTTACCGAGCAAACGATAAATGATGGAATGTTTAAGAGCTTTTTACAGTTCATGCAAAATCAGACGAGGGAGACTCGTTTGCAGAATACGGGTGGAAATGATAACAACACTTGGTTTGTCACAGCCAAGCAGTTCAAAGAATTGGGACCACCATAATTTAAAGGAAAGCCGGATCCGATCATGGCGGAAACATGGGTCAAGCAAATTACCAAGATATTCGATGTCTTGGGATGCACAGAGGAACAAAAGGTTCCATTCGCCACCTTTATGTTCCGCGGTGAGGCAGACTACTGGTGGGAGTCTGTGAAGCGTACCCAGCCTGATGCACTCAACATGTCTTGGGAAACGTTTCAGAAACTGTTTAATGACAAGTACTTTCCTGAAAGTATTCGTCATATGAAGGAGGTAGAGTTTATTAGACTGGAACAAAACAACATGACGGCGTCCCAGTACGAGGCGAAGTTTGCAGAGTTATCCAGGTTTGTACTTCATTTGGTTGAGAATGAGGAACGAATGACAAGGATGTTTCTGAGAGGTTTAAAACCTGAGATTCGGCAATATCTTATCTCTCATAAATTTTCTTTATATTCAGATGTTGTAAACAAGGCTCAATTATTAGAGCGAGATAATGAGTATGTTCAACCGAGGGATCACAACCAGGGTCATACTGGTGACAGCTGTCATCGGAGCGATGAGAACCAGCGAGGAGGGAAAAATACAGACAAAAGTGGTAACCACTCGGGTGGTCATCGTGGCCATGATAATAGGAGTGGTGAGTTAAGTGGAAATTTTAAGAAGAGAAGATTTAACGATGACAGGAAGACGTCGACAGCAGCACCAGCACCAGGAACAAATTCTAAGGGAGGAGAACGACCGCCAGTTAGATGTTACAGATGCAGAGAGGAGGGACATATAAGTCCAAACTGCCCACAACAGTTCAAGGTATGTTATAATTGTGGAAAGGAAGGACATATCGCTCGAGATTGTACTATAGCGAAACCAAGTGCAGCTGGGACGGTGACACCAAAGGCGGATACAGACAAAATAAAGTCAGCGGTTTCTGGAAATGCGTTTGTCGTGACTGCCCAAAACGCGAGGAACCCGAACGAAGGTATAACGGGTTAGTTAATTATAAATTCTTGCGAAGTTTATACCTTACTAGATACCGGTTCTACCCATTCTTTTATCTCTCCTGCTTGTGCTCAACGTTTAAACTTGACTCCGTAGAAATTAGACTTTGACCTATCTGTGGAGACTCCGTTAGGAGAAACTTTCATTACATCTACAGTTTATAAATCTTGCTTAATCCAAGTTGGCACAATCACATTACCTGTTGACCTTATCTCTTTAAAGATACTTGCTTTTGATGTGATTTTAGGAATTGATTGGTTAACTACTCATCATGCCAAAATTGATTATTTTCGTAAGGTTGTTAGTCTTCATATTCTTAACCAACCTGTTATGTGAATTCAAGCAACCAAACCACTAAAATCAATCGCTGTCATACCAAGCCATAAAGCCATTCGTTTATTGAAAAACGGATGTCAAGCTTTCTTAGCCCATGTCATGGACTTGAACAAAAATACGTCAGATTTGAATGATATTTCTGTTGTTAGTGAATTTCCTGGCCTAATCCAGAGCGTGATATTGAATTTTTGTATTGATCTTCAACCTGAATCAAAACCATTTGTAAAATCTCATATTGAATAGCTCCTATTGAACTCCAGGAGTTAAAAACCCAACTATAGAAGTTGGTACTCGAGCCTCTATCTGGTGACTTTCTTTGTGGAATGCGCCAAAGCCAGACTCTCCGTAAGGGACTCTATATTTGTGTGGTGGTAAAACAATAGGTGTCATTGTAACGTGCTATCCAAGATTGGGATATGAATCACAATTGAGAGCAACCGAAGTCGGTGACCAAAGTATGTAGCTTTCTGGGCTTAGCTGGTTACTATCGGAGATTCGTGGAAGAATTTTCTCGAATCGCTACTCCGTTAACTTAGCTGACTCAGAAAGATACAAAATTTGTATGGAGCGAGGAATGCGAGAAGATTTTCCAATAGCTCAAGAGGCGACTCATTCGGAATCTGTTCTAACCATACTATCCTAAAAAAGTGAACGTGGTAGCTGACGCGTTGAGTAGAAGATTGTACGCGAGTACGAGTGCGATATCGTTAAACGCAAAGACCTATTTTGTATAATTTATAAATGATAGAGATAGAGTTAATGACTCTAGAGACCCACGTGATGATATACGAGTAAAATTGACTTTAATCGATAATGTTAAAGCCGCTCAACCTACAGACCTGGAGCTGATGAATATAAAGAAGAAGGTGCAAGAATGTGTTATTCTAGAAGTAAGAGTCGATGAAGAGAAGAAAGCTCAAGCCTTCGATTTATTTGAAATCCTCGATCGAGTAAGAACTGTGGCCTATAGACTCGCCTTAACGCTAAGTATGTCGCGTGTTCATAACGTTTTTCATGTATCGATGTTACGTAAATATGTGGACGACCCGAATCATATTATTGCGTTAGAACCAGACGAGATAGCCGAAGATTTAACGTACAAGGAGGTACCTGTTAAGATATTGGATAGGAAAGAACATGTCCTATGCACGAAGGTTATACCACAAGTTAAGGTTTTGTGGAGAAACCATGCTATTGAAGAAATGACTTGGGAGTTAGAATCAGAAATGAGAGTGAGGTATCCTCACCTTTTCGAAACACCAGGTACGTACGTCAATTTCAAGGACGAAATTTCATAAGGAGGGGAGGTTGTAAGACCCCAACTTATTAATAAATGAAATTAAATTTCCTCTATTTATTATTTTGAAATAGAAAGGGTTGATTTGATTAATGTGGTTAGTTATGGGTTAAATGCGCAAATATTTCAAAACGATTGGATGAAGATAACGATAAAAATTGAGTTTTTATAAATAACGGCGTAGTTGTTACCATTAACACTGTTGGAATACCAGTTGGTTAAAATACAGTAATACGCGTGGTTGCACAGTAGCGCACAGATTGCACAGTATTTTTGAATTATTGATTCTTACGAAGGAAGGCACGACTCAATAATTGTTACAGTAGTTATTGTTCAATATTTTATTTTATTGATTCAATAATTGCTGCGTTGATATTTTATATTATTGTTGTTTCAATAATTGTTGCTTCACAATATTTTTCATTATCAGATCAATAATTCATATTATCTAAATAATATTATTAGATAGCATTATTGACAATGTCTAGAAAGTTCTATCCAAGGAGAGGTTTGGTCATCTAATTGCGCGCTAGTAAGGAGAAATCCTTATTGGAAAGCCCCCACTTTCCTGAGAACGGTCTGGTTGTCATAAATGTGATTCTGTAATATTATTTGTGAATAATTAATTATTGATTCATATGATAAGGAAATATTTATTCTATGTGGATATAAATGTTGGATATATTTATTGTGGTTAAAAATGAAGGAGTTAATGTTGAGGTGTTTTATCAGTATTTTTATCGGAATGGAGGCATTAAAAATCAAATCAGGGTTTTTGAGAAATATTGCGGGGGTTATAATTTTTAATCCGACCGTTGGATCGTGGTAATATTTTGATATGTTATACATATATAAGTTGAGTATATGTCCACAAATTTTGAACCATTAAAAATAAACGTATGATTTGTTATGAATTTCACGAGATGACTGGTTCAGAAATTGTAAAAGTTGCGGAATTTGTCATTTTGGCGGAAAATTCTAGAATTGGTGGGCCCCACTCTTGGTTGATGAATAAATGTGCTGAGATTTTTATTCAAATGTGGTGGGTGGGAATAGTAGCAGGTAAAGCCATCCGGTTGCAGGTTAAGTCTGCTTCGGCGTGCTAACATTTTCCTATAAATAGAGGGCTAAGTTAGAATTGAAAATCACACCATAATTCATAAGTTTTCTCTCTTTCTCTCTCTAGATTATTGAGTGTATTTTGTGAGTATTTAGATACTTTGAAAGTTGCTATTCAGCACAAGTTTCATTCAGTCTCATATCCGATATTCAGTTAGAAGTACGGTTATTTTGAGGTAAGGGATATTATTTTCTTCTTAAATGATATTATTTTCTTCAATATCATTATGCTGAAATATTGATATAATTTTTTTATCAAATTTAGAACTTTTTTTGTGGGGGTTACTATTCACGTATACGGCACTATTCACGAATACGGCACTATTCACCATAAAATAAAAAAATTTCTTTTTTGTCCAAGATGTCTATTATGGTTATTATCTTTGATTGTATCCATGTTTTGATCTTTATTTTTGATTGCTGCTTCACAATTGATTATTATGAAGTATTATTGATCTTGGATAAACTGTTATACGAATCCCTACTATTTGTCCTTCTGTCTCACTGGATTCGTTTTCTTTAAGATATTTTTCATCATTCTCAGTCCTGAATGATGATATTACTGAATATCTTTGGCCTGTAGTGCAAAGATGTATGATTACCTGATGAATATATTTGGCCTGTAGTGCAAAGATGAACAGGTATTGAGATGAACATGACCGACTAGTGTTACAAATGAATATCTTTGGCTGGTAGTGCAAAGATGAATATTTGATTCAAGATGTATATTGATTGATGTTACAGGGATAAAATATTGATGATGGACTTTCAAATCTTAGAAGATAGTAGAATTCTTTCTCTACTTGACTCTTCTAATGGTTTGTTGTTTCCGCTGCAGTTGTTGATCTAAAACTTGTTGTCGATTATATTCTATCAGATTTTTCCCTGTTGAATTCTAATGATAATTTGTTGTATATTATCTTAGTCATAATATTCTTTACTAGGCTAGTTGAACTCACCCTTTTCCTTTTTGTTCCATTTTTCTTCTCAGGAGGTGAGAACATAGCAGGATCTAGTCGGGGTATGGAGTGATGGTTCTAGAAAGATATTTTAGCAGTCCTTACTATTTCTATAAAATAGTGTTTGAATAATTGTAATGAGGACTTACTTGAGTGTAGATATTGTCTAGAAGACAATATTTGTATTTAAACTCACAGTATGTGTTGTCGTATTTTGCACGATAATTGTATTATTGAAGTTGTAGTTTGCTTTTTGTACCATGTATTTGGCGACTCAGAATGGGTGTTGTATACCTATTTTGGGGGCGTCACACCAGATGTGACTACATTCGTAGCCTGATTAGGACCACCAAATCCATTCACCAATGAAAACATTCTAGTTTGCAAAAAGCTCAACGAGAAGAAGAGAAAAATAGGGTAATCGCCAGACTTCTGTTGTGCTTCCTTGTACGCTGCATCAAGTTTCTTGTTGCCATTGGATCCATAATAATAACCAGATCTATAAGCATTACCATACATACTGTACAACTGGTTTAGATACATCCTTATCATATACCCATTAGCTGTGTTCAAGTCAGACACGGGCCTTGGATTGTGCAAACCCTGTTATGGAAAGACAAGTCAAGTGAAACATTCTAAAAAATTATCAGAAGTATTTAAAAATATCACGCAAACATTCAAGTGTGTAACATATACAACTACTAAGGATTGAGCACATTAGCAACTTATTTACTACAACTCTTCCTACACTCGCGTGCTATTTAAAAATGTAACATACCATGAGGTGAGAATGAGGATGAACATTCTGATTCCTTAATGATGGAATACCATTACCACTAGATATTGAAGACGTAATGGAACTACTAGATATTGTAGACCGAGATATAATCGCAATACCTCACAGCATACCACAGGAGTAAATTTTATTTTATAAAAGTGCCAATTTTATTTGGAACATTTACTCATTTGCATATGCCAACTCTACAACTACCGCTTGACATGCATTAGATATGAGCATAATAAAAGGAAGTTCACCAAAATAGACAACTTTTAGGATACTTTAAAAATAAACTACCAGCAGTGTGGTTCAGACACCATCAGAAGATGCAGAATGAATGCAACTGCTCTACATAAAGCTGCGTTTAACAGTTTTCTTATATAAATTTCAAATGGTAATCTAAATTTTTGAAGGAAATGTGTAGTAAAGGCATATAGCGAGTAGTCCTTTGTCAAATCCCTTTTGAACATGAAAATGCATAACAGGATAAACAACTGTAATGCACTAATAAGATTAGCTTACCACAAGACTACCATTGTCTAATCTTGTAGTGTATCTGAGTCCATAAATCCCGTGCAGGTGCTAGTGTAGTTGGAGCATATGTCTCAAACAAATTTAGATTTATTTAATTTTCTAAGTAAAAACATTCGATGTAGAACATTAAAAAATACAAAAAATCTAACAAATATTGTTAACCTGTGTATAAAGAAGTTCAATCATTCCTCCATTTCCAGCAGGAAACATAGTGAAAACTTCAAGGCTCCGGCAGTCACGGAACCAAGATGGACGATCTTTAAGGATCTCCACAATCTATCAGAATTTTAAAAGTTAGACATGATATTCAGAGTTCAGAATGACATTAGCATGCTATGCAATAAACTTGCTCATAATAAGAGAAAAAAGACCGAGAAAATAATGGAAACTGAAATGGAGTTCTAAAATGAGAAATAAAATTTTCTTTTGTGTACCTTTGAAGGCTCTAAACATACAAGACCTCAGGCTCTAGCTGCCACTCCACTGCAACTATGTGAAATGGTAAAGATCCCAACCGACTCCGGACCAGGCTGACAACAAATTAAACAATTACTACAAGGTTGATTAACTTTAAAGAGACATAAAAGGACAGTACAACCAATTGAAAATATAGAGGTAGTAAAATTTATGATAAACGTCCCAAGAATTAGCAAAATCATGTAAATAGAAAGAATTAAAATAGATTCATGAAATGCCACTAAATGATTAATCTCCCAGGAAGTAAATACATCAGTAATTTCCTGATGTATTATATTTAGGAATATATAGAAATCAGGAAAAGACAAGTGTAAGCTGCTTTATTCGGGAGGTTTGATTACCATAAGGATGATATAGTAAATATTTCCATGCGTTGAAATAATATAGTTATAACTTACTTGTAGTAACATTGATGCCTTTGCACAGAGAATGCCTCCAAGCAAGGAAAGTGAATTAGAAGGATTAGAAAATTTGCCTAGATTCTTGGTCGAATTGATTGCAACTATCACATATTTAGCACCATCACAGTTCATCAGCGACCAGCCATCATCACTGACTCCATTGATAGCGTCATTGAAACCTCTGAAGGGGGGGGGTGTAAAAATCAGAGATGAGAAATAATACAATTACTTTGCAGATATATACCTAGGCAGATATGATATGCCTACCACAATCACGAAGTCAACATATTCAATAAGTTTTTTATATCTAAACATCTTGATATACAGCTTAACAAATTTAGACATTGTAAACACGAAGCTACCTGCTTAATCTTTGGCTAAAAGTCCAAAGAACAGTTGGATGTCTGCCTAGACCATATACCACCTCACCGCTAGTCTCCTGAGCTATTTGCGTGATATAGCGCAGTGCCTACATATGAGAAAACCAAATCAGTTTATTAATGACTATCCCCTACATGGTTCTATTCTAATCCCTTTTGTTTAGCTTTCCATTTTTCTTTTGGGAGTGCAGGTGATTGAGGGGTTGTAATAAAATTAGAGCATTGAAAATGAGGTCCTATTTATAAACAAGACTGAGAACCAGATCAATAATGTCGAGTAACAGATATTTCGTTGGGGTTGACAAACACGTGAAATCTTTATACATATTAGTAAGTAGCAACATGCTAGACACGTATCTCCAGTTTGATTAGGAGCATGCACCTGACAACTAAGAGTTCCCTCAACTACTTTCGGGAAATCAAAATTTAACCATACACAGAACTATCGAAAAGAAAGAAAAAAACTCCTAACTATGCAAATATTCAACATCCACTATTAATTGCTTGTACAAGGAACAAGTTAAATCAATGCATATTGAGTCCATGCGTATACATTCTCTTAAGAAAATAAACATCCTAGCAGATACTAGTTAAGATACCCAATTAAAATTATTTAATGAGCCCTGAATCTGGCGAAACCAACAAAATAGATAAACATATACTCACTACAATTGTCATTTTTTGCGCTACCACTTTTGATGATTCATAAAGTGGACGCAGCACCTCTGACACACTCCACGCCTAGAAAGGATGAAAGTAATTATGTAAGAAATTTCTCTTTAAGCAAAAACCATAATCAAGTCGGTCTCTAGGAATCTAACCTCAAGATTCAGGTGATCAACTATATGAATTATTGATCCTCCACCATCACACGGTCTAATCAAGTAACCGCTTGGAAGCATTTCACCACATACAAATTGTGCAGCAGCAGCTGCATTTGGTCCAGATCCAGAACCAGAAAGTGATCTCTCACACACTTGCAAAGAGTGAGCAAGGAGTGCATATCAATACTACCTCCGTTCAAATTAACATTTGGTAACCACATGAAATCAATAAACCAAAAGGGCATCCACTTTCAAGAATAATTAGCATGTAGACAACAGGTTTCCCAGCAACAAAAGGTAAATAAATTAAACAAAATTCAAACTGAAGAAATCAGATCAAAAGAATTGCATGATAGCTGGATGTTTGAATACGTGCAGAAGAAATATGACAAAAATTCATCGGTGATCCCCAATCCGTCAAAGAAATCAGCATCAACGGAGAGGCTCCTAAAATGGGAACTGGACCTTAATTGTCTGGACCTTTTGGGCTTATATGCACCATTGGATGAATCCAATTCAACGGTCATTGGGGTTTCAGAGGATATAGAAGGGACGGTCATCGGGGTTACACAAGATTCTTAGGACAAAAAAAGTTACCCAAAGAAGATAACATATGTGATTCCCAAAAATATGACGAAAAATATTGCAAGAGTTCAGAATCGAGGACATACCAGTTAGAGTTTTCTTAGATTAATCCTCCATTTGACTGATTTGAGGGCAGAAGTCAATCGATTTGGCTTCCACCATGAGACAATCAAGAGGGCGGAAGAGAAAAGTTTGACCTAAGAACTTCTGATTCGTGCTTCTGCAGTTTTGAAAATGCTCAAGATCTTCTCCGTTTGGATCGTAGGAAAGAAGGGCATCCACTTCATTTGCTCGTAGAGAGAGAAAGTACAAAGATAGGAGATAAAGTAGTCGTGTTTTAATTTCAAATTTTCGCTTCCTGTTTTTATTTTTTGCTCCGTGTTTTTTAGGTAGATAACGTTTTTTTTAAAATGCTATCTATTTAAAACCAAAAATTGCCCTTATAAATACGTAACATTTTTTCAAATATATCTACAACGTTTTGTTAAAAACGTTATAAAAAAACACCACAACATCTTTTTTTATAAAAATGTCATCTTTTAAGTGTTGTCTTTTTATGGTTTTCTACTAGTGTTTCCTTGCCCATATTGTCTTTTTCCCCATCATGCAACCCATAGCTTTGGAGTTAACTAATATGTATATAAAAAGGGGAACTTCATTCCTTGGGCGTACAGGACAAGTGCTTCAATCAATTGCTTTTGGATGACGTGAAAAGCCTTCTAACAGTTCTCATTCCATTGCCTCGAGGGGTTCTTTCTTAATAACTTGAAAATCGGTTCAGAGGTTGTTATCAATGATGAACCGACTGATGAAGTTTATCCTCCCTAGAAAGCCTCTAATTTCCTTCTCGGTTCGTGGTTCGAGCATCTTGGTGATGATTTTTATCTTGGCTATGAAAGTAGTATGTATACAAGCCAATCATGTATGATGATAAAGCATATACTTTGTAAACATTCTTATTCATTTATTAATAAAAGTATTTATTTACTAAAGATATTTAATTAGCTACATGGTGTTGTTTAAATAATATGTGATAAACCCATAGTTTTAAACAATACTTTTAGAATCATAATGAGATCATGCTAATGAGATCTAAATTCTAAGATAACTTAAAACTAAAATAATCCCAATCGATGGATTACTAAAAAGGGGATTAGTGAATACGGATAGATTTGTATATACGTTGCTTGCTCATTGGATGAGGATGATTGATCTCATTATCATTTGTGTTGAGACACTAAGGCAAGTATATAGGTTCTTATTGGAGAATAAGTTCACTGAACGTGGCTCGCTAAGGAATACTTAATGGAGTTTTACTTACCCATCAATAGGAATTCCTGTAGTGATATTAATACATGTTATCCTTAGACTTGAGATCATCATAGTATCTTGTGTATAACAAACTATACTTTAACATATTCCTTAAGACCCTTAGGGTATATCAAAGGGTATGTTTGGGAGTAATAAGTTATATATGGAGATAATTAATGATCAATAAGGAATCTACCGCTTCTAGTAAAAGAAGAGAAATGTCATATGTGATTCGATAAATAACAACCCTAACAGTGACATTAGAGTCAAACCTTTATACGAGTTATTAATTGTTTAGATTTGATATGTACGTTTATATGTGCTTAGAACAAATTTTTTTGGCATAATTATTAGTATAGAATCATGTTTTTAGAGAAAAACTGCAAAATTCGCGAACTAGAAACTGATTCTGCAGACTGGCCCTGCAACATCGGATTACAGTGTAATCTGGGCGCGACACCGTCAATCCGGGTTCAGAATAGGTGACATGGAGCTGCAGCGTCTGAGTACAGTATATTCAGGGCGCTGCAGCGCCGACCCCAATTTTTTGAAAAACAGGCGACCCGGAATTGCAGCACTAGAAGTTAGTACATTCGAGGCGCTGCAGTGCCGGTACCCAGATTTAAATAAAAATTTTATTTAATTTATTTATTTGATTTCTAATTAAGATAAAAGGTTTATTTTAATTAAAAATTGGATTCCGTGTTTTTCAGTAATTCTAAATTACAAATAAAGGAGTTTATTTTAATTTGAAATTGGATTAAAATAAAGACGTTTATTTTAATTTGAATTAGGTTTTATGCTAATTAATGATGCCCATTAAATCGATATATATATATATATATATATATATATATATATATATTGAATATTTTATTTATTGATACATATGATGATATGTATGATAATAAATGAGATTGATACTATTCACCAATGTGATTGAATTTTATTTTAGTTGGATGCATGAATGTATGCGTTTTATTAAATAGGGTTTGCGTACCATGTCTTCTCTAAATTTTCTTAATGTAATTTATATCTCCCTTCTATATAACACCAATTGACTGTTGATCAAGGTTTCTATTTATATAAATAGTTTTTGTAATAGGAATAGTAATAATTAAAATTTTGAAGAATTGGAGACCAAAGAGGAAGGAGCGCTTGAAGACCCATTTATAATGGAGCCCGGGTTTAAATGTAATAGTTATGTTTAAATTCAATTCTTGCACCGTAGGGTTTGACCTTTTGGTTCACTTGATAGCTCTAGTGAACCAAACTAGAATAAAGTTCATAATTAATCCGGGTAGAATGTAGTATTATATATACATGCTTATACTATATATGTGTGTGTGTGTGTGTGTGTGTGTGGATGCGTGTTAAACAAGATGAGATAAGTAATAACAAACCCCACAAAGTAATTACATTAAGTTGTAACGTTCAAAGATATTTGGAATATCGAACATTGCCTTCAAGCCTGATAAAGACAATAGAGTATTGAATATTTAATATGAGTTTGTTGGGAACACATAAGGCAAGTATTAAATATTTGAGATGTTATTTTTATTACATATGATATTTATAAGGAGTTGAACATTACCGCTTTGTTTTGCATACGCAAGGGCTGCAGTTTTTTTTGCTAAATTTAAAATGTATTAAAAGAGAAAAGATTACAACCTCATGGGACTTGGGAGTACCCCAATCAGGATATAACATAGACATCATAGGACAAGCTCCATGATGTCATGATTATAAAAGATTACAATGCCCCAAGCCCAATAAGAAATTACAATACTGTAACAAGAATTGATACATATTATAGCAGACTAGCCGCATCAAAGCACGAAATAAAGATCCCATAATTTTTTAGATTCAAAACCAGCTGCAACAGCAGCCCTAAACTGCACTCACATCAATGTAAAATGAAAGTAATAGAATAGAATCATATAGTAGCACCCCATCTACCACAAACCTTCTAAATCCTGTACCATCCAGCCAAAAGACAAGTAGCAGCAAAAATAGGAGCCAAAATCCCAAGCCAACTATCCCATATAAAGCAGCAACTTTAACACAGCATCACCCACGCTCACATCAGGCAAACAATAATAGGACCATCAACACCCCCCACAGTAGGCCCAAACGAGAGTTGAGCCATGAGTAGCAGCATGTATACAAACCATGCAGATTAACTAGCCCTTCAGTAACACCAGCCATACACTCAGGGACGGAGCTACATGCATGTTGGAGGGGGCCACGGCCCCCCTAAAGTTTTAAATTTTTGTAAGATTCACCCCAAAGTTTGAAAATTTTATAAAACTCATTAGTACATTTGGTTTGTTTTGAAAATTTTGTAAGACTACGGCCCTCCAAGTTTTGACGAAGTTTTGATATGTTTTAAAAGACTTTTTTTGCTATGTTTTATTATTTTTGTCAAAGCAAATTTTATTACTATATTATTTTTATTTTAGTAAAAATATGTTTTGTAATAGTGAAATTTTACATTTTAGTGATAAATATATTTTATGCTGTTAAAATTTTTTTTGGCCCCCCAAAGAACAAATACTGGCTCCGTCCCTGCATACACTACTTGGTACCAACCTCAAAACTCCAATACCATTTCACCCACTATAGCGAGAAACAGTCTGCAGCCATAGACACCAAAATCAGAGCAGCAACACCAACTATTTATGTTGCACCCATTTGAAACAACATCAGTAGCTCCTTCCCATGGAGCGCCCATACCAACCCCCATCTGCCGATATCAGCTGGTCCATAACAAAAAATCATGCAGCAACATATAATTCGAGTCATATAACAACAGACTAATATCCCCACTTCACCAAACAACAAGCAACAAAAGCAAATAACAATCCACTAAAGGTGGAACAGCAGCAGCAAAAACCAACTAAAACTGAAGCTTAGCAGAAACAGCAGCAGCATACCAGCTGCAATCTACACCAACGTAGCAGTAGAAAAGAACCAGAAGAGACACAAGACATTCCATAAAGATCTAACCGAGAAAAATTAGCAGAACCTCCAAAACAATCCCCATCCTGCAACAACCAACAAAAGCTACGGACAGAATAACAACTAGAAAGGCCCCCAAAACAGCATAACATCCCTATCATAGAAGTAGCTCTCTCAAGAAAAGAAGCAGCAGCTACCAAGAAATAGCAGAACAACTTAGGGACCAACCAAATGAAGATTAGTTGCAGTCATCACAAATGCCCACCACACCACCACCACAATGAAGCAGAAGAAGCTTAGCCAAAGCAGCAGAAATCCGCAAAAACCACCTTAAAGAAAAAGCTAAAATAGCAATCCACATAAACTAAAACCCAGAATCCAAGCAGATAGATAAAGACAACATCAAATCTTCATAGAACTAAATGCCGGTAACATAATTTATCGTGACCCGCTTAAATCCGAGATTTATATGATGGCTACACTTTATCAAATTTAAAATGTCTTGAACTAGAGTCCGAACAGGAATAGCTTTGTTGGAGAGGATCCGAGCATTACACTTATTCCATAATCTGTAAACGACCACTACAAACCCAAGATGAATAAGACTATGGTGAAAATGAGGACTAGAGTAGTGAATTAGATAATCAATGATCGAATCCCAGCTCCTACTCCAACCTCTCCAACCACACCGTCTAAGAATAAAGATAAGAACATGGAAAGAATAGTTGCACTGAAAAAATAAGTGATCAAAAGATTCCAATTCATTGTAACAAAGCACACAAATAAGGTTCACCTGAAGACCAAAACTAGATAGTCTATCCATAGTACGCAACCCCCTATGAAAAGGCAGCCACAAATTAAAAGAGAATCTTGGGGCAAGAAATTTATGCCACACCAACTTGACCCGGGGAACATCATTACCAACTTGCCTAATCGAGTTCTACACTGTAGCAGCTTTAACCTCGATAGCTTTAGTATCATCCCAAAAAATCTGATCAGGAATAGTGGAATCACAATGCCTATTAGTATCAAAAGCATCTCTAAATGCAATAAAATCATTATGGTTAGAAGAGGGGAGGACCCAATCTGAGTTACGAATAATATGGCCAACAAAAGCATCAAGTCCTAGGCCAGAATTAGTAACTAAGGAGGAGTGAGCAGAGACGACCAAAGGAGCTTCATTAAGCCAAGGATCAAACCAAAGGCTAGTATTCTCCCCATTGCCAATTCAGAATTTGATGTGCTTAGCTACAAAGGATCTCAACTAAAGCACTTTCCTCCAAATCCAAGAGTAGTCATTTGGAATAGGCATACACCAAAATGTGCTTGGATTTCAAATTAGAGCACACCCAAGAAGCCCATGAAGAACATATATTAGGATTAACAATCCTCTATAGGTTCATAATGATCAAAGCTTTATTCTACTCCTCAAGCTGCTTGAAAGAAAGGCCCCCTTCAGAAAATGGAAGAGCAATCTTACTCCACGCAACTTTTGCACCATATTTAATCAAGGAGGGACCTTTCCATAAGAACCTACTCATAATGGATTTGAGGTCTTTAAGCACAGAAGCAGGAAGGATAAAGTAAGAAGACCAAAAAGTATTGAATGGAGAATATGATAGATTTAATCAATTGCATTCTCCCAGCATAAGAGAGAAACTTATTAGTCTAAGAAAAGATTTTGGCTTTGATCTTTTCAATAAGAGGATGGCAGTCGACCAGACTAAGCTTAGAAGTAATCAAAGGGACTCCAAGAAACTTTACAGGAAACCCACCCAATTGAAATCCTAAAGCATCAATAATGGAGTCAGCTTGAGGGCCAAACACTTGAGAAAGAAAACACATGCTCTTGGAATCATTGACATGAAGTCCCGATTCGGCAGAGAAGTTATCAAGACACTGCATTATAATCTTAACAGAATTGATGTCTCCGTGAAAAAAAATAATGAGGTCATCAGCAAAGCAAAGATGCGTGATGGACATCAACTTCGTTTTCCAATGGTGTTTAAAAGGGTTCTCCATAAAAACCTTGGAAAGCATGAGAGACAAGACTTCCATAGCAATAACAAAAAGGTAAGGTGAAAGAGGATCACCTTGACGCAACCGTTTAGCCCCTTTGAAGTAGTCACAAAGCGACCCATTGACCTTAACTAAAAAGAACGTGGAAGAGATGTAAGCCTTGATCCAAGACACAAATTTAGGAGGAAATTTGAAAAGATGAAGAGCTGCCAACAAGAAATCCCAAGACACTGAGTCAAAAGCTTTACTCAAATGAATTTTCATAGCACAGCAAGCCAAGCCTGAAGTCCGATGATAGTTCCTGAATAATTCTTGGGCAAGAAGGATATTATCCACAATCTTTCTACCAACAACAAAGGCAGCTTGGCAAGAGGAAATAATCAAAGGAAGAATAGTCTTGAGTCTGGAGGCAATAATCATAGAGATGCACTTGTAGGTAGTGTTACAATATGATATAGGCCTATAATGATTCATGGTAGAAGGGTGGAGAACCTTAGGAACAAAGACAATAGCAGTAGAGTTAATACCTCGAAGTAAACATCCATACTTGAAAAATGATTGAATTACAAGAGTAAAGTCCCTCCCACAATACCCCAGGCATGCAGGAAAAAATAAACATTGAAACCGTCAGGGCTCGGGCACTTATATTTCTTCATAGACTTCAAAGTAGCCAGAATTTCTGCATCAGATATATCTCTTTTGAGAGAAGCATCTTGTTGGGAAGAGACAGTACAAGAAAGAGAAGGGGAAACATTCTGAAAATCTTGACTACAAGTCTGAGAAGCAGACCCCAGCAAGGATCGAAAATGGTTAACAATAATGTCTTGAATATCCTTTTCTACAGTTTGAATAACACCATTAGAATTCACAATATCCAAAATTTTGTTTTGATTCCACATGTTCTTAATCTGATTGTGAAAATACCCAGTATTTTTATCCCCATCCTTCAGCCATTGAATTCTAGATTTTTGCTTAGACAACTTCTCCTTATTAGATAAAACATACCATAACTCTTGAGATTGTAATCTCTGACTTTGGAGAAGAGAGAGATCAGCAGGATTGAGAGAAATCACAGTCTGGGTCTCAAGAAGCACAATTCTAGCCTTATCCACAATAGAGGACAAGTTATCATTAGCCTTATTAAGAATTCACAGAGCCCTCTTAATCGCTTTCAGTTTCCTAGCCAAAATCTGCAAAGGATCCCCCGAAGTAGAGATATTCAAAGCAGACTGAACCACTTCAAAAAAGTTAGGGAGATCCAACATAAAATTAAAGAACTGGAATGGTTTGGGACAAGATGGCACAACCAAGCTTGTATGAACCACATCCAGGCAATGATATAAGAGATCTCTAGGGGTAAAAAATTCATGAGCAAGAGGGAAACGATGCAACCAAAGATCATTGACCAAAGCTCTGTCTAACTTCTTGAAGATAGGTTTGGAGTTTGAATTCCACCAGGTGTGAACAGTCCTAACCACCCGAAGATCAGCTAGATGCAAATCAGAGGTACACTCAAGAAAGTCTTGTATCCCACTGTCCCAAGAGTTAACCCCTCCAATAATTTCAGAAACAGATAAGACCTCATTAAACTCCCCTAGCAGACACCAATGAAGGTTGATAAAGGGGGCTAAGGATCTCAAGTCAGTCCAGAGAGCTTTCCTTTCATAAGGGGTATTGAACCCATAAATAACCGTAACAAACATTTGAAAATTAAGAGCAATAAACATAATAGAACAATTAATAAACTGAGAAGATTTTGATAAAATATTCACCTTCCAAACATTAGGGCCCCAACTAACCCAAACTCTCCCATTCACATGATGCTCGTAATTAAACTGCCATTACCATCTAGAATGAATAACCTTAGAAACAGTATTATATTTGGGAGCTTTGACTCTAGTTTCAACGAGGCCAACAAAAGAGATATTATGCTTACATAAAAGAGCAAGGACACTATCCTGCTTAGGTTTCAAATTTACACCTCTAATATTCATAGAGCAAAAATTAACCATAAAAAAATTAATAAAATTAAGATGGGGATTTCCCTCCCCCTCCTTTAATTTTCTTCTTAGAGGATTGCCCATGATCTAAACCATATATGGGTTTAGACTTAAGATCGTGACCAGCCTTTTCATCAATAACCTTAGGCTTACCCAAAAAAGGGTTAGGAGAAGGGGTGCAATCAGTGTCAGAAACTCAGGAATCCCTCATGGACAGTCTAACTGCATAAATGAATTTTGGACATCAGCACCTCGCATAGAAATACCCAAGAGATCCTGCTACTTAGGTCCTTTAGAAACCCGAGTCCAAACATTAGAAGAATCCGGGATAAGGCCAATAGAGGTGCTAGAAATAGTGACATAGTTTGGGGGTTTAGGATCCACTACAACCTGAGCTTTGGGAACCCACTTATAATTAGCTCCAGGGCACCTAACAAGGGAGTGCCCAAAAGACTTACAATGTGAACAAATTTAGGGCGTGTTCTGATATTTAACTCTAACCGAAATAATCTTGTCTGTAGTGCCCCCAAATCTGGGTACTAATCACCACGAACCTAGTACATCAATTCTATAACTATTGTGAAAGATATAAACATAAATTGTTTATACATTAAACCTTACAACCTAATCCCCAAGGTCGGTAACCTTAACTTAATACATGCATTCAAAATCTTACTAGACAAACAATGTCATTTATCTACAATACTTTTACAAGTTTTAACTGTACAATAATCCAACACTGAAATTGTCTTTGACTGTATCTGAAGTTTTGTCTTCATCTGAAAATGTTATCATGATATAATGAGGGTGAGCAATAAGTTTGCCTAGTAAATTTAAGTTCAAATGAAGATATATCATGATTGAAAAGAATAATAAGCTAACAAACTTTCAACAATATAATAATTGTGAAAGAACATAAATCAATTTCAATAACTGAATGACCGAGTCAATAATGATAAATGGCCAACAATGAACATGAACAAATTTAATTGAACTAAATGGTAATGAAGGTGATCAGCCTTTCATACCTGATGAATATATACAACATGCACAACGTGCAAATTAATAATTCATAGATGTGATATAATCAATAATGATTAACCACTAGCATACTTGAAAAATAATAACTCAGATTTGAATTAGAGAACTTGCTTAATAAAAGAGTATATGAACTTGCACAATATAAAACAATTGCATAGGTTAGGAAACTTGCATGTATCGTCAACTACTGCTACGCAATCTAATTAAGCTTCATCTGAAAGACCTATTATTGATAATATCAATCTCTCTATTAGAAAAATATCATAATGTATACTACTGTTAATTATAGTCATAATCCAACATAAACACATAAGAACATATGCCTAATAGTCGCTAAAACATATAAGACCCGGTATTAAGTCAAACTATTTCAGTCTGATTTGAGTTCAGTACTATTTTGACGTCCTGATTACCTTACCAGATAATATTGAGTTTATTTTAAATAAAACTCTACTTAACTGCTTCAATATCTGTTTAGATTATTCAATTATCAGTCATAACATTTTTCAGTAGCTCATTATAATTTTTTAAATAACTATTATCATTTATAATGATTTTTCAATCATTAATGTCATTTTTAAATGATTTAAATATAAAGTAATTCCATTATCATTAATATTTAATTAATTTAAAATATTAATGAAATACATGTCACAATATTAAAAGTAATTTATTACAACTCATAATATTTTAAATACCCTTAATATCACCTTTAAATGATTTTTAAAATATTTTAAATCATTTTTAAATAATTGCCATTAATATTAAAATATTAATGTATTTCATGTCAAAATACTAAAAGCTATATTTTAAAACTTCAAACATTTTTAAAACCTTTAAATCATTTTTAAATGATTTTTAAAACATTAAAAACGATTTTTACATAGTTTATTTAATATATTTATTAAATAAATTTTATTGTCATTAATATTAATTATTAATGAAATCATACCAAAATATTAAAAGTCATTTAATATAACTTAAAATATTTTCTAACACTTTAATATCATTTTAAATGATTTTTAAAATATTAAAATCATTTTTAAGTAATTTATTTAATACAATTATTAAATAAATTTAATATTGAAAGTTAATTTTTATACCTTAAAATAATTTTTACAAATTGATTATGAATTTTTTTCATGATTATTTTCCATTTTATTCTAATTATTTTAATTAAATAAGTAATTTTTATTTAAACAGTCGCTAAAGGGTCTATCGCGACGAAAACTGTCGCTATAGGTGTTCTTGAGCCTTCAAGAACATTCAAAGTCAGTTTCATGGTACCTACTTTGACGCACTGTAATTTCTTGATCTTGATGTTTTTGGGCTTGAGGGTGAACTAGCTATGTAGTATTAATGTAATACTAAAAGCAAAAACAAAGTTCAGGGTCAAACTACAACATAACAAGAAGTTATAAGCCATCAAAGTTGATGTCAGATATGTTCTTCATTTTCTTGAATTTCCAGAAAATGAAAACAGTGAGAAGGGTAACTTTTGGGCTTTAATAACTTGGATTTTGGACTTTGATTATGTGTTAAAGTGTAACACTTATATAGTATGTATGTCAAGGTACAAAAGTAATACACTTAGGTAGCTTAAAAACATCACAGAAGCAAGATCTGGCTTGGTCAAAGTACTAGCCAGAAACTGTTCTTGAGAAATCTGGGTTTTCCAGAAAGTTCATACAGTCAGTTGGTCAACCCAGTTTTGACCATTAATATATTTGATCATGTTGATGATCTAAGTGTTCTAGTGTCATGATTTGGTTGTCCATATGTTAGAGTATATCAATGATAAACTCTTATGGATAAACAACTGCAAGATCAAAGGCCTACAAAAACTTGTCAGACATATTCTGGATTTTCTAGGTTTTCTAGAATCCAGTTTCTATGACTGGTCAACCATGTTAGACTATGAATAACTTGGAATCTAGACATGTTATGGACTTGATTCCACTTCCAGTGTACTCTTCTCATGGAATACTATATCAATGATACACTTACAACCTAAAACAATTAACATGTTAAGATCTATGGCCTCTGACATTTGACTGTCAGGCCATATTTCTAGGGTTCTTGACAGTTTTTAAATTTCCTATTTTCATGCACTTAGATGTTATGGATCCATGATGTATCATCATAGATCACTAAATAACATCACATAACACATATTTAAACAACAAAACACATAATCTACTGAGATCTTAAAGATCTAGCTTGAATTAGGGTTTATACCTTCTTGTTCCACTCTTTAATTTCTGCCCTTACGATCCGATCTTGAATAGATAAGAGGTGTTCTTAGCTTAACTTTGGACCGAGTTCCTCTCAAAATTTCATAAAGTAGAGAGAGAGAATGAGTTGGCTAAGTTAGAAAATAAAGTGAGATATTTTCTTACTTTAAATCTTTCAAATATTTGATTCCGTGGCCAAAAATGTTGCTAGGTGGCCTAAATGGCTGATTGGTGTTGTTTTAGAACACTTGGCAAGTTCAAGTGGTGACTCACCATGAATTACAAATATCTTTTACTTAAAAGTTAAGTAAAAGGGCATTTTAGTAATTTCATACCTACTAAGGGTATTTTGGTCATTTCTCCAATAATTTGAAGGGTAATTTGGTCATTTCACATATATCACATAACTTTTAACCCTTAGGGTTGTATACTTAGTATTAGGGTTCCCAAGTTAGGGTTTAACTTTCTCAATTAGGGTTTAGGGTTTTAAAAAATGAAATTAGGGTTTCCAAAGTTGGAATTAGGGTTTCTAACCAATCGTTACAGTTTACTAACTGAACATCAAAGTTCTTAATATAACATTAGGGTTTACCAATGTTATAACTTATCTGATTCATACTTGACCCTTAACTACATACTGTACACACATATTCATAATACACAAAACCCTATACATCACTATCGGATATTCACTTACAGTATGTAATTCATACGAATCCTTCACAAAAATTTTTAAATCCATACCTTATTTCCTGTCTAGGTCTTATTTTTCAACCTTTATTTAATCATTTAAGATTTTATTAGTCTTATAAATTCTCGGGTTGTCGCATTTTCACTGTTAGTATCCTCTTCAATAACAACCAAATCAAGGCTATTAGGCATAGCAGACGCATGGGTAATATCAATGTAGACCCTCACAAAGTTCATTGGCTCCAATTTTTTAGTTAATTTATCAACAAAAAGTGGTTTACCCAATGCACTAGCAATGTAACTAATACCAACCGAAGAAATATACGATAAAGGGATATTGTGGAACTTCACCTATATCGAAGCTTTAGAACAAGAATCAAATTGGAAATCCATACCTTCCTTCCATTGCTTAAGACAAAAAAGTTTATTTGAAATATACCAAGGGTCCAGGGCAAGAAAAATATCCCGATCCTTAGGCGAGGCAAATTTGAAGATAAAAAACCCCTTATCCTGTAAAAACGCATTCTGAAACCCATACTTGTCCCAAAGATTGTGGACCTCGAATTCCATAGACTTCATTCTCGTTTGCCTTTTAAGAAAACTACCCACAAGACACGAATTCCATAGACTATTTCCATTAAGCAGAACTTCAAAAGGAGGCCTAACAAGTATAGCCCCATTCTCGGAAAAAGGAGGGGAATGAGGCATATAATCAAGCTTAAGAAGAAATATAGGATCACCTTTCGCTACAACCGAGCTCTAAGAAGGTTTTGCAGGCAAGGCTGTAGAACCCCCCCCCCCACCTTGTTGGACTCACCCAAAACTAAATTCCCTATGACCCCAGGAACCAAAGGGGAACTAGCTAGGAAGCTCACCCTCTTCCAACATTGGCTCACCACAGACGACCGAAACTTCAGGCAGAGTAATAGGATAGAGCACCACAAGCGAAAGCGAGATTTGAGCATCATCCAAACTATTTCCTCTAGGGGACTTTTATCGAACAGGTCTTGGTCATTTACATTTCGAGTGAAAGGCAGACTTATACTAACGAAATCATTCAACTGTTGTGTAGTAAACCCCTGAGCATGTATGAATTCCATGAGCGTATTACACTTCCTTCGTTCAGCGACAGCGTCAATACGCCCCTGTAGAGAAAGTTGTAGAGCAGCTTGAAAAGTTTCCTTCGTATTTGAGCCAAGCTGATGTAACAAATGAATTTATCGAGTTGTGATTTTGGGAGCATAATCCTTTTAAGGAGGGGAGGATGTAACGAACAATAATTTTGTAATTAATTTTAAATATTTATTGAATTAAATAAATATTTTAATTTATTTATTTATTGAGCTAAATAAATAATTGATGAAATTATGGTGTAATAATTTGGTTAAGATGTGTTATGATAATTAAATTAATGAATGGTAATTTATGGTTTGAAGATTTAATTTAATGATATAATTAAATTAAATGAATTATTAATAATTATAATGTCGATCTAATTTAATTTAATAATTAAATTAGAAAGGTTAAATAAAATTATAATCTATAATGGAAATTATAATTATATGACAAATGTTAATTTGAATTTATAATTTAATTGAAATAGTGTATAATGGGTGTGACATAAGAACTATGTAATATAAGTGTTATAAAAAATAAATTAAGGATGGAATTCTAGTGTATAGCCAAACATGGCGTTGTGGCCTTTGGCTTAATATAACTGATATATCCTATTTGTTTTTTTACTGATGAATGTGGGAGATGCCAATATCAGTTTATTTTCTATGTGTATTTTCCTAAGGCTAAAGAACATAGAAATACAAAGGAAGATAGAGTAGGCTATGGAGAGAAATTGAGAGTTCTCTATGAATTTGAAGTCAAGAGGAAGAAGAAGGCTTGTTGAAACCTTGTCATCATCTTTCCTATTCTTCAACAAAGGATTAAGGGAAATAATTTATTTCTAATTTCCTAGTTTTGATATTCTCTGTAATTGAGTTTTTGCTGGATTGTTGTTTAATATATTGATGATATGAGTATATAATCTGATAATTATCATATATAAGCAACCTTTAGTGATCAAATTCATGGAAATTGGTTTTGAAGTAGAAAATTTAAATAATAGTGTTTTATGTGTGTGAAAATGGCTTAGTGAGACCAAAAAATTATGTTTAATCCTTGTTGTAATCTGTAAATTGGTTGTGAATTATGTTAGTATGTCAAGAAACGAAAACAACGCAATTGAAATGGTTTAATTTGGTTAAGAAACGGAGTTTTGGTGATTGAATTCGCTAAATGTATTGAAAATGAAGAAAATAGCAAAAATATGGTTTTTAATCCTTTAAATTTGATTATGTAAGTTGTTTTAAGTGTTAGAATGATTGATTGTGTGTGTTATGAGGCGTTGGTTAAGTTTGTTGTGTAAGGGTTTGTCTATGTTGCTGTAGAAAGTATGAAAATGGAATTTTGTTTATAATAGTGCTGAAGCTACTGCAGTTTCTGTCTGTGTACTGTCACAGCTGTGCCTGTTAGGTTTCTGAGATCGAGCACCAGTGCAGCTGCGCCGGTGCCAAAGATTGGGGCAGCGCAGCTGTGTCGTCCCCTGAGCAGAGGCAGTGTGTTTTTTTTAGTTTGTAGTCCATGATATGTTGGCTTAACCTAGCCTATTATGCATGATAAGGAATTAAGCATGTAATGACGTTCCATAACAGATTGTGATCAAGTGTTTGGTGATTTTTAGTTTGAAAAGATAAAGACTTAGAAAACTTTAACTTGTTAAGACTTGAGATGTACTTAAGGCGTGTCGATGCCTTATTAAGTTGGTGATTTCAGACCTGTATATGATGTCAGAGATCGTAATGTGAGATAGGTAAATGAGATGAATTTGAATGAGGGTTAAACCTATAAGATTAAATGTTAGTTTAACTAATCGGTATTGTGATTTTAATGGAATTTGTATGGTATTTGGCGAACGTTTATTATATTTGTGTAGCTTATGTATGAGGCAAGTTTCCTAACTTCATTCTCTTAATAATGAATACAAGCTTCATAACTCTATTTATCTTTTGTTGTTGAGCAAGTTCTCTGACCCTAATATTTCATTATGCAAGTTCCTAAACCTTATATTTACATTGAGCAAGTTTCATATTCCTAACTTGATATTGTTATGCAAGTTCCTAAAACTTTAATCTTTGATTAAGAAAGTTCCTAACTTTTGTTTCTTGCTACTCAAAGCATAAAGCGTTTAAATTCATTATCCCAAACGAGATTTCTAACTCTTTTGGATGTAATACTTTGTACGTACCATGTCTATTCAACTGTATATTGCTAATATTCAATCTTTGACTTAAGTATCATTGTTTAATCTTATATTATCGTGTTGAACCTTCAAATAGCTAATAAATCTTTATTGATTGGACTAATCATTAATTGATGAGTATTCTAAAATTTTAGAATCACTGTTAAGCTATTCTAAACTAAACTTTCTTTAGTGCGGAAATCCTAAAGTCAAACTGAGATGAACAACTCAAATATAGGGGATTATGTACGCATTAGCGTTTAGATGTGTGACACCCCCAAATACCGGTACTTCATTACCTCAAGATTTGGTGTTCACTTTATAAAAACATTCACATCTAACTACCCAATAGTAATAAAATTAAATAATAAACCTTCCCATAAAGGATTACATAAATAAAAATCTCACAGGTTGTCTAACCTTTAAATACAACCATTCAAATGCGGAAAATAAATAAACTTCATTACAATCATTCAAATTAAAGTCTGATAATAAAATATCAACATGATTACAAGTCTTCAATACTTGTTCATCTTTCCCTTTCCCATACTGGTGCTAGGTACGTCAACCTTCTCAACTTTAGTTGTAATGCTTATATAAGCAAGAGTGATCAAACAAAGCTCACTTGAAATAATAATGAATAAATTCTTTACAACAACTGTCAAATGATAGGCTGAACAAAATGCTTTATCAATGATAATTAGAATCATGAAATATTTAACTGAGGGTCATAAGACCACGAACTATATCCATAGTTATAAGTAATCTTTCATAAGACTATAGGAACTCCACGTACTTATGGGGATCAGCCCTTCATACACTGTATTGTGCAAAAACATTTCAACGATATGCATAAATTATCCCCTATAATAGGGTTGTTCTTCCCAGTTTTATAGTACTAGTTCGCACCAAAGAAAGTTTGGTTTGGATAAGATTTCAAGGTAATTTAGAGTTTCACAAATCATCAACTAAGGGATTAGTTGAATGAACAAGTCTTACAACACTACGAGTGACCAACAATAGTTTAATATTGGAAACAAATAATCATAAGTGAACTAATTATATATTAAACTCATGCTTATAAACAACTAAAAAGCTTAAGTACTGAATAACACAATAAACCTTGCTTGAACAATATTAAGCTAAGGCTAAGATCTTGAGACAAAAGAGTTAAGTTAAGAACATGTATTAAGGAATCACAAGCTTAACAATGAAACTTGCTCAAAATAACAATAATATTTCGATTTGCGATAAATAAATGAAATAGAACAACTAGTTAGAGATTTGAGATCAAGAATAGGCATTTATCACAAAAGAATAGAAATTAAGAAAACTTGTTTAACTATAAACAAGGTAGAACAACTCAACAATGATTAGAAGTCAAACTTGCTTGAATAACGTTAGAATTAGAGCTTGCTCGAATAAATATTAAGAATAAAAGAATTCTCTTAATCAAAGTTTTAAAGTAAATAACTCGCTCAAAGTAAAGAGGTAAGGTTTAGAAACTTGCCTCAAGCGTAAGCTATAATATTAAAATTCACTTCCACCTACACATTTTAGTGCAATCACAATATCTATTAGACATGTTAAAATCCACTTCCAAAATAACACCCATTTATAGCTAAACTTGTTAATTAAGTACCACTCTTATGCTACTAGGTAAATAACAGAAATTTCAAGTGTTAACCTTCATAACACTTGTTTACTATTCATTATATACACTAAGTTCTAACATATCGTGTTTGTAACTTACTAATCATTTTTGAAACTTTGAAATTACTAACCACATAACCTGATTCTGTTTTAATCTTGTTGTTACATGTTTATTACTTCAACACATCATAAGACTAAGTTATAATGGTATCCAAGGGTCTGCTACAGTAGCAAAAGCCACTGTCACAGATCAGGGTATGGCACAGCTGCGCCATACACAGGCTTGGAATCGGCGCAACTGCGCCGGTGCCGCTACGCAGTTTTTAGCCTTGGTACCAACGCAGCTGCGCTGGTGCACAGACAAAAACAGAGACAGCAGTGAACAATAGCCATTTTTAGCCCAACTAACACGAATTTCACCCACCAAACAGTAATATTAACACATACAATTGGTATAAAACTATTACAAACATGTTTGCTAACATATTCAACCAATTAGAACAATTTCACAAAAACTTAAACTAGTTTAATTTCTCAAATTTCATATTTTCATATGAAAACACCATTTTTGACATCTTTTACAAAAAATCATCATTGTGATTACAATTCTACACTGAATCACTTCGTTCAAACTACGTTCTTTTCGTTTCTTAACGAACTAGCATAATCAAAACTCAATTTACAGTTTACCATAAAATTTGACCACTAAAATTGGTACTTACACAAGCCACATGAGAAAATATATATTGTCAATAATTTTCTTCCTTTTTAACTGTAATTAGCATATTATTCTTGTTTAAACACAAACTCCAATCATCATAAACACATACAACTACAAATACTCAGTAGTATAATCAACAATTTAAAATTTTGAAATCACAGCACATCTAAATTATGTCGTATTCATACATATACATATATAATATCAAAGTTATAGAACATACCTTCAATTACTAAGATAATCCTTGCTAATTGCAGCCAAATCTCACAAGTCCCTCTCAAATTCTCTCAAGCTCTCAAGTTTCTTTGAATTCTCTTTTTAGGCTTAAGCCAAAAATAACAACTGATAACAAGTATACGTAAAATAAAGTAACCGATATGGCCTTAATACGCCTACTAAATATATCAGTTACACTATTATAAACGTATCTAAATTATAAATTTATTTTATATTATTTATTTTATTTGTTATAATAAAATTCATAATTTAAAAATCCAAAAGCCATAAGGCTTTGTTTGGCAAAAAGTCTTTAAAAATAAAGACTTAATATTTTAAGCCTTCTTTGGGTTAAATCAATTTCAAACTATTTTAATCACTATAAAAAAATGGGCCTTTAGCAACAATTTTTCGGGCAACGACTTTATAAGTCGTTGCTAAAAGTATATGTTTAGCAACGAAATTTGTCCTTCATTACATATTGTGTCAGGCTTTCACTTTTTGCAACGAAATTCATAAGTCATTGCAAAATTTCGTTACTAATTCATTAGCGGGAAAAAATTTCGTTAGAAATTCGTTGTAAAGTTTTCAGCCACTTGATTTCCCGTCATCGTGGGCAACGAAAGTTTTTTTGTTGCTAAAAATGGGGCTTTAACAACGGTTTTTCAGGCAACGACTTTATAAGTCGTTGCTAAAAGTGTATGTTTAGCAACAAAACTTGTCCTTCGTTGCAGATTGTGTCAGGCTTTCACTTTTTGCAACAAATTTCATAAGTCGTTGCAAAATTTAGAAACAAAATTCGTTAGAAATTCGTTGCAAAATTTCTAACCACTTGATTTCTCCTCATCATGGGCAACGAAAGGTTTTTTGTTGCTATATTTCATTGGCAACAATTTTTATTTTCGTTGCATATTTTATACAACTTTTTGCAACGATCATTAAAATGTTGCTTTAAATTAAGATGATGATAATAATAATAATAATAATAATAATAATAATAATAATAATAATAATAATAATAATAATAATAACAACAACAACAACAACAACAATAATCATAATAATACTAATACTAATAATAATAATAATAATAATAATAATAACAATAACAATAACAGTAGTAATAATAATAATAAAAATCAAAATCATAATAATAATAATAGTCATAATAATAATAGTACTAATAATAATAATAATAACAGTAACAGTAATAATAATAACAACAACAACAACAACAATCATAATAATACTAATAATAATAATAATAATAATAACAATAACAATAACAGTACTAATAATAATAAAAAAAATAAAATTCATAATAATAATAATAGTCATAATAATAATAATAATAATAATAATAATAATAATAATAGCATAACAGTAATAATAATAATAATAATAATAATAATAATAATAATAATAATAATAATAATAATAATAACAATAATAATAATAATAATAATAATAATAATAATAATAACAGTCATATTTATAATATTACTAATAATAATAATAACAATAATAGTAATAATAATAGTAGTAGTAGTAGTAGTACTACTACTACTACTACTACTACTAATAATAATAATAATAATAATAATAATAATAATAATAGTAGTAGTAATAATAATAATAGTAGTACTAAATTTTATACAGTGAAATGTTCATATAAATATTTATAAATTTATCTCTAAATATTCATATAAATATTTATAAAAAATATTCATATCTAAATTTTAGACGAAATATTTATAAATTTATAAATAAATATTTGTTTATAAATTTTAAAGATAAATTTATATGAATATTTAGAGAGAGAGAGAGAGATATATATATATATATATATATATATATATATATATATATATATATATATATATATATAGTCCGGATCTTAAGCTCACCCCTTATTCAACTCATCCGAGCTCACCTCCTTTTAGCGACAGACCCGGCGACGGTTCGGTCATACAACCGTCGTCTATACTTTTAAGGACGGACAACATATATCGTCGCTAAAAGTATAGACGACGGTTGTATGACTGAACCGTCGCCGGGTCCGTCGCTAAAGGGGGATGAGCTTGGGTGAGTTGAATAAGGAGTGAGCTTAAGATTCAGACCGTATATATATATATATATATATATATATATATATATATATATATATATATATATATATATATATAGTCCCCTTCAGTTGAGGGATCCCTCAAATAGTGTTATTTGAGGGATAGGATACTCAACCGTTGGATCTGTTTTAATGACTTTATGTGGCTGAGATTTTATATTTTTTTTAACCCGTTTTCTCCAAATAACCCAACACATCCAATGCTGGAGAAAACCTAAGGCACACAAAAGGGAAAAGAGGAAGAGTCCTGTGCAAGCCTAAGAGAAGACCAACCCTTTCGAGATGAAGAGATGACCCACTATTTTCACAATTTTCAACTCAACTAGCAAGATTTTTATTTCTACAAGGTATCCATGTAGTTTTTTTTCCCTAACAAAATCTATGTTGTGGGCGTTAATTTGGAGATGTAGGAGGGGTTTTTGAATTAGGTTTTTTAAAGCTGAGTTGAGTTTACATCTCCAGATTTAATATGGATTTATAAAAATTCGTGTGACTTATTATTGTTGAAAAAAAGAAAAGTCAAGAGACACGAAGCAAGAGAATCAAACATCTAATGGCTAATTTTTTATTTCAGTTATAATGATGAATTCTAGATATAGGTTCTGATGGGTAGTTCTTAATTTGGGTTCCATTGATAAATTCTTGCTATAAGTTCTAATGGATTATTTTTAATTTGTGTTAAATTCTTGATTTGAGTTCTAATGATGAATTCATGATATAAGTTCTATTGGATGTGTTGGGTTATTTGGAGAAAGCCAGTAAAAAGATGTAAAACAATCACAGCCACATAAAGTCATTAAAACAGATCCAACGGTTGAGCGCCTTATCCCTCAAATAACACTATTTGAGGGATACCTCAACTGAAGGGGACAATATATATATATATATATATATATATATATATATATATATATATATATATATATATATATATGGTAATAGAATTTATCTAATACACAAAAAATATAACATAAGAAGCAAAAATATCATAGCTAGATTTTGAACCTAAGACCTATAGGTTATTGGGCCATTAAGCCATCACTGAGCCATTCTAATTTATTAGTTAACTAAACTAAGGCCATAACTTGTAGTCTCCAATATTTTTAAATTTATCCGAGAATGAAAGTGACGATTGATTTTATGTGAATTTAAAAAAAATGTCAAATGATAAAATTATTCATATTTAAGTTCTCATGTAATTGCATATTTTTCTATACTTGACTAGTGATATTATATAAATATTTATAAATAATAAAAATATGACATTTAATAGAAAGGATATTACGCATAAATTATTGTAAAAAAAATTTGATTATTTAATATAAGTAAGTATTTAACTTGAGATTACATAAAATAATAAAAACTTTTATTCTTAGACGGAGGGAGCAACTTAAATCATGAACATATTTTTAAGTCCAAAAATAAAACACAAAAAGAATAATAGTAATGGTATACCCCTAACTATTCATAGTTCTCCTTCTATCATTTTCTAAATATATTATAATATTAAATTATAATACTATCAGTTCTAAGAGAAAACATAAAAGATGAAGAAATTTTTATTATAGTTTATGAACTAAAACAGAATAAAGTTATTTAAAAATGACTTATAAGTCATTCCTAGTAAGTTAGTTTGACCCATATTAATGTAATATTAATTTTATCCCCATTTTATTTAAATTTTTTTAAAAAAAACGAATTTGTAAAAAACAAGAGTAAGATGCAACTTAACTTTAATTGGCGTTAGAATTTTTATTTTTATTATTTTATAACTGAAGTCTTATATACTCCTTCATTTTCAACGCCGATGATAGAGAATAAACATAAAAAAATATTGATGTTTGTAAACAAGTACAAGAGATCAAAGAAATAATAAAAAAAGAGATTTCAATGTCAGTTAAAGCGATGTTACATCTTACTCTTATTTTTTGCAAATTTGCTTTATAAAATAATTTTAAAAAAGTTACAATGTCGGTTAGTTTGGCATTGGATCACATTTTTATTTTTTTCAAATGTCTTTAAAAAAATAAAATCATTTTAAAAAAAATTAAGATAATTTTTTTTAAATTCGTTTTTTAAAAAAATATTTTTTAAAGTGGCGTTGGTTGCCTTTCTGATTTTTAGCCAAAAAAAATCCAAAAATTCAACGCCATTTAAAATAGCGTTCAGTAGTTTTTCCTAAATTATATTTTAGGTCCGGTTTAGCCCGGTTGAACTAGTTTGGTCAAAACTCGGATTGAACTGATTGACCACAAGTAAAACCGGTTAAGTTGACCAGATGAACCAATTTTTTAATTAGTTTTTAATATTTTTTGAACTATACTTTTTTAATATTAAAATTAACTACTTTTAATAATATTATAACTTAATTTTATTATCTTAATATCGGTTCAATAACGGTTCAATCACTGATTGAGGGATGGCTCATCCCATAATTTTCTCATGTTGATGAACGCTCTAAAACATTGTTTAGAACCTTAAAACGAACCAAATACCCGAAGGGCTATTTACTTGAATATTTTTCTTTATTCTAGTAAAATAAAAGGGTACTATGAAAGTTCAGAGGTTAAATATTTTTTTAGTCACTATACTATATGTCAACTTACAGATGGATAACTGAACTTTTTTTTCTTACAGTCAACACATTTTAACACAAAATTAAAAAAACCGTTACATGCGTTGACTTTAAACGGAAAAGCCAACTAAGTTGCTCAGTTGTAAAAATAATGCTGATGTGACAGTGATTATGCGACGTGGTAGTGATTATGTGTATTTGGGAAAAAAATTCTATGAATAAAATGAAAAAACTATTTTAAAGTATATTATAAATTTAAAAATTTAGCCAAAAAATAAGAAAATAAATATAAAATGTATTTAATTATTTTTGTAATTCATATCAAATAATTTTTTATTTATAAAACAGAAAAACTAAAAATATGCTAATTAAAATTAAGGTGAATATGAAATACATTTAGGGGAAAATGAAAGAAAATTATAAAATTTAGCAAAAAATACGTGGTAGAAATTAAAAAATAAAAAGAGTTATTTAGTTATTTTTGTAATTAATAGAAAATATTTTTTTATATAATTAATAACAAATATAATTGAAGAAATTATAAAAATTATAAAATTAAAAATCCTTTCAAATTCGGACAATAAAATTATAATTGAGACAATTTTTATTTAGTTTTTAATTATTTCTTTTTTTTGATAATACATGGCAATTTTTATTTAAAAGAAATAAGTGTATGACATTAAAATAAATTAAAAAAAGTAGAAAATAAAATAAAAAATTTAGAATATAATTAAATAGATAAAAACAATTTTTTTAAAACATGAATATAAATTAAATAGCAAAATCTGGATGCAGCAACACAACTAAATCTCATATTATTCGATCCCCATTCGGAGACCTAATACTTTTTCTCTCCGCCGCCGACCTCCGTGACACCGCCTACGAGATCTTCGTCGCCGCCTGCCGTACATCCTCCGGCAAACCCCTCACATACATTCCCAGCAACAGCGCCGACCGTGGGTCTCCATCTCCGTCGCCGCCATCGCTATCGAGCTCGCCATCAGTGCAGCACCGATCCATCACTTCTACTGCCGCTTCAAAAATGATAAAGGCTTTAGCGCTCCGATCTAGCTCCCGTTCGGGTTTGAGTCCGGGTTCTGGGGGGTAGTCTGTCCCCGGGGAAGGGGAAGTGGCCATTAACTGTTGGGGAGCTAATGAGGGCTCAAATGGGGGTTTCTGAAAATAATGACTCCCGGATTAGGAGAGCTTTATTGCGAATTGCTGCTGGACAGTTATATATGTATAGTGTATCTTGAAACGTGTTTAATTCTAATTGGTTTGCTGAGATGTGTTTCTTTCTAATATTTTACTTATAATTTGATCTAACGTCTTATAACTTATATTAATGTTGCTGTAAACGTATTGAATTTGAGTGTTTCTTTTGGTGAGAAATGGTTTTTTTTGTTTTGATTTTTATAATATGTTTCAAAATTTCTCATTTATTTGATTTGTGATGTTTTTTCCTTTGTTTTCGTATGTGAGTATATAATAATTGGGTTGGAGGTTTTAATTATTGAATCTGATGATTTATTAGTTAATACTGTGTGGTTTTGCCTCTAAATGTAGATGGATCAGTATATGTATATGTATATTCCATTCTTAGATATTTTAATTTGAAATTTGTATATGTAAATTGCTTTGGGCATTGAAGTTTTATTCTTTTGAGGTTGTGAGAACAATTAACTCTTTATTGTACAAGTTCTTATTAAGGGATTCTTGACTTGGATTGGTAATAGAGATTGTTTGGTGCTTGTTATAACTTTTCTGTGCATTTTTTTTTCAATCTTTCCTTTCTCTTTATCTGATTTCTTCTCCAGAATTGCATTGTTTCCCTTATGTGTTCTAAAAATAGTGCCATAAAACATTCTTGTGGTAGTAAACCAATACATTCCATATGAATCAGGCATCTATGTTGGGAATGATAAAGTCATTTATTTCACTAGACGTGGACAAGAAGTAGGCACAGGGACTGTGCTGGATCTCCTTTTAGTGAGCTCAGGACCATCCCGATCTTATGTTCCCTGTGACACTGCAAAATACCCCTAAGTAGTTGCAGACTTTGAGATGGATTATACACTTTGAGCCTTGTGGAGTTGTAGTGGATGCTTTTGATTTTTTGGTTAAACATGTGTTATGTCCTTACTTTTTGTCAGTCAAGGACTTGAGTTGAAGCACTTTTGCACTATGATTAAATATACTTTGAGCATTCTTGAATTTTGTTTGTTATATTAGAATTTGGAGCTGTCCCACTTTTGTTTCTTTTACTCTTATTTTTGTGTACTTTTGATGCCTGAATTCTTGTATTTCCAATAAGATATCATTTGGGTATTATTGACATGTATTTTTTGTGTGGCTCTTTTCAAATTTAGCATGAAACAGATACTTCATGGTCTAGTAGGTAAGAATTCTTACTGCTGATGACTTGTGCTTTCATGGAGAATATAAATTATATGAAACATATTTTGAATGACTCACTTCTTTTGCTTTCAACCCTTAAAAAGTTTGGTAAGATCTCCAATCACAGCAACACTGCCACAGATTGGTTCAAGCTTGTATCTAACTTGGGGATTTTGTATAGCTTTCCCGAGGTAAGAAGAAGTGAATAACTGCCTCCTACCATTTTGGCACTCGATTATCAAACAGCTTTATTAAATGATTATGCTTACTGGTGACATGTTCAGACTCATATACTTGTTAGTTCTTTGGTCATCAGCTGGGGTATCACTGAGGTAAGTTTTGCTTGATTGCCATTTGTATTACTTGTTTTCTTCTGGTTGTAGTAGTATTTGCAGACTAAGTATCTAGTCATGAACGTTTTACTGCAGTGTGCTAGATAAACTAAAAATTCGGAGAAGCTCGAATCTAAAAATTAAAATTTTGGGAATGAAATTGACCTGATGAGTCATTGGGCAAAGCACGATACCAACAAGTTTGTCACAATCAGGTAGATTTAAACTATGGGTATGGTCACTGGACTGTCATCACATGTCACCTGTTTGACTATATATATGTATGTGGCCCTTTGCAGAAGTTTTTGGTACTCCGTAGTCCATGAATTGTCACAGTTATGATTTATGTTGTCAAATTCTAGATGTCTGAGTTTCTTAAACATTGTTTTGTGTCTTCACTTGGTAATGTGAGTGAATGTTTGTTTGTAGAAATAACTGGCGACAGATTGTGAATACTTATCTATAGGGAGTAAAATGTAATAGTACAATAGATACACATAAAACATGGTTTCTCTAGCACGGTTCGAAAAACTCTAAATACATGTTGTCCATGAATTATCACATTATGGCATTGGCACTCTGCAGAAGTGAAGGTCCTATTTTTCTCTTCTGATGGAGCTTATTTGAACTCAGGTAGAGAGAAGCTACTTTGAACTGTATTGGGCCTTTTTGGTAAATTACAAATATGTAAATACCATGTGATATTTAAGAACTGTTATGATTTGAATATCATTTTAATCACTTCCCCCCCCCGGCTTATTATTTGTTATTTCTAAGTTTCATTTGTTTATGGTAAACTAGTATTGCAAAGTTATATATGAACTATCTGCTGGAATTTAGGTGGGAAAGGAGTCCTCATGGTATGGCAGCTAGACACAGGGAAAAGGAAATTTCTACCAAGAATAAGATATGCACTATTATATTTTACAAGTTCTCTAGATCCTTCAATTACCTCTGTAAGAATATCTTTTATGTACTAGAACCTAGAGTTTTTCTATGATGATTAAGGTTGTCTGTTGCAATGAGAACTAATTCCTAACAAAGTAAGTTTCTTCAGATAACCTGTGCTGATAATCGTATTCATCTACTAAAAATGCCTTCAATGGAGATTCTGAAGTCCATTTCTGGGATCAAGGGTTGCAAAAATACGATTGATTATATTTTAAAAGGTGTTCTATTAGTAATTTAGATAATCTGGGTTAGTTGCACATGCCCAAGTGCAATTGTAGTTTAAATGGGTGGTTGGTTGCGACGACTTTCAAAGAGGAGAACAAAATGGAACATTACAAAATACAAAACTTGCATATTTACAGGTCTTCCACTCTTCCTTGATCTGTATCTGTTTAGATCGTCTTTAAATTAGAATTATATTAATCATTTTCACCATCTCTCTTGCCCCATATATAGCATGCAGAGCAATATGTGTAAGATGGACATATTCTAGGAAGATTGCTTCTACGACCTGCCTTACAATACTGGGTATCAAATTTCCGTGCTACGTTTACGGAAGACAAGGGACGAAGTTATGAAGTGTACTCTCTCTATATATGTAGGTATATACTTTGATTGAAGAACTATGGTATTTTTAGATGATTAATTGTAAAGATAATGAATGATTATATACTGGATGATTTTATTAAGTTAATAATATTTTAGTTTTTTTATATTTTTGCCATTATTTGTTATGGGGACATTGAGCCAGCCAGGTACATAAAAAGAATGTCAAATTTTGATTTGGCAACAATATAATTCGTTAACAAAGCATTGAACAAGTTTTAATATAGCAATAATTTTTTATATATTTAGTAACAAATTTTCGTTGCTAATGGCATTAAAAATATAATATTTGGCAACGAAAAATTAACTTAATAACAACGGAGAGGATATTGTTGCTAATACTAAAATAAAAGGCAACATTTTTTATCGTTGCAAATCATATAAACTTTCGTTGCACATATAAAGAAACGACAACATATAATTTCATTGCTAATCAACGACTTTCGTTGCTATTGAAAAATAACCAACAACAAACATTTTCGTTGCTGATTCAACATAATGTTTTTGCCAAATAATATAATCAGCAACGAAAATCGTTGCTAAAAAGTTTACATTCCGCAACGAAAGTAAGCTTAGGCAACAAATTTCATAATTTACTGCAACGAAAAATGTTGTTGCAAAATGGTGTTAATTGCAACGAAAATGTATGGTCGTTGCAAAAAAAAAAAAGAGTTCATTTCGTTGCCAATTAGCAGGCTTTTGCAACGAAATGGGGTTGTTAGCAACGAAATTTTAATTATTCCGCAACAATATATTTTGTTGCTAAAGGATCGATGTATCTTTACGAAAGCCAAATTTCGTTGCAAAATGTATTACTTTTGGCAACGAAAAAAATACGTTTGTTGCGGAACAATTAGCAACGCTCATTGCGCAACGAAAGACGCAACGACAGTAAAGTCATTGCCAAAAACCTTTAGCAACGAAATTTGGCACCTTTAGAAACAAAAATCGGTTGTTGCTGAAGCCCCATTTTTTTGTAGTGAATTATTTTAATAAACAATTTAGTTTATAATTTATAATCACATATTATTTATTTGGATTTTCATATCCAACATTAATCAAATAAATTAACTACACAATCTCTTTAACGTATAGTTTTGCAAGTTGATCAAGATTAAATCTAATCTTTATTGACAAAAAGTGAGCTGATTTCGTTAATCTATCCACTACCACCCAAATCGCATCGTATCCTTTATAAGTCGTTGGAAGACCTACCACAAAATCCATTATGATATGTTCCCACTTTCATTCCGGTATTTCTAATGGTTGAAGTAATCCACTTGGTCTTTGATGATCGGCCTTCACTTTCTGACATGTCAAACACTTTGTAACGCATTCTGCAATATTTGGCCAACAAAAATGTTGTCGCAAATCTTGATACATTTTCGCATTTCCTGGATGAATCGAATATCTTGAGCTATGAGCTTCTGTCAAGATTTCGTCTTTAATCTTCGGTACTGTTAGAACCAAAATTCTTCCCTTGAACCTTAGTAACCCTTTGGTATCGATCTTGTATTTTGCATCACTACCCTCAACCACTTTCTCTTTGATCCTTCCACATTCTTCATCTTGTAGTTGAGCATTCTTCACTTTGTCCACCAAAGTTAGACTAACTTCCATCTGGTATAATTTTTCATTGGTTTCTTTTGGAAATTTGATTTCCAACTCTAGCCTTGCCATCGCTGAAATAAGCTCTTCCTAGTTGGTTAACAACATCAACTTTTCTCTACCTTTCCTACTCAAGGCATCTGCAACCACATTAGCTTTTCTTAGATGATAAAAGATCTCGCAATCATAATCTTTTATTAATTCCATCCATCTCCATTGACGCATGTTTAGGTCCTTCTGTGTAAAAATATACTTCAGACTTTTATGGTCTGTGTAGATCTCACATTTTTCTCCATAGAAATAGTGTCTCCATATCTTCAGAGCAAACACAACCGCCGCCAACTCTAAATTTTGAGTCGGATACCCTTTCTCGTAGTCTTTTAATTGCCTTGATGCAAACGCAATGACCTTGCCATTTTGAATAAGGACACAACCCAATCCTTTATGTGAGGCATCACTATAGACCACAAAGTTCCCTGTATTATCTGGTAATGACAATACAGGTGCCACACTTAACTTCTTCTTCAAATCTTGAAAACTATCTTCACATTTCTCCGTCCAAACAAATTTTACAGCTTTTCTTGTCAAATTTGTTAATGGAGTGGCTATCTTGGAAAAATCTTGAATAAATCTTCTATAATAACCGGCCAGTCCCAAGAAACTCTTCACCTCCGACGGTGTTCTTGGTTGTTCTCAATTGATTACAGCTTCCACTTTTGATGGATCCACTGAAATCCCATCATTGCCAATCACGTGCCCAAGAAATTGTACACGATCTAGCCAAAATTCGCACTTAGAGAACTTCGCGTACAACTTTTCCTTTCTTAGTGTTTCCAACGTCAAACGTAAATATTCCACGTGTTCTTCTTGAGTTTTGGAATACACCAGAAAGTCATTGATAAATACCACCACAAACTTGTCGAAGAATGGTTTAAACACTCTGTTCATCAAATCCATGAATGCAGCAGGGGCATTGGTCAAACCAAAAGACATCACCAGAAACTCGTAATGTCCATACCGAGTTCTGAATGCCGTTCTAGGTATATCCTCCTTTCTAACCTTCAATTGGTGATACCCACTTCTCAAATCTATTTTCGAGAAGTATTTAGCACCCTTCAACTGATCACACAAGTCATCTATTTTTGGCAACATATATTTATTCTTAATAGTGACTTTGTTTAATTCTCTATAATAAATGCAAAGATGCATTGACCCATCCTTCTTCTTTACGAATAACACCGGTGTTCCCCACGGTGATACGCTTAGTTGAATATACTTCTTATCGAACAGTTCTTGCAATTGTACCATCAGTTCCTTCATCTCTACCAGAACCATTCTGTATGGGGCCTTCTATATCAGTGTTGTTCCTGGCGCTAAGTCAATCACGAACTCAATCTCTCTGTCAGGCGAAAGTCCTGGCAAATCCTCCAAAAACACATCTACAAATTCCCTAACCACTGGTATCTCTTCCAGTTTCACACCCTTCTTCTGAGTATCGGCTATGTAAGCTAAATAACCCACACAGCATTGACTGAACAACTTCTTGGCCTGCATAATCGTCAGACATCTCATTTGTCTAGGCGATTGGCTAGCATAGAAAACTACCTTTGACGGAGTCATAAGGTTTACACATTTCTTTTGGCAATCAATTACCGCTCCATAATTGAACAACCAATCTATTCACAAAATATCATCAAACTCTCCAAGTCTAATCGAAATTAAATCTACCATCATGCCATTCCCCTTAATATTCACCCTACAGTTCTTGTATACGAACCTAACATGAATTACTTCCTTATTCGCAATTTCTATGTTTAAAGGGAAATTCAATCCTTCACTAGACAATCCTAACCTCTTAGCAAATTTATCAGATATAAACGAGCAAGTAGCACCTGAATCAAATAATACATAAGTATCCATATCATTGATTGGGATAATACTTGACACCACATCCTTTGATTGCACAACATCTTGCATAGTCATGTTGAAGGTTCTGGATGTGGGTTTGTTTGATGTCGTTGGTCCAACAATGGCCCATGTACCTCCACTGCTACCTCCCTTGCTTCCTGATGTCTCTCCGGCCTTTTTCTTAGGGCACTCACGAGCAAAGTGATCCTTGGACCCGCACATGAGGAAAACGTTCTTCTTAGGTTGATTGCAATTTGGGGCGATGTGACCCTCTTGGCCATAGTTAAAGCATACTCGTTTCCCCATTAAGCATATACCCTTATGAAACTTCCCACATGTAGCGCATGCTTCGAACTTCTTATTCTGCTGGTTACCCGTCTGATTTCCAGCACTCACATTTCCATTCAATTTTCTCTTTAGGTTGTTGTTGCCATTCCCACTACCACCACCACCATTCTTGACCTCCACTTCATTCTTCTTCTTTTTCTGCTCTTGATTAAACTTTGTTACTGCCTCGCCTCCACCTTCAGCGAGAATTGCGTTCTCCATTACTGCTGCAAATGTCTTTAGTTGGAACAGGGAGACCCTACTCATGTACAAACAGGGTTTCAGTCCCTGCTCAAATCTCTTAGTATTGCGTTCATCTGTGCTGACTTGATATGGTGCAAACCTTGCCAACTCGTTGAATTTTGCGGCATATTCTGATACCGTCATCGTTCCCTGCTTCAGTTCTAAAAACTGCACCTCTAGCTGACTCTTCAAACTCTCTAGGAAATAAGTCTCGAAGAATATCTCCTTAAACCTTTCCCAAGTCATAACCCCTTGACCTCCTCGAGTTTTATTGGCCTGCCACCAATAACTAGCCTCTGTTTTCAACATGAACATTGCAAAAGTAGTCTTCTGATCCTCCCCTACTCTCACAACATCGAATACCTTCTCTATTTCCATTATCCATGTCTGTGCCTCCACGGGATTCATAGACCCACAGAATTCAGGTGGTTCAACCGCCTTGAAATCCTTAAACGTTGTACCTTGATTCTGAGGTTGATTCTACAACGCTCTTGTTAGTAACGTTACTAGTTGTTGAACGGGGTTAGCTTCATCATTATCATTATTTGTTCCTTCAGTGGTTCTCTATCAGGGTGGTTGACGTATTAGAAGCATTTTCTGTTAAAAATACACTCATTAGATTATTACTCAACTCTTTTAAGTAATTTCTACTTAATTTGCCCCCATAAAAGGAACAATCGCATAACAGTCTAGAATAAAATAAAATAATAACTTTTATTCATTCATAATCATAATAACAATAGCATCCCTGCTACTTACATTACTTTCCTGAACTACTAAAGTTTCAGGATAACATTATCATCATATCCCATAGGTTAAATGCCACTAGGGATTTACAAATTATTCAACATTTTATTAATCGCATAACAACTACGATGTTCTACTAAGATACTTCTTAGCCTTACTACGTTCTTCCTCCATAATCCGGAACATTATTCTGCGATCTAATATGTATGATGGCAATGTCTCGAACTGAATCGGATAACCCATGACCTAATCTTGATCTCGATTAATCACGGTGTTGAATACGCTATTCATCTCTTCCATCTTCATTCTCTTCGCTTGTGCGTCTTTCACTGCTATCCCGGCTCGTTGAAAAGCTTCCTCATATACGTCTTCGGGTCTTGCCCTCTTAGTAGATTCTTCCTTCATCTTGTTCTTCAATTCTGCGATCTCCTCGGTCAGTTGTTCATTCACTCCTTCCGTGTGAACCATCTTCTCTTTGACATTGTTCAAACGTTCATCTCGATCCTGGATCTCATCGTCCTTCTATGCCATCGAGTTCTGTTGCTCAGCTACTATCTCTTGCAACTCCTCGACGGTATCCTGAAGTTCCATATTGCGGTCGTAGACTTCATCGTACATATGGCCAACTATCGAGTTAAGTGGAATATCTTCTTCCTCGTCCTCGTCATCCTCATTTGACTGTGGCAGCTCAACGGGATCCTCCTCATCCGTTTCCACATCATCATCCTCATCTTCAACCACTGTGACCAACGGGGCTGACTCCCGTGGAAGTAGTTGTTCCCAAACCACCTGAATGTCACGAGTCTCCTCTTCTGTAGGCATCTGAGGTCCCTCCTCCCTAGCCTTACTAGATTCTTCGACATTAGTCATCCTGACAACAAAATTGTTAAGTTTTAATTATTAATCATTACTACTCGACACTCACGATCACAAAAGTTGTAATCACATAAGAACATAAGTGTTTTATTACTTCTTCCTTAAAACTCGATAAGAGTTATCACCACTATCTTTTCAAAGGTTACTTCCTAAAGCTTTGATTCCAACTTGTGACACCCCCAAATCCCGAAACTTCATTACCTCAAGATTTGGTGTTCACTTTATAAAAACATTCACATCTAACTACCCAATAATAATAAAATTGAATAATAAACCTTCCCATAAAGGATTATATAAATAAAAATATCCCAAGTCTGATAATAAAATATTAACAAGATTACAAGTCTTCAATACATGTTCATCTTTCCCTTTCTCGTACTGGTGCTAGGTACGTCAACCTTCTCAACTTTAGATGTAATGCTTATATAAGCAAGAGTGAGCAAACAAAGCTCACTTGAAATAATAATGAATAAATTCTTTACAACAACTGTCAAATGATAGGCTGAACAAAATGTTTTATCAATGATAATCAGAATCATGAAATATTTAACTGAGGGTCATAAGACCACGAACTATGTCCATAGTTATAAGTAATCTTTCAACTTAAACTTTAGCAGTCATAAGACTATAGGAACTCCACGTACATACGGGGATCAACCCTTCATACAATGTATTGTGCACAAACATTTCAACGATATGCGTAAATTATCCCCTATAATAGGGTTGTTCTTCCCAGTTTTAGAGTGCAAGTCAACACCAAAGAAAGTTTGGTTTGGATAAGCTTTCAAGGTAATTTAGAGTTTCACAAATCATCAACTAAGGGATTAGTTGAATGAACAAGTCTTACAACACTACGAGTGACCAACAACAGTTTAATATTGGAAACAAATAATCATAAGTGAAATAATTATATATTAAACTCATGCTTATAAACAACTAAAAAGCATAAATATTGAATAACACAATAAACCTTGCTTGAACAATATTAAGCTAAGGCTAAGATCTTGAGACAAAAGAGTTGAGTTAAGAACATGTATTAAGGAACCACAAGCTTAACAATGAAACTTGCTCAAAATAACAATAATATTTCTATTTGCGATAAATAAATGAAATAGAATAACTATTTAGAGATTTGAGATCAAGAATAGGCATTTATCACAAAAGAATTGAACTTAAGAAAACTTGTTTAACTATAAACAAGTTAGAACAACTCAACAATGACTAGAAGTCAAACTTGCTTGAATAACGTTAGAAATAGAGCTTGCCCGAATAAATATTAAGAATAAAAGAATTCGCTTAATCAAAGTTTTAAAGTAAGTAACTTGCTCAAAGTAAAGAGGTAAGGTTTAGAAAATTGCCTCAAGCGTAAGCTATAATATTAAAATTCACGTCCACCTACACATTTTAGATCAATCACAATATCTATTAGATATGTTAACATCCACTTCAAAAATAACACCCATTTCTAGCTAAACTTGTTAATTTAGTACCAACCTTATGCTACTAGGTAAATATCAGAAATTTCAAGTGTTAACCTTCACAACACTTGTTTACTATTCATTATATACACTAAGTTCTAACATATCGTGTTTGTAACTTACTAATCATTTTTGAAACTTTGAAATTACTAACCACATAACCCGATTCTGTTTTAACCTTGTTGTTACATGTTTATTACATCAACACATTATAAGACTAAGTTATAATGGTATCCAAGGGTCTGCTACAGTAGCAAAAGCCACTGTCACAGATCAGGGTATGGCGCAGCTGCGCCATACACATGCTTGGAACCGATGCAGCTGCGCAGTTTTTAGCCTTGGCACCAGCGTAGCTGCGCTGGTGCACAGACAGAAACAGATACAGCAGTGAACAGTAGCCGTTTTTAGCCCAACTAACACGAATTTCACCCATCAAACAGTAATATTAACACATACAATTGGTATAAAACTATTACAAACATGTTTGCTAACATATTCAACCAATTAGAACAATTTAACAACAACTTAAACTAGTTTAATTTCTCAAATTCCATATTTTCATATGAAAACTCCATTTTTGACATCTTTTACAAAAATCATCACTGTGATTAAAATTCTACATCGAATCACTTCATTCAAAACTGCATTCTTTTCGTTTCTTAACGAACTAGCAAAATCAAAACTCAATTTACAGTTTACCATACAATTTGACCACTAAAATTGGTACTTACACAAGCTACGTGAGAAAATATATACTATTATTACTTTTCTTCCTTTTTAACTGTAATTAGCATACGATTCTTGTTTAAACACAAACTCCAATCATCATAAACACATACAACTACAAGTACTAAGTAGTATAATCATCAATTAAAAATTTTGAACTCATAGAACATCTAAATTATGTCGTATTCATACATATACATATATAATATCGAAGTTATAGAACATACCTTCACTTACTAAGATAATCCTTCCTAATTGCAGCCAAATCTCACAAGTCCCTCTCAAATTCTCTTAAGCTCTCAAGTTTCTCTAAATTCTCCTCTTAGGCTTAAGCCAAAAACAACAACTGATAACAAATATACGTAAAATAAAGTAACCGATATGGCCTTAATACACCTACTAAATATATCAGTTACACTATTATAAAGGTATCTCAATTAAAAATATATTTTATATTATTTTATTTGTTATAATAAAATTCATAATTTAAAAATCCAAAAGCCATAAAGTTTTATTTGGCAAAAAGTCTTTAAAATAAAGACTTAATATTTTAAGCCTTGTTTGGGTTAAATCAATTTAAATCTACTTTAATTTTTTTAATAAATAATTTAGTTTATAATTTATAGTCACATATTATTTATTTGAATTTTTATATCCAACATTAATCAAATAAATTAACTACACATACTATATTTTAAATAAATATTCCACTTAAACAATTATCACAAAATTATAATTTCATTTAATAATTTAACACACCAATTTAAATTAAATAACAATATAACATCTCATGTTATATTACAACTCTCTAAATTATAAATTAATTTAATTTAGAATGTTATCTAATAAATTTAATTCATAAATATTTACTAATAATAACAACATTAATAAAATATTTATTTCATCAATTTCAACAATAAACACATCAAATAAATATTTATATAATTCAATAAATATTTAATATTACAATTTGAAATTCCGGATAGTTACAAAATATTTGTGCACAATACATGGTACGAAGGGCTGACCCCCCTAAGTACGTAAGGAAGTGTCTGTATAGTCTAAACGACTATTAAGGTTGAGGTAAAAATACCTAATAACCGGGGACATAGTTCATGGTCTTAAGACCCTCAGATATAAATCTTGAAATTATTTTCTATTTTTGATTCATAGAATAAGTTCTGTATTATTTAGTTTTCATTGCTTAACCTCATGTTGTTGCTATTATCATTATTTATATTAGTGAGCAATTGTTTGCTCACTCGTGCAATTATCACTGCAGCTAAAGTTGAGAAAGTTGAAGAGCCGTCTTCTAGTAAAGGCAAGTGCAAGATATCCAAGTGATGAAGACGTATTTTAATTTACTTAACTGAATATATGTTATTTTGGGATGTATTCCGCAGACTTATGTAATAGTTTAAGGTTAGATTACCTGGGATTGTTTTAAGTTGATGTAACTCTTTAATGAGGAAGATTATTGTTTGAGTTATTTAAATTATGTCTTTAACCTTGAATATGGGTAGATAGATGTTGTGACGCCCCCAAAATAGGTATACACAATCCATTCTGAGTAGTCAAATACATGGTACAAAATTCAAATACAACCTTAATTATACAACTTTCGTGTAAAATACGACAAAACATAAGCTAAGAGTTTTAACACGAATATTGTCTCGTAGACAATATCCAAACTCAAATGGAATCCTCATTACAATTATTATCACACTATTTTATAAAATAGAGAGGATTACTACATCCACCATCTCGGACCGTCACTCCATTCCCTGACTAGCCCTAGCTATATTCTCATTTCCTGAAGAGAATAATGAACGCAAAGGGTGAGCTCAACTAGCCCAGTAAAGAATATATTATAACTAAGATAATGCAGAATAAATTATTGTTAGCCTTCACAATGTAAAACTGATAGAATACAATAGACAACAAGTCTAACTACAGCAGAATAAATAATCCATTAGAAGAGTCAAGTAGATCATGATATATACTATTTTCTATGATTTAAGAGTTCATCATAAATATTTTATCGCTGTAACACAACTCAATAAATAATCCACATCATCGAATTATCCATGCATTACGGGCCAAGGATATTCGTTAGTACCACATCCACGAATTATCCATGCACTACGGGCTAAGGATATTCGTTATTATCACTAATGGTCATGATCATGCCAAAAATTATCCATTAATGCACTACGAGCCAATAAGGACTTTTACTACATCATTTGTAACATTACATGTCATGATTATACCGATACATAATTCATGATCATAATCATACCAATCAACAGTCCATCTATGCACTACGGGCCAAAAATGACTTTCATCACAATATAAGCATGAGAATGATGACAATAATATAAGAATTCAATTAAGTAAAAGTAAGGATAAATTATAAAGATTTTTAATTCAATTTATCCAGAGTTCAAGAATGTCTAAATTGTCAACATGATAACTGCTTTGTGGAGTAAAATTCAAAAATAATATTCATGTATCAAAAATAATTTGGATAGAAAAGAGATTAATTTTTGTCATGAATAGTACCCTGAGTGAATAGTACCCGAGTGAATAATACCCCGTGAATGGAACCCTAGCATGAAAAGATTAAAATTTAACAAGAATGTTCAGAAAAATATTTATGTGAAAATATACTTGTTGAAGCGCAAATTTCAAGGATATTCTACTAATTTCAAGGAGTATAGAAGTAATACTTATCAAAATAAGTGTAGAATTTGGAATCTGAAACGAAATAATAATACTTACATAATATATAGTATGGAAGAAAATATTATTTCTTACGAATATTAAACAAAAATAATATTCCTTACCTTAAAAGGAGAGTATTTCTGACTGGTATGACGGGAATATTTTTGAAGAAAACTTATACTATTTTTTACACTCAAAGCTTCCTTAAACTCAAAAAAAATACGCTCAATATTATAGAAGAATAATTCTCTGATTCTGGTGTGATTTTCATTTCTAAACTAAGAATCCTATTTATTGGAGAATGGCAGGGAACTATTTAAGAAAAATAATTACGGATGCACAGTGCAAGAATCACGAGCGCCATTCATCGGCAAAAAATTTGATATTCACATGATTTTTATAATCTAATAAAACAAAACTTATTTAATATATATATATATATATATATATATATATATATATATATATATATATATATATATAAGAGTAATAAATCAAAACTGAGATAACTTTCTCTCGACGATTTTGAAAAATAAGTAAGTGGGGGTCCATGTAATAAGCTAAATTTATAAAAAAAAATACTTCATAAAACCCCCCTCTATTTATCTCAATTCATTTGGCTTCACTAAACACATTTTTAATAACATTTATTCATCATTAATATTATAACTCACAATATTAACAACCAGATCATTCCCAAGAAATAGGGGGCTTTCCGATAAGGATTTCTCCTTATTGACACACAATTAGGTAACCAAACCCCTTTCCTTGACAGAACTTTCTAGACATCATCAATAATACAAATAATAATATGAATAACTTTGTCGTCTCAATTATTGATTTAATAATATAAAATATTATGCAGATAATACTGTCACAATAATTGAATCAATAATGTGAGATACAATGCAACAACTACTATTGCAATAATTGAGTAAAATTGAGTGACATCTCATATAAGCATCAATAATCAAAAATACTACGCAATATCGTGTGCTACTATGCAACCACACGTATTATTGTACTTCTATCACCGGGTATTTAAATAGTTTAACGTTAAAATTTTGTCATTATTTTTATAAAAAATTATTTATGTCGTTTTCTAACTCCGAGAGTAATTCCATTGTGGAGTCTACCAATGATTGTGTCGTCGTATGAATATTCCTTGATAAAATGAATATTCCTTGATAAAATAAATATTCCCCAACCAAACTAATATTTATGACAACTTGCTCTGTAAGACCCCAACTTATTATAAATGAAATTGAATTTTCTCTATTTATTATTTTGAAATAGTAAGGGTTAAAATGATTAATGTGGTTAGTTATGGGTAAAATTCACAAATATTTCAAATAAGTAAGTGGTTATAAAATATTCATTGTTGTCGGGGAATATTCGTTTGGTCGTACAATATTCTTACTGTTGGGGAATATTCGTACGATGGCGCAGCCTTGTATGGGCCCCATAACAGAAAGCGATTGAAAGAAGAAAATGACAAGTATAAGTTGTTTTTAAATAATGGCGTAGTTGTTACCGTTAATACTGTTAGAATACCCGGTGGTTAAAACACAGTAATACGCGTTGTTGCACAGTAGCACACGGTATTGCACCAATTATTGATTCTTACGTAAGAAGGCACTACTCAATAATTGTTACATTAATTACTGTTTAATATTTTATTTTATTGATTCAATAATTGCTACGTTGATATTTTATATTATTGTTGTTTCAATAATTGTCACTACACAGTATTTTCCATTATCAGATCAACAATTCATATTATTTGAATAATATTATTAGATAGTATTATTGACAATGACTAGAAAGTTCTATCTAAGGAGAGGTTTGGTCACCTAATTGCGCGCTAGTAAGGAGAAATCCTTATTGGAAAGCCCCCTCTTTCTTGGGAACGGCCTGTTGTCAGTATTGTGATTCTGTAATATTATTTGTGAATAATTAATTATTGATTTATATGATAAGGAAAATATTCATTTTATGTGGATATAGATGGAGAAAAATTTTTAATGTGACAATTGTTGAAAGTTGATAATTTATCTTTTCTAATAAAATAATTCAATTAAATATATTATTATATTATAATAATATAATAATGGTGATATTTTTACAATGAATGTGGGATATATGAATAAATGAGGAGGAAAAGTATTTTTGTTACTAAAAATATTTAAAACATGTTTTTCTGTTTGTGGCCCCCATTTCTTGACTGAAATGTGATTATAGCCTGTAAAATCGTCCGTATGTGGATTTCGGTCAATTTCTGTCTGGAATTCGAAAAAACTTAAACTTATAAAGTTGTAGAGAATTGAATTTTCTATAGAATGGACATAAGATTTGAATTTTTTTGATAAAAGGGCTAATTATTATGAATTATTGAAGTTCTAGAATAATTGATTTTTGAATTTTAAATAATTTTTAAAAGAAAAACGTTTTTAACAAGTTGGTGGGCCCCACTAGTGTGTAAAATGAGCTGAAATCAGTTATTCAAAGTGGGTGTAGGAATTTAAAATAATAATAATAATAATAATATTTTATTAAATTTTCTGCTTTAGTGTTCTAAGTATTTTCCTATAAATAGGGTGTTTAGGTTAGAATTAAAAATTAGACCAGAAACTAAAGTTTTCTCTCTCTGTAATATCGAGCGTATTTTTGTGAGTATTCTGGTACTTTGAGTGTTGCTATATGGTGCAAGTTCCTTCAGCACTATATCTAGTATTCCAGTCAGAAGTACTATCCTTTTAAGGTAAGGGATGTTATTTTTTTTATAAATGATATTATTTCTTTCAATATCATTATGTCGGAATATTGGTAAGATTTTTCTTGTAAAATTCTTGTCTTTTAATGTTGGGGTTACTATTCAAGTATACGACACTATTCACGTATACGGCACTATTCACGAATACGACACTATTCACAGAAAAATTACAATTTTATTTTTTTCCCAAGATATCTATTATTGATTATAGCTTTGATTGTATCTATGTTTTGATCTTCATTCTTGAATTTTACTCCACTATGGTTATTTATGAAGTATTTTTGAACTTAGATTGTTTAAAGTACGAATCCTTAATATTTGTTCTTCTGTTTCACTAGATTCGTTTTCTTTAAAATATTTTTCGTCATCCTCAGTCCTAAATGACGATATAACTGAATATCTTTGGCTTGTAGTGCAAAGATGAATGATTTTCTGTTGAATAACTTTGGCCCTTAGTGCAAAGATGAACATATGTTTAGGTGAACATGACCAACTGATGAATATCTTTAGCCTGTAGTGCAAAGATGAATTTTTGATTCCAGGTATGTATATTGATTGATGTTATAGGGATAAAATATTGACGATGAACTTTTAAATTCATATATAGAAGATAATAGATTTCATTCTCTACTTAACTCTTCTAATGAATTATTATTTCCGCTGCGAATATTGATTTAAAACTTGTTGTCTATTGTATTCTGTTATTTTTTTCCCTGTTAATGACTAACGATAATTTGTTCTATATTATCTTAGTCATAATGTTCTTTACTGGGCTAGTTGAGCTCAACGTTTTCATTTTTATTCCATTTTTCTTCCCAGGAAGCGAGAATGTAGCGAGTACTAGTCGGGGTGTGGAATGATAGTTCTAGAAGTTGTTTTAGTAGTCGTCACTATTTTGTAAAATAGTATATCAATAATTGTAATGAGGACTTATTTGAGTGTGGATATTGTCTAGATGATAATATTTGTATTTAAACTCATATTTTATATGTTGTCGTATTTTGTACGACAATTGTATTAATAAAGCTGTAGTTGTTTCTGTACCATGTATTTGGCGACTCAGAATGGGTGTTGTATACATATTTTGGGGGCGTCACAGTTGGTATCAGAGCATAGGAATATGGTCTCTGGCAGAGATCGGGGAATAAAATTAGGAGGGGAGAGACGAGTAAATCCTTCGTTAGTGTGTCATATCTAAGCTTATTTGTTGGTTGGTCAGAATATAGGGATTTTATGTGATATGTTAATTTCTTTAATTAACCCTTGCTTTATGGCAGTATTTGAATATGGCAACTGAGAATGTTAACAGTTGAGTAAATGAGACCGTGGAGACACCTTTACTCACCAATGAGGAGAACGTGCAACAGGCCGACAATGTTCTTCCTGTAAACAACATCACTGAGCAGACGATGAACGACGGGATGTTTAAAAGCTTTTTACAGTTCATGCAAAATCAGACGAGGGAGACTCGTGTACAAAATATGGGTGGAAATGATAGCAATACGTGACTTGTCACAGCCAAGCAGTTCAAAGAGTTGGGACCACCAGAATTTGTGGGAAAGCCAGATCCAATCAAGGAGGAAATGTGGGCTAAACAAATTACCAAGATATTCGATGTCTTGGGATGCACGGAGGAACAGAAGATTCCATTCGCCACCTTTATGTTCCGTGGCGAGGCAGACTACTGGTGGGAGTCTGTGAAGCGTACCTAGCCTGCCACACTCAGCATATCTTGGGAAACATTTTAAAAACTTTTCAATGATAAGTACTTTCCTGAAAGTATTCGTCATATGAAGGAGGTAGAGTTTATCAAACTGGAACCAAACAATATGACAGTGTCCTAGTACGAGGCGAAGTTCGTGGAGTTATCCAGGTTTGCACCTCATTTGGTGGAGAATGAGGAACGTATGATGCGGATGTTTCTGAGAGGTTTGAAACACGACATACGTCAGTATCTCATTTCTCATAAATTTCTCTATACTCGGATGTTGTCAACAAAGCTCAATTATTAGAGCGTGATAACGAGTACGTTCAACCGAGGGACCACAACCAGGGTCATACCAGTGACAGCAGTCATCGGAGCAATGATAACCAGCGGAGAAAGAAAAATACGGACAAAAGCAGTAACCACTCTGGTGGTAATCGTGGCCATAAAAATAGAAGAAACGAGTCGAGGGGAGATTTTAAAAAGAGGAGATTCAACAATGACAATGTGAAGACGTCAGCACCAGCCAACTGGTTCTAAGATAGGAGAACGACCACCGGTCGTATGCTGTAAATGCGAGAAAGAGGGATATATCGGCCCAAACTGTCCACAACAGTTCAATGTATACTATAATTATGGAAAGGAAGGACATATCGCTCGAGATTGTACTGTAGCAAAACCAAGTCCAGCGGGGATGGTGACTCAAAAGGTTATCCCAGACAAGTCAAAGTCAGCAGTTCCTGGAAGAGCTTTTGTCGTGACTGCTCAAAATGTGAGGAACCCGAATGAGGTGATCACGGGTAAGCTAATTATAAACCCTTGCAAAGTTTATACCTTACTAGATACCGGTTCTACCCATTCTTTTATATCTCTTGCTTGTGCTCAACGTTTAAACTTGACTCCGGAGAAATTAAACTTTGACTTATCTATTGAGACTCCGTTAGAAGAAACTTTCATTACATGTACTGTTTATAAATCTTGCTTGATTCAAGTTGGTACCATCACATTACCTGCCGATCTTTTTTCGTTGAAAATACTTGCATTTGATGTGATTTTAGGGATTGATTGGTTAACCACTCATCGTGTTAAAATTGATTATTTTCATAAGGTTGTTAGTTTTCATATTCCTAAATAACCTGTTATGCGAATTCAAGCAACCAAACCTCCAAAGTCAATCACTGTCATATCAAGCCATAAAGCTATTCGTTTATTGAAAAACGGATGTCAAGCTTTCTTAACCCATGTCACGGACTTGAACAAAAACACGTCAGATTTGAATAATATTTCTATTGTTAGTGAATTTCCTGATGTATTTCCTAAAGAACTTCCCGGTCTACCCCCAGAACGTGAAGTTAAATTCTTTATTGACCTTGAACCTGGTACAAAGCCCATTTCTAAAACCCCATATCGAATGGCTCCTATTGAACTTCAGGAGTTAAAGGTCCAACTACAGGAGTTGTTGGACATTGGTGTCATTCATCCTAATAAATCTCCTTGGGGTGCTCCTGTTTTATTTGTAAAGAAGAAAGACGGGAGTATACGACTTTGTATTGACTACCGGGAATTGAACCATGTCACCATCAAGAATATGTATCCGCTACCTCGTATTGATGACCTGTTTGACCAGTTGCAAGGAGCATAATTCTTTTCAAAGATCGATCTTCGTTCTGGATATCATCAGCTGAAGATTAGAACTGAGAATATTCCAAAGACTACCTTTAGAACTCGGTACGAGAATTATGAATTCTTTGTTATGCCTTTCGGATTGACTAATGCTCTTGCGACTTTCATGGATATGATGAACCGAGTATTCAAGGAATATTTGGATCAGTTCATTGTTGTCTTTATTGATGACATCCTCATATATTCCAAAAGTCGTGAAGATCATGAGCACCATTTGAAGCTGGTACTCCAAAGGCTTCGTGAAAATAAGCTATATGCCAAGTTGAAGAAATGCGAGTTCTGGCTTGAAGAAGTTGCATTCCTTGTGCACGTGGTGTCAAAACATGGAGTATCTGTTGACCCGGAGAAGATTAAAGCAATACAAAGTTGGGAGCAACTGAAGTTGGTGACCGAAGTACGTAGCTTTATGGGCTTAGCTGGTTATTATCGGAGATTCGTGGAAGGATTTTCTCGAATCGCTACTCCGTTAACTCAGCTGACTCGAAAAGATATAAAATTCATATGAAGCGAGGAATGCTAGAAGGGTTTCCAAGAGCTCAAGAGGAGACTCATTTTGGCACCTGTTCCGACAATACCATCTGGTTCGGATGGATTTGTTATCTACAACGATGTTTCAGGCAAATGGTTAGGATGTGTTCTTATGTAACATGGGAATGTCATAGCCTATGCCTCACGACAACTTAAAGAATATGAGAAGAATTATCCTACTCATGATCTAGAGTCGGCAGTAGTCATTTTCGCACTAAAGATCTGGAGGCACTATTTATATGGGGAGAAAGTGGAGATATATTCAGACCATAAAAGTCTCAAATATTTCTTCACCCAAAAAGGAACTCAACATGCGATAATGACGATGGCTCAAGCTGTTTAAAGACTATGACCATACCATTCAATACCATCCTAGAAAAGCAAACGTAGTAGCTGACGCATTAAGTAAAAGATCATATGCGGGAACGAGTGCTATGTTCTCAACACAAAGGCCCATTTTGTGTGATTTACAAAAGAAGAAGATAGAATTCAAGATTTTGGGGACCCATGCGATGATGTTAAGTATACGCATAGAACCAACTTTAATCGATAAAGTTAAAGTTGCTCAAGCCACAGACCCGGAGCTGATGCGTATGAAGAAGAAAGTACAAGAAGGTGTTATTCCAAAAGCAAGAATCGATTAAGATGGAATACTTCGAGTCCACTCCAGACTTTATGTTCCTAATGACTCTAATTTAAAATACAAGATCATGATGGAGGCACACAATACACCATTTGCAATCCATCCTAGAAGTACCAAAATGTATCGTGATCTTCGACATACATTTTGGTGGAACAATATGAAGAGAGAGATAGTGAAGTTTATCTCGAGGTGTTTAACTTGTCAACGTGTAAAGGCGGAGCATCAAGTGCCAAAGGGTCCATTGCAACCACTTGAGATTCCAAAATGGAAGTGGAAACACATTACCATGGATTTCGTTACGGGTCTTCCCACAGTTTCTCAAGGCATAGATGCGATTTGGGTTATTGTTGATAGATTAACTAAGTCTGCTCATTTATTGCCGATACGGGAGACTTATTCCCCTGAACGTCTTTATTGTATGTACGTAAATGAGATTGTGAGATTGCATGGCATGCCAGTATCCATAGTTACGGATCGTGACCCAAGATTCACTTCACGATTTTGGGTTAGCTTGCAAAAAGTCATGGGCACAGATTTACGATTTAGTTCGGCATACCATCCTCAAACGGACGGACAATCAGATAGGACTATTCAAACTCTTGAAGATTTATTAAGGCTCTGTGTCTTAGACTTCAAAGGGAGTTGGGATAACTATTTACCATTGGTGGAATTCTCCTACAACATCAGTTACCAAGCAAGTATAGGTGTTGCTCCATTCGAAGCATTATATGGATGAAAGTGTCGCTCTCCAATATGTTGGGATGAGGTGGGTGAAGCAACATTGTTGGGACCAGAGTTGGTACGTATGACTACAAAAATGATCCAAATGATTCGACAACGTATACAAACGGCACAAGATCGACAAAAGAGTTATGCGGATCTTCATCGAAAGGACGTGGAATTTAGTATTGGGGAACATGTATTGTTGAGAGTTGCTCCATGGAAGGGAGTTACAAGATTTGGGAAGAGAGAAAAGCTCAATCCATAATTTATTGGTCCATTTCAGATTCTTGACCGAGTAAGAAATGTGGCCTATAGACTCGCGTTGCCTTCAAGCATGTCTCGTGTTCATAATATTTTTCATATATATGTGCTTCGTAAATATATGAAAGACCCGAACCACATTATTGAGTTAGAACCAGACAAAATAGCCTAAGATTTAACATATGAGGAGGTACCTATAAAGACCTTGGATAGGAAGGATCATGTCCTACGCACAAAGGTCATACCACAAGTCAAAATTTTATGGAGGAACCATGTTATTGAGGAAATGACCTGGGAGTTGGAAACGAAAATAAAAGCGAGGTATCCTCACCTTTTCGAAAATACCAGGTACGTACGTCAATTTCGAGGACGAAATTTTATAAGGAGGGGAGGTTGTAAGACCCTAACTTATTATAAATAAAATTGAATTTTCTCTATTTATTATTTTGAAATAGTAAGGGTTGAATTGATTAATGTGGTTAGTTATGGGTAAAATGCGCAAATATTTCAAATAAGCAAGTGGTTATAAAATATTCATTATTATTGGGGAATATTCGTTTGGTCGTAGAATATTATTACTGTCAGGAAATATTCGTACGACGGCGCAACCTTGTGTGGGCCCCATAACGAAAAATAATTAGATGAAGAAAACAACAAGTATAAGTTATTTATAAATAACGGCGTAGTTGTTACCATTAATACAATTGGAATACCCGGTGGTTAAAATACAGTTATACGCGTTGTTGCACAGTAGCACACGGTATTGTACCAATTATTTATTCTTACGTCAGAAGGCATTACTCAATAATTGTTACAGTAATTACTGTTTAATATTTTATTTTATTGATTCAATAATTGCTACGTTGATATTTTATATTATTGTTGTTTCAATAATTGTCACTACACAGTATTTTCCATTATCAGATCAATAATTCATATTATTTGAATAATATTATTAGATAGTATTATTGGTAATGTCTAGAAAGTTCTGTCTAATGAGAGGTTCGGTCACCTAATTGCGCGCCAGTAAGGAGAAATCCTTATTAAAAAACCTCTCTTTCCTAGAAAACGGCCTGATTGTCAGTATTGTGATTCTGTAATATTATTTGTGAATAAATAATTATTGATTTATATGATAAGAAAAATATTCATTTTATGTGGCTATAGATTTATAAATTTTTTTAATGTGACAATTGTTGAAATTTGATATTTTATCTTTTCTGATAAAATAATTCAATTAAATATATTATTATATTATAATAATATAATAATGGTGATATTTTTACAATGAATATGAGATATATGAATAAATGAGGAGGAAGAGTATTTTTGTTACTAAAAATATTTAAAACATATTTTTCATGTTTGTGGACCCCATTTCTTGACTGAAATTTGATTATAGCCTATAAAATCGTCCGTATGTGGATTTTGGTCAATTTTTATTTAGAATTCGGAAAAACTTAAACTTGCAAAGTTATAGAGAATTGAATTTCTTATGGAATGGACATAAGATTTGAATTTTTCTGATAAAAGGGTTATTTATTATGAATTATTGAAGTTCCAGAATAATTGAATTTTGAAGTTTTAAATAATTTTTAAAAGAAAAACATTTTTAAAAAGTTGGTGGGCCCCACTAGTATGTAAAATGAGCTGAAATCAGTTATTCAAAGTGGGCGTAGGAATTTAAAATAATAATAATATTGCTTTATTAAATTTTCTGCTTTGGTGTTCTAAGCATTTTCCTATAAATAGGGTACTTATATTAGAATTAAAAATCACACTAGAAGATAAAGTTTTCTCTCTATAATATCGAACGTATTTTTGTGAGTATTTTAGTACTTTGAGTGTTGCTATACGGTGCAAGTTTCTTCAGCACTATATCTAGTATTCTAGTCAGAAGTACAATCCTTTTAAGGTAAGGGATGTTATTTTTTTTATAAATGATAATATTTCTTTCAATATCATTATGCTGAATATTGGTAAGATTTTTCTTGTAAAATTCTTATCTTTTAGTGTCGGGGTTACTATTCATGTATACGACATTATTCACGTATACGACACTATTCATGAATACGACACTATTTACAGGAAAATTAAATTTTTATTTTTTGTCCAAGATATCTATTATGGATACTAGCGTTGATTGTATCCATGTTTTGATCAGCATTCTTAAATTTTACTCCACTATGGTTATTTATGAAGTATTTTTAAACTTGGATTGTTTAAAGTACGAATCCTTAATATTTGTTCTTTGGTTTTACTGGATTCATTTTCTTTAAAATATTTTTCATCATCATCAGTCCTAAATGATGATATAACTGAATATCTTTGGCATGTAGTGCAAAGATGAATGATTTTATGATGAATATCTATGGCCCGTAGTGCAAAGATGAACATGTGTTTAGATGAACATGACCAACTGATGAATATCTTTGGCTTGTAGTGCAAAGATGAATATTTGATTCCTGCTATATATATTGATTGATGTTACAGGGATAAAATATTGACGATGAACTTTTAAATTCATATATAGAAGATAGTAGATTTCATTCTCTACTTAACTGTTCAAATTAATTATTATTTCCGCTGCGAATATTGATTTAAAACTTGTTGTCTGTTGTATTCTATTAGATTTATCCCTGTTGAGGACTAACGATAATTTGTTCTATATTATCTTAGTCATAATGTTATTTACTAGGCTAGTTGAGCTCACCCTTTTCCTTTTCGATCAGTTTTTCTTCTTAGGAAGCGAGAATGTAGCGAGTACTTGTCGGGGTGTGGAATGATGGTTCTAGAAGTTGTTTTAGTAGTCGTCACTATTTTGTAAAATAGTGTATCAACAACTGTAATGAGAACTTATTTTAGTGTGGATATTGTCTAGATGACAATATTTGTATTTAAACTCACAGTTTATGTGTTATCGTATTTTGCACGACAATTGTATTAATAAAGTTGTAGTTGTTTCTGTACCATGTATTTGGTGACTCAGAATGGGTGTTGTATACCTATTTTGGGGGTGTCACATGCTTACTTTGCAAACTTTATAAATATTTGTCACAACTATAACATTATATCAAATCCACACCTTATTACTCAAAATGATATTTAGGGAAAATTAATCTTTATTCATAAAAGTTAGGGTCTTACAACCTCCCCTTCTTATAAAGTTTTGTCCTCAAAATTGGTGTATGTACCTAGTATGTCGAAGAGGTGAGGATACCTTAATTTTATTTCAGATTCTAACTCCCAGGTCATTTCCTCAATATCGTGATTTCTCCACAAAACTTTAACTTGAGGTATAACCTTTGAGCGTAGAATATGGTCCTTCTTATCCAAGATTTTAACAGGTACCTCTTCATACATTAAATCTTCCGCTATCTCGTCTGGTTTTAATTCAATATTGTGGTTCAGGTCTTCCATATATTTACGTAACATAGATATATGAAAAACGTTATGAACACGAGACATACTTGGCGGTAAGGTGAGTCTATAGGTCATAGTTCCTACTCGATCAAGGATTTTAAATGGGCCAATGAATCGAGGATTGAGCTTTCCTCTCTTTCCAAATCTCGTAACTACCTTCAATGGAGAAACACGTAATAACACATGATCTCCAACATTGAATTCCACGCCCCTTCGATGAAGATCAGTATAACTGTTTTGTCGATCTTGTGAGGTTTTTATACGTTGCCGGATCATTTGAATCTTTTTTATCGTCATGCGTACCAATTCCAGTCCCAACAACGTTGCTTCACCCACCTCATCCCAGCATACTAGAGAATGAAACTTGCATCCATATAACGCCTCGAATGGAGCCGTGCTTATACTTGCTTGATAACTGTTGTTATAGGAGAATTCCACTAATGGCAAGAACTTGTCCCAATTTCCTTTGAAGTCAAGGACACAGAGTCTTAATAGATCTTCTAGAGTTTGAATAGTCCTCTCCGACTGCCCGTCCATCTAAGGATGATATACCGAACTAAATTATAAATTCGTGCCTATAGCTTTCTGCAAACTGACCCAAAATCGTGAAGTGAATCTTGGGTCTCGATCAGTAACTATAGATACTGGTATGCCATGCAGTCTTACAATCTCATTTATGTATATACGAGTAAGACGTTCAAGTGAATAAGTTTCTCATATAGGTAAGAAATGAGTAGACTTGGTTAATCTATCGACAATGACCCAAATTGCATCTATGTCTTGAGAAACCTTGGGAAGACCAGTAAGAAAATCCATGGTAATGTGCTCCCACTTCTATTCTAGAATTTCAAGTGGTTGTAATCTACCTTTTGAAACTTGATGCTCTGCCTTGACACCCTTACAAGTTAGATACCTTGAGATAAACTCCGTGATCTCTCTTTCCATATTGCTTCACCAAAATGTATGTCGAAGATCACGGTAAATTTTGGTACTTTCGGGATGGATTGTAAACGGTGTGTTGTGCGCCTCCATCATGATTTTATACTTCAAATCAGAGTCGTTAGGAACACAAAGTCTGGAGTTGACTTGCAGTATTATTTCTTTATCGACTCTTGCTTTCAGAATAACACATTCTTGTACTTTCTTCCTCATATGCATCAGCTCTAGGTCTGTAGCTTAAGCAACTTTAATTTTATCGATTAAAGTCGGTTCTACTCGTATATTTTACATCATCACGTGGATTCTTGAAGTCTTTAACTCTATCTCCATCCTTTGTAAGTCATGCAAAATGAGCCTTTGTATTGACAATATCGTACTTGTACCCGCATATGATCTTCTACTCAACGCGTCAGCTACCACGTTCGCTTTTTCAGGATGGTATTCAATGGTATAATCGTAATCTTTCAATAGCTCGAGCCAATGTCGTTGCCGCATGTTAAGTTCCTTTTGGGTGAAGAAATATTTGAGGCTTTTATGATCCGTATAGATCTCCACTTTCTCCCCATACAGGTAATGTCTCCAGATCTTTAGTGCGAAAACGACTACTGCCAACTCTAGATAATGAATAGGATAATTCCTCTCATATTCTTTGAGTTGTCGTAGACATAGGCTATGACTTTTCCATGTTGCATGAGAACACATCCTAAACCTCTGCCTGAAGCATCACTGTAGATGACAAATCCCTCTGAACTTTATGATATTGTTAGAATAGGTGCTGAGATGAGTCTCCTTTTGAGTTCTTGAAAACTCTTCTCATATTCCTCACTCCAACCGAAATTTTTAACTTTTCGAGTCAGCTGAGTTAACAGAGTGGCGATTCGAGAAAACCCTTCCACAAATCTTCGATAATAACCAGCTAAGCTAAGAAAGCTACGTACTTTGATTACTGACTTAAGTTGCTCCCAGTTTTGCTCATGATCTTCATGGCTGTTGGAGTATATGATGATGTCATCAATAAAGACAACCTAAAAATGATCCAAATATTCCTTGAATACTCGGTTCATCATATCCATGAAGGCAGCAGGAGCATTAGTCATTCCAAAATACATGACTAGGAATTTATAATGCCCGTACCGAGTTCTGAAAGCAATCTTTGGAATGTCATCAGTTTTAATCTTTAACTAATAATATCTGGAATGAAGATCGATCTTTGAAAAGAATTTGGCACCTTGCAACTGGTCAAACAGGTTATCAATGTGACGCCCCCAAATTCAGGTACTTGAAACCCGAACTCAGTGCTTCACGATACCATTTCTATGAGCGGAATAATACTAATAATAATAACAATAATATAGATTATCAAATTTAATTTATATATTATCAGAGTTTTCAATCCCAAGTACGAAACCTTCAAACATTCGATTCATTACACGATAATTAATATATATCATCAAACATTCGATTCATTATGGTTGTCTTCTAGCTTTGTTGACAGGTTATTCTGTCCGTGTATTTCGTTTTTGTTTCCTTGACAGCAGTATCACTATTTATTCTTTATTCTAAGCCTTATCGTATATGTATAATCATATAACACAAAACTTTATATTCCAATAATCATGTACTCAAAATATTAGATTTTGAAAATTTGGTTTACTGTAGTAAACAGTATACAGATAAATATCTACTATCTTTATACCAACTTATTTCATTAATCCATCATAGACTCATATTTATATCACTTGACATACCATAGCACATATTGCTTTAATCATCCGCTATCCCTTTGTGACTTAAAAGTCGGGAATCGCTGACACAACTTATACAAAATTTGAAAAATATTACCTGATACAAATATATCTATCATATACATAACATAGAAGCATACCTATTCAAGTAATACTAGTACTACTTATTTCTTACGCATTCACTAATGATCAGTTGCTTAGTATTCTATATAGTCCCATCATCCTCAATAATCCATTCACACCTAACTACACCTAGTTCGTCCAACTTACCATATATTATGAGTTTAAGAACTCACCACAAACATACGAGTTTAAGAACTCGACATTGACTACATATTCTTTAACTATACTTTATCTTTCAGTTATACTATCGTTTTAGGGTTTGGTACTATACTTTTCAAAATAACCACCCCTTTGAGGTAGCATTCAATGTGAGCCTCTATTTCAGCTATTGGCTTTGATATTAGCTCGGTTATGGAGGTTGACTTCTTCTTTACAATTTAAGGGTATTCTAATTCTTTCTATTCGACAGCTATACACAAAAATTATCTAGACTAGCATATAATATATACACACAGCACATAATAATTTTATATAAGTTATCTTTTATTTTGTCTTATGATGAATTTATTCAATTCACCTCCTTTTTAAACTCTATATGAGTTATTTATATTTTCAACGTTTCCCTCTGTTCTAAGGTTATAGCCTAAGGTCTAACCCACCTAAGGTTTCTAACCCTATAGCTCTGATACCATGATGTGACGCCCCCAAATTCAGGTACTTGAAACCCGAACTCAGTGCTTCACGATACCATTTCTATGAGCGAAATAATACTAATAATAATAACAATAATATAGATTCTCAAATTTAATTTACATATTATCAGAGTTTTCAATCCCAAGTACGAAACCTTAAAACATTTGATTCATTACATGATAATTAATATATATCATCATTACCCTAATAAAGTCTAGTTATTACAAAAGATAGCCTTATCATTCATTCAGGGACCTTCCCTTTCCCTTTGTTCTTAAAAGAGCCTCCAAGTTGTTCACCTTTAGCTGAAAACATTTAAATTTAAGCAAGGATGAGCATTTGAGTGCCCAACAAGTAATAGCAACAATAATAGTTAGCTGAACGAATTAAATATTTTCTTTGAACGATACTTCTACAACGAATCAATAGCTATAAAGTAAACTGAACCAATAATAAACAACATATCATTTCGATTTCAAATTTTTGAATCTACGTACTGATTATAAATAAGGATCAGTTGACAAACTATGAACATTAAACAGAACTTCATCTGTAAACCATCATTACTTACGGGCACGGGGGGTGATCAGCCCGTTATGCCCGGTATTGATCAATACTACATTAAAGGACGATATTTTCATCCAGCATTCCTGCCATAGGCGCATAAAAGTTTCCCATATTTGGGATGTTCATACCGGTCTTGAATCCAAACCAAAACAATTTATTTGGATAAAGTTTTATCTTGTTCAACAACAACTTTAAATATATGTCTAGCTGGATCAAATAGCTTAGACGGCTTTTAATTCAACTTATACATACAGAACACCGATAAGTATGTATCAACATGTGATAAAATATAATGATTATCCAAGTGGGGAAACTTGTATAACCATTTTTTAAAATTTAACGACCCGAATATATAATTTGATCAATAATAACAGAATAAAGGAACTTGTACAACAATTATAGTTTAATAACTTACTTATACAGAATCATTGCATAAGTATATACAAAGTTTGAAATATTTGAACAATTGAAATAAACAATTCAAATATTATCTTACGCATGTTCGTTGCATAAAGTAAATACAATGAGTTAGATACTTGCCTTGTCTGCTGCTTACACAACTTAGATTTATCTTTTCTATCAAGCCCTATCATTAAATAGATCATTTGTCTGATTAGAATAACATATCATGTCATATAATACTGCTTATTGCAGTCAGCACATTCCATAATCACATTGGCACATAGGTTTAACAACCATTGAATCACAAATAATCACTTATCTAATCACATTATCTAAGTCCAGATCAATTTCTGAAATATGTCGGTCTACTGACAGGTTTATCGGGTAATTATTGAGTCTAAGACTCTATACTGTAACTTAATATCAGTCATATTATTTTTAAATGACTTAATATAATTTTAAAATATTTATTATGATTTATCATGAATTTTCAAACCTCGGAATCATTATTAAATGATTTTAAATACTAAATAATTCTATTATCATTAATATCTAATTAATATTAAACTATTAATGAAATCATTTCCAAAATATTAAAGTTATTTATAATAACTTGAAATACTTTTAAAGTATTAATATTACCCTTAAATGATTTTTAAAACATTTAAAATCATTTCTAAATAATTACCATTAATATTAAGATATTAATGTTCTATTTATCAAAATATTAAAAGTCATTAAGTATAACTTAAAATATTTTTAATTCATTTATATCCTTTTTAAATTATTAATAAAACCATTTATAAATTATTTATTTAATATAATTATTAAATAAATTTAATATCATTAATAATAACTTAATAATCATTAATAATTAATTATTAATAAAATTGTTCTTTAAATATTAAAAGTTATGTTTAATAACTTAAAATATCTTTAAACACTTTATTTTCATTTAAAATGATTATTATAATTTTAAATTATTTTTAAACTAAATTATTTAATATAATTATTAAATAACTTTAATATCATTAATAATTATTAATTCATGAAATTTACCTTTAAATATTAAAAGTTATATTTTATAACTTAAAATATTTTTAAATACCTTTTTATTATTTAAAAATGATTTTTAATATAATAAAATCATTTTTAATTAATTTATTTAATTCATTTAGTAAATAACTTAATTATCATTAATATTAATTTATTAATGAAATTTATCACAAAATATTAAAAGTCATTAAAAATAACTTAAAATATTTTCTTATATCATAATATAATTTTTAATGATTTTTCCTATTTAAAATTATTTTTAAATAATTTATTTTATATTATAATTAAATAAATTAAATACTTTTAATATTTCAAAAATATTAAATATTTATGAAATATATTTAAAATAATAAAAAACTAATTTTTGAAATTTAAAATAATTTTTAATAATTTATTTTGTATTTTTAATAATTAAAAACTATTTTTTTTCTATTTAAAATTAATTTTCGGAAAATAATGAGCTGTCTGTTGCTAAAGGCCACCTATAGTGACAAAACTGTCGCTATAGGTGTTCTTCATGTTCTTGAGTCCAAACCCAGAAAACATGTCAGTGGTCGAGTGTACTACTTTGACCGGCTCCAGATCTTTGGTTATCATGATTCTGGGCTTGTTAGTGTGTGGTTATTGTAGTGTAATTGCAAGTCTACCATTAACAATCGATATCATGGCTAGAACACAACGAATCAGAGAGTTATAAGCCCTCAAATATCTTGTCAGAGCTGTTCTTCATTTCTGGGTTTTCCAGAAATGAAGAACAGTTCCTACTGCCTTCATTTGATAATTATATCTTTCTGTACAGGCATGCTTTATGTGATTTAACACTCTCAGTGTGAAAAAAGACATGCAAAAGAAGAGATCTAATACATAAAACACATATAACATCAACAACATCTATAGATACATGTCGGTCAAACGTTGTCAGAAAAATCGCTCTTAAAGATTTCTGGGTTTTCCAGAAATCTTCATAAGCAGTCGGTCAAGCCTACTTTGACCGTCGATTACTTTGATCATGATTGACATTTAGGTGATATAAAGGTTTAACAATGAAGTCGATATAAACATATTATAACACGGATACAACAAAACACATAAATCACACAACACTAAATAGATTGGGACTCATGAACAAGCTGTCAGACCCATCTGGTAACTTCTGGGTTACCCAGAAACAAAAACTGAATGGTCATCACTACATCCGGTCTATTGCTTTCTAAGGTTCAAGCGTGTTCTGGACTTGTAGTCCTTATGTCAAACTATAATATCAATACCCTTATACATCATAACGGCTTATCAGCAGCGAGATCAAGGCTAGTCAAAGTCACTGCCCGAACACGTTCTTCAATTTTCTGGGTTTCCTAGAAAACTGATTTCGTGTTCGGTCAATGGACTTTGACCATGAATAATTTTTGATATATACGTTCAATGATCATGAAATCACTTTCAACCTACTACCAACATTACAGGGAACAACTTCAAACCTTTAAAACACAAAACAAATAAACAAGCACAGATCTACGAGGACTGACATTTGATGTCAGACAACAAAAACAAAAATTTCCAGATTTCTTTAAAACTTAAATCTGAGTGTCTAGGTGTTATGGATCTAACATCTAGAAACCCAGATCAACATTAGACAACATAAGCAACATATTCTAACACTTAATCATAACATCTAACACAGATTTTGGACAGAAATTAAAGCTAGGGTTTTATACCTTTCTTTGATAAATTTCTGATTTTGTGTTGCTGATTTGTTTATGGTGGACGCGGGGTTGTGTTTTGGGACTATAAAACCTACAAATTTCGTGGGTCTTTGTGAGAGGAAGTCTTGGTTAGGTGTTGTGCAATTTTTTAGTAACCAAATGCATTTTCTCTCTCCTTCAATCTATTTATAGACAAAATAAATGCATGAATGGCTGAGCTAGGGTTGTGTGTTGTCCATTATGAGCATGTGGAATTGTTAGGGTTAGTAACCAAGTCATCACAATTGTCAAAACCTATTCTATATCTTTAATAATACAAAGGGGCATAATGGTCTTTTGATAAATCATTTAATGGCAAAATTGGTACTTGTCAAACCCTTAGGGTTTAACCCTAAGGTTTAGCAAAAAATAAAGGATTTTCCCACTAGGGTTTACACAAAATAAAAATTAAATAAATCTTAGTTTCTAAAATTTTGAAATTTGGGTTTTCTAATTATGATTAGTTTTCTAATTACGCTATACATGAACATTAGGATTTAATATCATATAATTATCATTAACATTGCTAAAATAATAATTAGGGTTTACGATTTTGATAATTAGGGTTACCAATTTATAATTAAGTTTTCTAATTATCAAAATAGGGTTTAAAATTTTAGGGTTTCCAAAATTAGCAATTGAAATTATAATACTTGCTAATTAATCACATTAACACAATTACAACAAATCTCGAACTCTAATTTAAATTTCAAATTAGGGTTCCTCATTTCCAAAAATTATTTAGGGTTTCTAGATTATAATTAGGGTTCACCTAATTAATACATTTAATATACGACATAAATTATACAACACACTTATAAAACAATCTTGCAGTCTAATTTGAATCTCAAATTAGGGTTTAACATTATTACTAGGGTTTGGTCATAATACACCGTAATTGACCTACCATTATCAATACGGAAATACAGTACATATTAATAGCACTGAAAAATCAAAAATATAATTAATATTATATTATTATTATCATACCTTGACAATAATCCAAAATTAGGGTTTGGATTCCATATCTGATTTATCTGTCATATTTAATCTTAACAATTAAGGCAAAATAATTAACTTAATAACCTGTACCAAAATTCATATAATAAAATAATTATTATATTTATTCTAAAAATCACTTCATATATTATTTAAATAATATATGATTATATTTTCATGGAAAATAATTAATAAAAATATTTCTACCATAATTTAATTATTATAAGAATATACTTTATAAAAATCAATAATTCTAAAATAAAATTATTTGTAAACATTTATGTAATAAATATATTTTTATTTACCACATAAATACATATATATATATTATCTTGTACAAATCCTCATCCTTAATATAATAATAATAAAAAATTTATACGCAAAATTTCTTATTTATTTATGTAAAAAATATCGGGTTGTTACAATCAATGCGAGGCAACAGGTACCTATTTTTGATGGTGACATGATTCAACTCCCGATAATCAATGCAAAGTCGCATACTTCCATCTTTCTTCTTTACGAATAGAACATGAGCACCCAAAGGAGACGTACTAGGACGACTGAAACCGATGTCTAACAATTCCTGCAGTTAGGTTTCTAACTCTTGAAGTTCAATAGAAGTCATTTGATATGGGGTTTCAAAAATGGGTTTTGTAGCGGGTTCAAGGTCAATACAAAACTCGATTTCACGCTCTTGGGGTAGGCCAGGAAGTTCTTTAGGGAACACATCAGGAAATTTATTAACAATAGAAATATCATTCAAATCTGATGTATTTTTATTTAAATTTATGACATGGGCTAAGAAAGCTTGACATCTGTTTTTCAATAAACGAATGGCTTTATGGATTGATATGACAGGGATTCACTTTAGTGGTTTGGATGCTTGAATTCGAATAATAGGTTGGTTAGGAATATGAAATCTAACAACCTTACGAAAATAATAAATTTTAGCATGATGAGTAGTTAACCAATCAATCCCTAAAATGACATCAAATGAAAGTATTTTCAAAGAGATAAGATTGACAGGTAACGTAAGTGTGCTTATTTGAATCAAACAAAATTTATAAACAATGGATGTAATGAAGGTTTCTCCCAACGGAGTTTCCATATATAAGTTAAAGTCTAATTTCTCTGGAGTCAAATTTAAACGTTGAGTGCAAGTAGGTGAAATAAAAGAATGGATAGAACCGGTATCAATTAAGGTATAGACTTCACAATAGTTTATTATTAGCTTATCCGTGATAACTTTGTTCGGGTTCCTCGCTTTTTTGGAGGTCATGACAAACGCTCTCCCTTGAACTACCGACTTTGACTTGTCTGGGTCGGCCTTTGGTGCTTCCATCCCAGCTGGACTTGACTTCACTACACGACAAAATCAGGCTAGGTAACCTTCTCTTCCATAATTGAAACACAATTTGGGTTGCTGCATACAGTTTTGACCGATATGTCCCTCCTCTCCGCATTTGTAGCATACGACCGTTGGTCGTTCTCCTTTCTTGAAAACGGGTGCCGGTACGGCTGTCTTTCCATCATTGTTGAATCTCCTTTTTTGAAATTTCCACTTCGATTATCTTGGCCAGGATTAAAACCGAAGTGGTTACCATTTAAGGCATGTTGATTTCTACCACATTTGTTGTCACCGCTTCGATGACTGCTACCACTGGTATTATTATTTTGCCGGCTGCTATCTCTTGGTTGGGTTGACTCATTATTGCGCTCCAATAACTGAGCCCTATTCACAATATCTGAATACAAGCAAAGTTTGAAAGAAATGAGATATTGATGTATTTCGGGTTTCAACCCTCGCAGAAACATTCGCGTCATTCCCTCCTCATTATCAACCAAATGGGATGCAAATCGGGATAACTCGGCAAACTTAGCCTCGTACTGCGATACCGCCATATTGTTTTGCTCCAGCTTGATGAATTCTACCTCCTTCATGTGACGAATACTTTCAGGAAAGTACTTATCGTTAAATAATTCTTGGAACTTCTCCCAAGACATCTTCAGTGCGGTAGGCTGAGTACGTTTTATGGATTTCCACCAATGATTTGCCTCTCCTCGCAACATGAAGGTGGCAAAGGGAACCTTTTGCTCCTCGTAGCATCCCATGACATCAAATATCTTAGTGATCTACTTAATCCACGTCTCTTCCTTTACTAGTTCTGGCTTTCTCAAAAACTCTGGTGGTCCCAACTCATTTAATTGCTTAGAGGTGACCATCCGAGAGTTGTCAGTGTTTCCACTTGCATTTTGAACAGGAGTCTCTCTCGCCTGATGTTGTATGAATTGTAGAAAGCTCCTAAACATCCCGTCATTCATCATTTGGTCGGTGTTGTTATTTACATGAGGATTATTGCCTTCCTGATGCACATTATCCTGGTTATTAATCGTTGATAACTTAACGGTTTCATGTGCTCTATTTCTAATCTCAACATTTTCATATGCCATTTTCAAACGCTGCCACAAAACAAGGGTTAATTGACATGCCACATATTATCCCTATATTATGACCGACCAATTAAATAAAAAATAAGCTTAGGTAGGTCATACTAGCGAAGGATTTACCCGTCTCTCCCCTCCTAGTTCTAGCCTCAAATATCAGCCATGGATCATATCCCTAAGCTTTTATACCAACTGTGACATCCCCAAAATAGGTATACACAACCCATTCTGAGTCGCCAAATACATGGTACAAAATTCAAATACAAACTTAATTATACAACTGTCATGTAAAATTAGATAAAACATAAGCTGAGAGTTTTAACACGAATATTGTCTCGTAGACAATATCCAAACTCAAATGGAGTCCTCATTATAATTATTATCACACTATTTTATAAAATAGTGAGGACTACTACAGCCACCATCTTGGATCGTCACTCCATTCTCCGACTAATCCCAGCTATATTCTCATTTTCTAAAGAGAACAATGAAAGCAAAGGGTGAGCTCAACTAGCCCAATAAAGAATATTATGACTAAGATAATGCAGAATAAATTATTGTTAGCCTTCACAGTGTAAAACTAATAGAATACAATAGAAAACAAGTCTAACTGCAGCGGAACAGACAATCCATTAGAAGAGTCAAGTAGAGCCTGATATCTACTATCTTCTATGATTTAAGAGTTCATCATCAATATTTTATCGTTGTAACACATCTCAATAAATAATCCACATCATCGAATTATCCATGCACTACGGGCCAAGGATATTCGTTAGTATGACATTCACGAATTACCCATGCACTACGGGCCAATGATATTCGTTATTATCACCAATGGTCATGATCATTCCAACAACTGTCCATCAATGCACTACGGGCCAATGAGGACTTTTTATCACATCATTTGTAACATTACATGTCATGATTATACCGATACATAATTCCTGGTCATAATCATACCAATCAATAGGCCATCTATGCACTACGGGCCAAAGATGACTTTCATCACAATATAAATATGGGGATGATGACAATGATATAAGAATTCAATTAAGTGAAAGCAAGGATAAATTTTAAAGATTTATAATTCAATTTATCTAGAGTTCAAGAATGTCCAAATTGTCAACATGATAACTGCTTTGTGGAGTAAAATTCAAGAATAATATTCATGTATCAAAAATAATTAGGACATAAAAGAAATCAATTTTTGTCATGAATAGTACTCCGGGGGAATAGTACCCAAGTGAATAGTACCCCGTTAATAGTACTTCGTTAATAGAATCTCGTGAATAGTACCCCGACATGAAAAGATTAAAATATAACAAGAATGTTCAGAAAACTATTTTCGTGAAAAGATACTCGATGAAGCGCAAATTTAAAGGATATTCTACTAATTTCAAGGAGTATAGAAGCAATACTTATCAAAATGAGTGTAAAATTCAAAAATCTGAAATGAAATAATATTACTTACATACTACAGAGTATGGAAGAAAATATTTTTTCTTACGAATATTGAACAAAAATAATATCCCTTACCTTAAAAGGAGAGTATTTTTGACTGGTATGGCGTGGATATTCTTGATGAAAACTTATATTGTTTTTTACACTCAAAGCTTCCTTAAACTCAAAAGAAATACGCTCAATATAGAAGATGAATTCTCTGATTCTGGTGTGATTTTCATTTCGAAACTAAGCATTCTATTTATAGGAGAATGACAGGGAACTATTTAAGAAAAATAATTACGGACGCACAGTGCAGGAATCACGGGAGCAATTCACCGACGAAAATTTTAATATTCACATGATTTTTACTATGCAGCAGTATGCAAATACTATGCAGTACTATGCAAACACCACGCGGTACTATGCAAATACTATGTAGTACTATGCAATAAAATAAAATAAAATATATTCTATTTTATAATCTAATGAAACAAAACTTATAATATATATATATACATACTGATTCTTTATATACATATATATACATATAAGACTTTCTCCCGATGATTTTAAAAAATGAGTAAGTGGAGGTCCATATAATAAGCCAAAATTACAACAAATACTTCATAAAACTCTCCTCTATTTATCTCAATTCAATTGGCTTCATTACACACATATTTAATAACATTTATTCATCATTAATGTGACAAATGAGATTTTATAATTTAATTTTAATATTTATTAAATTAAATAAATATTTTTGATGATTTAATTATTAGATTAAATAATTAAATGATGAAATTGTGGTAGATTAATTTAATTATGTGTGTTATATTTATTAAATTAATGTGGAGAATTTTTATTATTCAAAGTATGTTATTATGTGAGCTTATTAAATTAAAAGAAATATTTAATAAGCCTAATATTATTTTAATTAATAAGAAAAATTAATAATTTGACATAATTAATAAAGGAGAAAATTAATTATGTGACTATGTGAATTAATAAGACATTATCATATTTTGATTGAATTAAAGTAAATAAGATATTTGATTTATATTTTATAAAGGGGTGTGACACTATTAAACTATTGCATAAAAGATCTATTAAATTAAATGGTTATAATTCTTTTAATGTTAGCCAAACAAGGCATTAGGGGAGGTTGAGGGAAGTTAACCCATGATCGGTTAACTGACCACAACTGCGCCAGTTTCAAAATATTATATACGTCTTCTATTATTGTTAAGACTTTTAGTTTTGTTAATTCTTGAAAAGGAGAATCAGAGAGAATTTGTGAGAATTAGAGAGAAATAGTGTGAGTTATTATTGTAACGCCCCCAAAATAGGTCCAATCCATCCAACCCATTCTGAGTCGCCAAATACATGGTACAGAAAATAACTACAACTTTATTACAACAATTGTCGTGCAAAATACAACAACACATATGTTGTGAGTTTTGATACTAAAATATACCAACTGTGACGCTGGACACCAACTTGTGTATCACGTCACTATGACACCTTACATAAAGGTACAGTCAAAAACTGTTTTAGAAATTAAAATCTTTGGGAAGTGCTCAAGGAAACCCTCGTACGTGGGAGACCATGCTTCTAGGTTATGATAGATATCATAGGGCCACAGAATTATCCTTGGTTGACCCAAAAAACCCCAAAGAAAAATGAGAAGATTACTATCATATTCTTCCCAATGGCGAGTCTTCTCTTGACATATCATTATCTCCACTGTCTCTAATTGGGAGTTATATTTCAGATAGACTCCAAGATCATATAGGTAGTGCTGGTAGATATACTCAGTAAGTGGATGAGCACAACCTTGTCTTATGATGACACGAGGTTGTATGTCATTATACATCCTATAAGATAGTGGCAAAACACCCTTCCAAGTTAAATTCACCTCACCCTCAATATCTATAGACCACCGTTCTATTCCCTTGTTATCCCTCGCTCGACCCAGCTACACTTTTATTACCTGAAAGGAATTGTGAAGCAAAAGGGTGAGCACAACTAGCTCAGTAAAGAATATCATGACTAAAAATAAATTATCAATAGTCTTCAACAGTAATTAAATCAGAGATTTAGAACATATGGTAGATGATAAAAATTTTCAACCATAGTTGCAGCGGAACGAGCAATCCATTAGAAGAGTCAAATAGACTATTAGTCTATTATCTTCTCCACGTTAAAAATCCACCAATAATGTTTTATCCCTGTAACATTAATCAACAGTTCCTTTTCACAATTATATGAATAACTCATAATCATAATTGTAATTCTAAATTTCTCTTCGCATCCAGGACGAAGATAATTTTCCTCATATGTCTTTACCTGAAACATCAAAGATCATGGTTATACCAAATCACAGTTCCTGTTCATAATCATATTAATAAATTCATCTTTGCACTACGGACCAACGATATTCGTCAACAGTTCATCTTTACACTACTGGACAAATATATTCAACAACAGGTCATCTTTGCACTACGGGCCAAAGATATTCATCAACAATTTATCTTTGCACATCAGGCCAAAGATATTCCTCAACAGTTCATATTTGCACTACAGGCCAAATATATTCATATCTCAAAGAAATATATAATCATTTTAGAATTTATATAACCAATAATTATAACCATGTTGATCATTTCACCTTTGCACTTAAGCTAAAGATATTCAATTATAAATTCAATGGTCATGATCATACCAGTCACAATTCAACTTTTCACTACTGGACAAAGAGAACCCTAGTCATGATCATACCAATAATTTACCCATCTTTACACTCCAGTGAAAGAGAATTTTAACATCAGGGTTATAAAAATGTTATATATGATAATAAAATTAATATAATCAATACATAGTTTTAATCTCCAGAGTAATATTCATAAATCAACGATAATTTGGTTAGAAAAAAAAAACAATTTTGTAGTGAATAGTACTCGTGAATAGTAACTCATGAATAGTAACTCGTGAATAGTAACTCGTGAATAATAACTCATAAATAGTAACTCATGAATAGTAACTCATGAATAGTAACTCGTGAATAGTAACTCATGAATAGTAACCCCGACATGAAAAGTTTCAAATTTGATAAAAAGTTCAGATCAATACTTCGGCATAATGATATTGAAGAAAATAATATCATTTAAGAAGAAATAGCATCCCTTACTATCCCTTACAATCCCCTACAATCCCTTACCTCAAAAGAGCAGTACTTCTGACTGGAATAACGCTGAATGAACTTGCACCGTATAGAAACACTCAAGATATCAAAATACTCATAAGAATACGCTCGATATATAGAGAGAGAAATAGAGAGAAAACTTCAGTTTCTGGTGTGATTTTCAATTCTAACCTAAGCACCCTATTTATAAGAAAATGCTTAGAACACCAAGGCAGAAAATTGAATATAATAATAATATAATTACAAAATTATCAAGCCCACCTTGGAAGATCTGAATTCAGCCATCAACATGTGGAAGTGGGGCCCACCAAAGTGTAAAAAATGTTTTTGTTAATAAAAATAAATAAAACTTCCAAAAATCAATTATTTCGGAACTTCAATAATTCATAATAAATAGCCCTTTTATCAGAAAATTCGAATCTGGCGTGCTTTTATAGGAAATTCAATTCTCTACAACTTTGCAGAAGAAAGTTTTTCCAAATTCCAAACAGAAATTGACAGAAATTCACAAACGGGCGATTTTACAGTCAATAATAAATTTTCGGTCAAGAATTATGTCCACCAACACACAAAACATGTGTTAATCATTTAATGCCACAAAAATACTCTTCCTCCTCATATACTCATATATCCCACATTCATTGTAAAAATACCACCATCAATATATTATTAAAATAATATATTTAAATGAATTATTTTATCAGAAAAAGATAAAATATTAACTTTTAACAATTGTCACATTAAAAATTTTCTCCATCTATATCCACATAAAATCAATATTTTTCTCGTCATATAAATCAATAATTAATTATTCACAAATAATATTACAGAATCACATTACTGACAGCCAGGCAGTTCCCAGGAAAGAGGGGGCTTTCCAATAAGGATTTCTCCTTACTGGCGCGCAATTAGATGACCAAACCTCTCCTTAGACAGAACTTTCTAGACATTGCCAATAATGTTATCTAATAATATTATTCAGATAATATGAATTATTACTTCGATAATAGAAAATACTGTGTAGTGACAATTATTAAAACAACAGTAATATAAAATATCAACGCAGCAATTATTGAATCAATAAAATAAAATACTGAACAGTAATTACTGTAACAATTATTGAGTAATGTCTTCTTACGTAAAAATTAATAATTGGCGCAATACCGTGTGCTACTGTGCAACAACACGTATTACTGTGTTTTAACCACCGGATATTCCAACAGTGTTAACGGTAACAACTATGCCGTTATTTATAAACAAATTACTCTTATCGTTTTCTTCATCCAATCGCTTTCCGTTATGGGGCCCACAAAAGGCTGCGCCATCGTATGAATATTCCCCGATAGGAAGAATATTCCACGACTAAACGAATATTCCCCGACAACAATGAGTATTTTATAACCACTTGTTTATTTTGAAAAATTTTTACATTTCACCCATAACTTTAAATTTTTATCAATTTAACCATTTACTGAATAGTAATCATAAGAAAAATTGAATACTTTTATTTCATAAAATTCGGGGTCTTACAATCTCCACTCCTTATGAAATTTCGTCCCCAAAATTTACGTACTTGGTATTTCAAAGAGTTGAGAATACCTTGCTTTCATTTCAGATTCCATCTTCCCTGTCATCATGATTTCTCCATTATTCATCTCCTGTATTTCAGATATCATTCTAGAATACAGCTTCAAAAATAAAGGTTAATTTAACATATCACATAATATCCCAATATTATGACTGACCAACAAATAAGCTTAGGAAGGACACACTAGCGAAGGATTTACTCGTCTATCCCCTCCTAGTTCTATTCCCCGATCTCCGCCAGAGATCATATCCCTAAGCTCTGATACCAACTGTGACTCTTATGGTGCGTCAACCACAGCACCTCACAATGGTACCTATCAGTTTGCCACCGCAGAATGGTGTCCCCTACGGAGAGTCTGGCTTCGGTGCATCCCCCATCAACAGGAAGTCACCAGCGAGAGGGTCGGGGCTCTTTACTTATAGCTCTGATACCAAATGTAACGCCCCCAAAATAGGTCCAATCCATCCAACCCATTCTGAGTCGCCAAATACATGGTACAGAAAATAACTACAACTTTATTACAATAATTGTCGTGCAAAATACAACAACACATATGTTGTGAGTTTTGATACTAAAATATACCAACTGTGACGCTGGACACCAACTTGTGTAGCACGTCACTATGACACCTTACATAAAGGTACAGTCAAAAACTGTTTTAGAAATTAAAATTTTTGGGAAGTGCTCAAGGAAACCCTCGTACGTGGGAGACCATGCTTCTAGGTTATGATAGATATCATATGGCCACAGAATTATCCTTGGTTGACCCAATAAACCCCAAAGAAAAATGAGAAGATTGCTATCATATTCTTCCCAATGGCGAGTCTTCTCTTGACATATCATTATCTCCACTGTCTCTAATTGGGAGTTATATTTCAGATAGACTCCAAGATAATATAGGTAGTGCTGGTATATATACTCAGTAAGTGGATGAGCATAACCTTGTCTTATGATGACACGAGATTGTATGTAATTATACATCCTATAAGATAGTGGCAAAACACCCTTCCAAGTTAAATTCACCTCACCCTCAATATCTATAGACCACCGTTCTATTCCCTTGTTATCCCTCGCTCGACCCAGCTACACTTTTATTACCTGAAAGGAATTGTGAAGCAAAAGGGTGAGCACAACTAGCTCTGTAAAGAATATCATGACTAAAAATAAATTATCAATAGTCTTCAACAGTAATTAAATCAGAGATTTAGAACATATGGTAGATGATAAAAATTTTCAACCATAGTTGCAGCGGAACGAGCAATCCATTAGAAGAGTCAAATAGACTATAAGTCTATTATCTTCTCCACGTTAAAAATCCACCAATAATGTTTTATCCATGTAACATTAATCAATAGTTCCTTTTCATAATTATATGAATAACTCATAATCATAATTGTAATTCTAAATTTCTCTTCGCATCCATGACGAAGATAATTTTCCTCATATGTCTTTACCTGAAATATCAAAGATCATGGTTATACAAAATCACAGTTCCTGTTCATAATCATATTAATAAATTCATCTTTGCACTACGGACCAACGATATTCGTCAACAGTTCATCTTTACACTACTGGACAAATATATTCAATAACAGGTCATCTTTGCACTACGGGCCAAAGATATTCATCAACAATTTATCTTTGCACATCAGGCCAAATATATTCCTCAACAGTTCATATTTGCACTACAGGCCAAATATATTCATATCTCAAAGAAATATATAATCATTTCAGAATTTATATAACCAATAATTATAACCATGTTGATCATTTCACCTTTGCACTTAAGCTAAAGATATTCAATTATAAATTCAATGGTCATGATCATACCAGTCACAATTCAACTTTTCACTACTGGACAAAGAGAACCCTAGTCATGATCATACCAATAATTTACCCATCTTTACACTCCAGTGAAAGAGAATTTTAACATCAGGGTTATAAAAATATTATATATGATAATAAAATCAATATAATCAATACATAGTTTTAATCTCCAGAGTAATATTCATAAATCAACTATAATTTGGTTAGAAAAAAAAAACCAATTTTACAGTGAATAGTACTCGTGAATAGTAACTCGTGAATAGTAACTCGTGAATAATAACTCGTGAATAGTAACTCATGAAAAGTAACTCATAAATAGTAACTCGTGAATAGTAACTCATGAATAGTAACTCGTGAATAGTAACTCATGAATAGTAACCCCGACATGAAAAGTTCCAAATTTGATAAAAAATTCAGATCAATACTTCGGCATAATGATATTGAAGAAAATAATATCATTTAAGAAGAAATAACATCCCTTACTATCCCTTACTATCCCTTACTATCCCTTACAATCCCTTACAATCTCTTACCTCAAAAGAGCAGTACTTCTGACTGGAATAACGCTGAATGAACTTGCACCGTATAGCAACACTCAAGATATCAAAATACTCATAAGAATACGCTCGATATATAGAGAGAGAAATAGAGAGAAAACTTCAGTTTCTGGTGTGATTTTCAATTCTAACCTAAGCACCCTATTTATAAGAAAATGCTTAGAACACCAAGGCAGAAAATTGAATATAATAATAATATAATTACAAAATTATCAAGCCCACCTTGGAAGATCTGAATTCAGCCATCAACATGTGCAAGTGGGGCCCACCAAAGTGTAAAAAACATTTTTGTTAATAAAAATAAATAAAACTTCCAAAAATCAATTATTTCGGAACTTCAATAATTCATAATAAATAGCCCTTTTATCAGAAAATTCAAATCTGGCGAGTTTTTATAGGAAATTCAATTCTCTACAACTTTGCAGAAGAAAGTTTTTCTAAATTCCAAACAGAAATTGACCGAAATCCACAAACGGGCGATTTTACAGTCAATAATAAATTTTCGGTCAAGAATTATGTCCACCAACACACAAAATATGTGTTAATCATTTAATGCCACAAAAATACTCTTCCTCCTCATATACTCATATATCCCACATTCATTGTAAAAATACCACCATCAATATATTATTAAAATAATATATTTAAATGAATTATTTTATCAGAAAAAGATAAAATATTAACTTTTAACAATTGTCACATTAAAAATTTTCTCCATCTATATCCACATAAAATCAATATTTTTCTCGTCATATAAATCAATAATTAATTATTCACAAATAATATTACAGAATTACATAACTGACAGCCAGGCAGTTCCCAGGAAAGAGGGGGCTTTCCAATAAGGATTTCTCCTTACTGGCGCGCAATTAGATGACCAAATCTCTCCTTAGACAGAACTTTCTAGACATTGCCAATAATGTTATCTAATAATATTATTCAGATAATATGAATTATTACTTCGATAATAGAAAATACTGTGTAGTGACAATTATTAAAACAACAGTAATATAAAATATCAACGCAGCAATTATTGAATCAATAAAATAAAATACTGAACAGTAATTACTGTAACAATTATTGAGTAATGTCTTCTTACGTAAAAATCAATAATTGGCGCAATACCGTGTGCTACTGTGCAACAACGCGTATTACTGTGTTTTAACCACCGGATATTCCAACAGTGTTAACGGTAACAACTATGCCGTTATTTATAAACAACTTACTCTTATCGTTTTCTTCATCCAATCACTTTCCGTTATGGGGCCCACAAAAAGGCTGCGCCGTCGTATGAATATTCCCCGATAGGAAGAATATTCCACGACTAAATGAATATTCCCCGACAACAATGAGTATTTTATAACCACTTGTTTATTTTGAAAAATTTTCACATTTCACCCATAACTTTAAACTTTTATCAATTTAACCATTTACTGAATAGTAATCATAAGAAAAATTGAATACTTTTATTTCATAAAATTCGGGGTCTTACAATTGTGATATTGTAGAAGAGCGTGAAAGTCAGAAGAATTGTTTTAGGGTAATCTCTTCAACCTAATTTCTATTTTTACGATTGTTAAAGTTTTCATGAAAATGGCTTTAAGTTTTGCTAAAACTTCTGTAATTGGAAAATGGTAGTGATTATGTATTATATATGTGGTAAGATGTTATTATAACATGTGTTACTGTATGTTGTATGAACCATAACATTAGTTTCACAAAAATTATGTCGTACGTTGTTCTTCAAAATTACATAGTATGAAAATATGGCCATATGACCTTACATACAAAATTTAACACGATAATCATAAGTTGTATCATAAATTTATACATGTATGTGTTAATATGTTAACGTAGTATGTTTTTACTATGTTGAATGAACCATAACATCAGTTTCATAAAAATTATGTCGTACGTTGTTCTTTAAAATTACAGAGTATGAAAATATGGCCATATGGCCTTACATACCAAATTTAACACGATAATCATAAGTTGTATCATAAATTTATACATGTATGTGTTAATATGTTAACGTAGTATGAACCATAACATCAGTTTCATAAAAATTATGTCGTACGTTGTTCTTCAAAATTACAGAGTATGAAAATATGGCCATATGGCCTTACATACCAAATTTAACACGAAGTATCATAAATTTACACTTGTATATAATTATGCATGTTAAAACAAAGGAATCAAACTCTAAATAAACAGATTCAGTGTTATAATGAACCAGTAATGTTGATTTTCATGTTTTGTGTTGAAAACTTTCAAGAAAATCAAGAACAGTAATTTATATGTTTTGATTATGCAAAATTTTGTATTTTAACATTTTAAAAATTATGCTAGAAGGGTTAAGTAATAGTTATATGTGTATGACAATGTTTGGGTATGTCTAAATTCGTGTAAAAATAATTTAATTGAAAGTTATGGCCATGTTCTGTGTTCTTGAAGAGAACATATTAACTTGTGAGAGATTTTTTGGCCTAATTTGGCCTTATTATACATAAACTGCAGAAACTAAGTCTGGGTAACCTTACCCCCGACGGGCGTTACCAAACAAAAAAAAATAAAAATAAAAATAATAATAATAAAAAATTATTAAATAAAATATTTATCAAATAACATAAATATTTTAATTGAGATATTTATGGAATAAATAAATATTCGATGAAAATTATTATTAAAATATTTATAAAATAAAGTAAATATTTTAATTGAGATATTTATGGGATAAAATAAATATTCGATGAAAATTATTATTAAAATATTTATAAAATAAATTAAATATTTTAATTGAGATATTTATGGAATAAAATAAATATTCGATGGAAATTATTATGAAATAATTTATTCAAGTGTAATAATAGTAAGGGAATGAAAATATTCTAATTTAATTAAATAATTAAATTAGAAGGGTAATGATTCGTTAAATAAAGTGGAGTTTATATTAAATAATTAAGTGAAAATGTAACTAATGAATGTCGTGAATACATATGGTATGCGTGTAGGATTTGTGGTGAACGGAAGTAGTAATCGTTTAGCCTACACACGAGACAAGTTTCTAAACCTTATTTCTTTACATAAAGCAAGTTCCTTATTCTATCTTGTTTATTATCATTCAAGTCAAGATTTCATATTAGATGTTATCATTCTTTAAAAGTATGATTCCTGTTATACAATACTTATTCGATTGTATACATTTTGAACTTTATTATTCAAATATTCAAATTGAATATCAATTATTGTTGAACCTTGTAAGACTAGCGAACTCTTACTGATTCGACTAGTCCATAGTTGATGAACGTTCTGAATTTCAGAACCATTATTGAGCTTATCCAAACCAAACTTCCTTTGGTGCAGACTCTAATGTCAAACTGAGATGAATAACCCTGTTATAGGGGATTAATTATGCTTTAGCGTTAAGATATTGTGCACCATATGGTACTAAGGGCTGATCCCCCTAAATACGAGAAGAAGAGTCCATACTCTTATGGCTGTTAAAGGTTTCAAGTATAAACATTTGACAACCTAGGACGTAGTTCAAGGTCTTATGACCCTTAGAATTTCTTTTGATTCTTGTTATTCATTCTTGATTCAAAAGCCAAGTTTTCTTATTTTAGAAGTTATTGATTCATTCGCATGTTATTATTTTATTGTTATATTATTATACTTGTGGAAAATCGTGCTCACTCTTGTGTAATAATAACATTACAGTTAAGAACGAAAGATTCGACGAGCCTTCTTCTAGTAAAGGCAAGGGCAAAGTTAACAATTGATGAAGACTTGTTGTTTATTTGTTATGTTATGTCTCAGACTTATGTTTAAGTTGTGTAAGACTTAATATTTATTTATGTTTCCGCATTTAGGATTTAAGGTTAGTATGACCTAGGATTGATGTATTTATTTTCAGATATTGTAACTCCATAAGGAGATGATTTATTTCTATCTATTTATGGTCTTTCATTTATTATGGTTAGATAGATACATGATGTTTGGACAGTGAATACCAAATCCCATGGGAATTGAAGTACCCGGATTTGGGGGTGTCACATGTTGGTATCAAAGTTGTAGGTTATGAACCTTAGGTGGGGAAACAACCTTAGGTAGTAGCCTTATAGGAAGAATATAGTGATGGGAAACTCTTATCGAGTTTTAAGAAATGAATTTCTTAATTCATTGAAGATAATAAAAGACTTTATGTGCTTATATGTTAAATTATGTGCTCACTAGTATGACTTAGTAACTGAAACTTGAAACTGTGTTGTCAGGATGTCGGATGTTGGAGGAGCTAGTCGAACTGTAGAGGAGGAACCCCGAGTACATACAAAGGAGGAGCCCCGAGATGTTCATGTCGTCAGGGAGCAGTTGGTACAGAGAGAGCCATCTCCATTGATCACTGTTGTTGGTCAGGAGCATGAGCCTGAGACTGATCCAGAGGAGGATCATGAAGAGGAAGAGGAAGAAGAGGAGTTCCCACCGAACTCCATTGATGCTGAGATGTACGATGAGTTATATGACCATAACGTAGAGTTACGTGACACTGTTCAGGATTTGATTGAGGGGGCAATTATTCAGCAGATTATCATCGAGTAGAAGGATAGGGAGGTTGTGACTCTTCACACACGTCTAGGGAAAGTGGAGTGGGATTTGGTTCACGAGCAGGGTCAAACCGAGGAGAAGTCTGAAGAAATAGAGAAGTTGAAGAAGGAACTAAAAGAGAGCTCAAAAAGACTGACCATAGCAGAGGAGGGCTGGGTAAGAGAATTACGTCGTGCTGATCTTGCAGAAGAGGATTATCGTGCGAAGAAGGCTAAGCTTGGGGAGACGTACTCTACACTTCAAAATGTAATGGATGAGGCCCAAGATCAACTTATGAGGTACCCAACCCAGTTCGAAGGACTACCGTCGTATATTCTAGATCACCGGACGATGTCCTGCATCATAGAAGAGGAACGTAGCAAAGCTATTCAGTGCCTTAACAGGCAGTGATATGATTTGTTTAATTATGTGAAAAATTTTTCTCGTGTTAGATGTAAATTTCGCTGTGTTTATAAACAAAGGAATATTTTAATGTTTTAAATCCTGCAGATTATTTATCTCAGGATAGTTGATGTAAATAGCAGTGGCGCTATCGTTTAATGTTAAAACTTTCGATTTGAATAAATATATCAGGGTTATTGAGATAATGTGTTAAGTGATTGTGTTTAAATGTTTTAGTTAGGCCTTAAATATTTAAAGGATTGAATAAAGACATAATAAGCGTATATTCTTATCAGAAACATGCCGCCGAGAAGACGACCAAATTGTCGACCAGCCCAGGAAGGGTCAACGAATAACAACGACAACACCGCCAATGCTGACCCCGTTCAGCAGCTGGTGAACTTACTAGCTGGAGCAATGAATAATCCACCTCAAGCTCCATCGAACACGACGTTTAAGGATTTCAAGGCGGTGGGACCACCAGAGTTTAAAGGCTCCATGAACCCGATCGAGGCTCATACGTGGGTTATGGAGATGGAAAAAGTTTTTGACATCGCCAGAGTCAGAGAGGACCAGAAAACCGCCTACGCGACGTTCATGCTGAAATCCGAAGCCAATTATTGGTAGAAAACAAATAAGGTCCGGGGAGGTGAAGGTGTGATTACTTGGGAGTGGTTCAAGGAGATGTTTTTTGAGATGTATTTTTCGACCAGCTCGCAGAACCAAATGGAGGTCCAGTTTCTGGAGTTGAAACAGGGAAATATGTCCGTACCAGATTATGTGGCAAAATTCAATGAGTTGGCTAGGTTCGCGCCGTATCAAGTACACACGGATGAGAGAAAAGTAAGAAGGTTTGAACAAGGACTGAAGCCCTTGGTATATAGCAAAGTATCAATGTTTCAGCTAAACACTTTTACTGGAGTACAGGAAAAGACCATCCTCACTGAAGGTGGGAGTGAGGCGATGACCAAGTACAATCAGGATCAGAAGAAGAAGAAGAGTGAAAATGAGGGAAATAACAAAGCAAGTGGCAGTAACACGGGAGGAAGTATCAATCAGAAAAGGACGTGGACTAACAACTCGTCAACTGGAAATGAACAAGGAGGTCAGAAGAAGAGGATCGAAGCGTGCCCGACCTACGGGAAAGCTCACCTGGGGGTTTGTATGAAGGGAAAGCGGGTGTGCTACAATTGTGGTTAGGAGGGCCACATAGCACCTAATTGTCCTAACCCAAAGAAGGGAGCCTTCTTCACTTGCGGATCAAAGGATCATCTGGCAAGGGACTATCCCAAGAAGGGATCTGGAGGGGCAGGATCAGGAGGGAACATGGGAAATAGCGGTGGAAGTGCTTTAACTATCACGGGACCAACAGCAACCAACTGCAACCAACCGACCGACCGCCAAGACATTCAACATGACAGTGCAGGATGTTGTGCAGTCTCGTGATGTGGTGTCAGGTATCATTTCGATTAGTCAAGTTAATACTTATGTATTATTTGATTCGGGTGCTTCTTGTTCATTTATATCTGATGACTTTGCTAAGAACTTAGAATTGCCTAAGGATGAGTTAGAACACCCCATGAACATAGAAATTGTGAATAGAGAAATAATCCATGTTAAGTATGTACATAAGAACTGTAGAGTGGATATTAAGGGTAATATCATGAACGTAGATCTTATCCCTATTCGACTTGGAGAATTTGACATTATTTTGGGTATGGACTGGTTATTCAATCACAGAGCCGTAATTGATTGCCAGAAGAAGAGTATTAACATCATGACTCCGTTAAAGATTGTGTTTTATGGTATCAAGTCACCTAGACAAGCGAGTTGTCTGACGATGATGCATGCCAGGAAGTTGTTAAGACAAGGCTGTGTAGGATATCTAGCTTACATAGTCGACAGTCATACAGAGAATCTGAAAGTAGAGGAGATGCCAGTAGTGAGGGAATTCACAGACAATTTTCCAGGACTTCCGCCGGATATAGAGGTTGAATTTGTGATCGATTTGGCACCAGGAACGACTCCAATATCGAAGGCACCGTACTGAATGGCACCAATAGAAATGAAAGAATTGACGGTATAACTACAAGAATTACTTGACAAGAAGTATATTTAACCGAGCATATCACCATGGGGAGTGCCAGTGTTATTTGTGAAGAAGAAGGACGAGACGATGCGACTCTGCATTGACTACAGAGAACTGAATAAGGTCACGATTAAGAATAGATATCCATTACCGAGGATCGACGACCTATTTGATCAATTAAAGGGAGCGAGATACTTTTCCAAAATATACTTGAGGAGTGGTTATCATCAACTGAAGGTGAGGCCAGAGGATTTACCGAAGACAACATTTACAACACGATATGGTCACTACAAATTTTTGGTAATGTCATTTGGTCTAACAAATGTTCATGCAACATTTATGGGCCTAATGAATGAAGTGTTTAAGCCATTTTTGGATAAATTCGTAGTGGTATTTATAGATGACATTTTGGTATATTCAAAAACCAAGGAAGAACATGAAGAACATTTGAAGGTAACGTTAGAGGCATTGAGAAGGGAGAAGTTGTATGCCAAGTTTTCGAAATACGAATTTTGGATTGAGTGGGTATAATTTCTTGGACATGTGATTGATAAAGATGGAATTTCGGTAGATCCATCCAAAGTCGAAGCCGTGATAAACTGGGTTCAGTCGAGAATGTCGTCGGAAGTACGAAGTTTTCTAGGATTGGCATGGTATTACAGAAGATCCATTCAAGACTTTTCCAAGATCGTAACTCCGTTAACGAATTTGACTCGAAAAGCTGTGAAATTTGTTTGGACAGAGAAGTGTGAGGAAAGCTTTCAGGAACTAAATAAGAGGTTGAGTACAGCACCTGTGTTATATCTTCCAGATGATACAGGAAATTTTGTTGTTTATAGTGATGTGTCGCATAAAAAACTTGGTTGTGTGCTTATGCAAAACGGCAAAGTCATTACTTATGCATCACAACAGTTAAATGATTATGAGAAGGGGTATCTGACCCACGACTTGGAGTTAGCTGCAGTGGTTTTTACTTTGAAAATCTAGAGGAACTATCTCTACGAGGAGAAGTGTGAAATATATACAGATCACAAGAGTCTGAAATATATTTTTACACAGAAGGATTTGAATATGCGCCAAAGAAGGTGGTTGGAGTTAATTAAGGACTATGATTGTGAAATTTTATACCATCCGGGTAAGGCAAATGTGATTGCCGACACCTTAAGTAGAAAGGGTCGGGAGAAATTGATGATGTTGACCGCTCAGAAGGAGCTAATTTCAGCCATAGAGAAGTTAGAACTGGAAGTAAAGTATCATATGGAAATTGATGAGAAGCTATTCCAGATGCAATCTGGTACAACCCTACTGGATAAAGTTAAGGAGGCTCAACTTCAGGATGAAGAATGTAAAAAGTTGAAAAAGAAGATATCCGAAGGAACTGAACCGAGATTTAAGGTGGATAAGGAAGGAATACTGAGATTTGAAAGCATAATTTGGGTACCGCTAATACCAGAGATTAAGGAAGATATTTTGAGCGAGGCTCATAGCTCATGATATTCGATTCACCCTGGTAGCACCAAAATGTATCAAGATCTTCGACAACATTTCTGGTGGCCAAATTTGAAATGAGATGTTGCAGAGTGTGTTGCCAAGTGTATGTCAGAATGTGAAAGTAGAACATCAGAGGCCAAGTGGGTTGCTACAACCGTTAGAGATCCCAGAATGGAAATGGGAACATATTACGATGGATTACGTGATTGGCCTTCCGACAACTCAAAAAGGCTATGACGCAGTATGGGTTATCGTCGATCGACTGACAAAATTTGCACATTTCCTTCTGATCAAAATCAAATTTACCTAAGACCAGTTGGCAAAATTATATGTAAAAGAGATTGTTTCGAGACACGGAGTTCCGGTGTCAATTATTTTCGATAGGAATCCGCGCTTTACATCAAACTTCTGGAAACGTCTACAGGAATGCATGGGTACGCAGTTGTGAATGAGTACGACATATCACCCTCAGACAGATGGGCAGAGTGAAAGAACGATTCAGATATTAGAAGATATATTAAGAGCTTGTATAATGGACTTTAAAAGAAATTGGGATGATCACCTACCGCTTGTAGAGTTCTGCTATAACAATAGTTACCACGCTAGTATTGGCATGCCGCCTTGCGAAGCGTTACACGACAGAAAGTGCAAAACTCCGCTATACTGGGGTGAAGTTGGCGAGAGTTAATTATTAGGTCCCGAACTAGTACAGCAGACAGAAGAGATAGTTAAAGTGATCCGAACAAGACTAATAGCAGCTCAAGAAAGGCAGAAGAAATATTCTGATCCACACCGTAAAAATATTGAGTTTGAACGGGGTAGTTATGTGTTTTTGAAAGTCTCTCCCTAGAAGGGAAAGATTAGGTTCAGAAAGAAAGGGAAATTAAGCCCAAGATTCATTGGACCTTTTGAAGTACTGCGAAGAATCGGAGAAGTTGGGTATGAGGAAGCCTTACCTCCAGCACTCGAGAATGTCCACAACGTTTTTCATGTTTTAGTTTTACGACCCTACAAACCCGATTACAAACACGTAATTGAATATGAACCCCTTCATTTTGAGAAAGACTTATTCTATGAAGAAATTCCTGTTTAGATTGTCGACAGAAAAGAACAAGTTCTCATAAATAAAGTAATACCTTATGTTAAAGTAATTTGGAGGAACCACAACGCTGAAGAAGTAACGTGGGAACTCGAAGACCATATGATGAAGAATTACACTCATTTATTTAATTAATTTATGTGTAAGCGATTCTAGAGACAAAATCTTTGTGGGGGGGGGGGGGAATGTAATGGGACAAATTGATTGAGTCGTGATTCTAAGGACATAATCTTTTTAAGGGGGGGAGATGTGACAAACGAGATTTTAAAATTTAATTTTAATATTTATTGAATTAAATAAATATTTTCGATGATTTAATTATTAGATTAAATAATTAATTGATGAAGTTGTGGTAGATTAATTTAATTCTGTGTGTTATATTTATTAAATTAATATGGAGAATTTTTATTATTCAAAGTATGTAATTATGTGAGTTTATTGAATCAAAAGAAATATTTAATAAGCTTAATATTATTTTAATTAATAAGAAAAATTAATAATTTGACATAATTAATAAAGGAGAAAATTAATTATGTGACTATGTGAATTAATAAGAAATTATCATATTTTAATTGAATTAAAGTAAATAAGATATTTGATTTATATTTTATAAAGGGATGTGACACTATTAAACTATAGTATAAAAGATCTATTAAATTAAATGGTTATAATTCTTTTAAGGTTAGCCAAACAAGGCATTAGGGGAGGTTGAGGGCAGTTAACCCATGATCGGTTAACTGACCACAACTGCGTCAGTTTCAAAATATTATATACGTCTTCTATTATTGTTAAGACTTTTAGTTTTGTTAAGTCTTGAAAAGGAGAATCAGAGAGAATTTCTGAGAATTAGAGAGAAATAGTGTGAGTTATTGTGATATTGTAGAAGAGCGTGAAAGTCAGAAGAATTGTTTTAGGGTAATCTCTTCAACCTAATTTCTATTTTTACGATTGTTAAAGTTTTCATAAAAATGGCTTTAAGTTTTGTTAAAACTTCTGTAATTGGAAAATGGTAGTGATTATGTGTTATATATGTGGTAAGATGTTATTATAACATGTCTTACTGTATGTTGTATGAACCATAACATCAGTTTCACAAAAATTATGTCGTACATTGTTCTTCAAAAGTACAGAGTATGAAAATATGGCCATATGGCCTTACATACCAAATTTAACATGATAATCATAAGTTGTGTCATAAATTTATACATTATGTGTTAATATATTAACGTAGTATGTTTTTACTATGTTGTATGAACCACAACATCAGTTTCATAAAAATTATGTCGTACGTTGTTCTTCAAAATTACAAAGTATGAAAATATGGCCATATGGCCTTACATACCAAATTTAACACGATAATCGTAAGTGGTATCATAAATTTACACTTCTATATAATTATGCATGTTAAAACGAATGAATCAAACTCTAAATGAACAGATTCAGTGTTATAATGAACAAGTAATGTTGATTTTCATGTTTTGTGTTGAAAACTTTCAAGAAAATCAAGAAAAGTAATTTATATGTTTTGATTCAGCAAAATTTTGTATTTTAACATGTTAAAATTATGCTAGAAGGGTTAAGTAATAGTTATATGTGTATGACAATGTTTTGGTATGTCTAAATTTGTGTAGAAATAATTTAATTGAAAGTTATGGCCATGTTCTATGTACTTCAAGAGAACATATTAACTTGTGAGAGATTTTTTGGCCTAATTTGGCCTTATTATGCAGAAACTGCAGAAAACTGAGTCTGGGTAACCTTTCCCCCGACGGGCGTTACCAAACTAAAAAAAATAAAAATAATAAATATAATAATAATAATAATAATAATAATAATAATAATAATAATAATAAAAATTATTAATTAAAATATTTATCAAATAAAATAAATATTTTAATTGAGATATTTATGGAATAGAATAAATATCCGATGAAAAATATTATTAAAATATTTATAAAATAAAGTAAGTATTTTAATTGAGATATTTATGGGATAAAATAAATATTCGATGAAAATTATTATTAAAATATTTATAAAATAAAGTAAATATTTTAATTGAGATATTTATGGAATAAAATAAATATTCGATGGAAATTATTATGAAATAATTTATTTGAGTGTAATAATAGTCAGGGAATGAAAATATTCTAATTTAATTAAGTAATTAAATTAGAAGGGTAATGATTCGTTAAATAAAGTGGAGTTTATATTAAATAATTAAGTAAAAATGTAACTAATGAATGTCGTGAATATATATGGTATGTGTGTAGGATTTGTGGTGAACGGAAGTAGTAATCGTTTAGCCTACGCACGAGACAAGTTTTTAAACCTTGTTTCTTTACATAAAGCAAGTTCCTTATTCTATCTTGTTTATTATTGTTCAATTCAAGATTTCATATTAGATGTTATCATTCTTTAAAAGCATGATTCTTGTTATACAATACTTATTCGATTGTATACATTTTGAATTTTATTATTCAAATATTCAAATTGAATATCAATTATTGTTGATCCTTGTTAGACTAGCGAACCCTTATTGATTCGACTAGTCCATAGTTGATGAACGTTCTAAATTTCAGACCATTGTTGAGCTTATCCAAACCAAACTTCCTTTGGTGCAGACTCTAATGCAAACTGAGATGAACAACCCTGTTATAGGGGATTAATTATGCTTTAGCGTTAAGATATTGTGCACCATATGGTACTAAGGGCTGATCCCCCTAAATACGAGATGATGAGTCCATACTCTTATGACTGTTAAAGGTTTCTAGTATAAACATTTGACAACCTAGGACGTAGTTCAAGGTCTTATGACCCTCAGAAGTTCTTTTGATTCTTGTTATTCATTTTTGATTCAAAAGCTAAGTTTTCTTATTTCAGAAGTTATTGATTCATTCACATGTTATTATTTTATTGTTATATTATTATACTTATGGGCAATCGTGCTCACATTTGCGTAATAATAACATTACAGTTAAGGACGAAAGGTCTGACGAGCCTTCTTCTAGTAAAGGCAAGGGCAAAGTTAACAAGTGATGAAGACTTGTTGTTTATTTGTTATGTTATGTTTCGGACTTATGTTTAAGTTGTGTGAGACTTAATATTTTTTATGTTTCCACATTTGAGATTTAAGGTTAGTATGACCTGGGATTGATGTATTTATTTTTAGATGTTGTAACTCCATAAGGAGATGATTTATTTCTATCTATTTATGGTTTTTCATTTATTATGGTTAGATAGATACATGATGTTTGGACAGTGAACACCAAATCCCGTGGGAATTGAAGTACCTGGATTTGGGGGTGTCACAATTAATATTATAACTCACATTATTAAAAATCAGAGCATTCCCAAGAAAGAGGGGGCTTTCCGATAAGGACTTCTCCTTATTGGCGCGCAATTAGGTGACCAAATCCTTTTCCTCGACAAAACTTTCTAAATATCGTCAATAATGCAAATAATAATATGAATAACTTTGTCGTCTCAATTATTAATTTAATAATATAAAATATTGTGCAGATGATAATGTGACAATAATTGAATTAATAATGTGAGATACTATGCAACAACTACTAATGTAATAATTGAGTAAAACTGAGTGACTTCTCACGGAAACAACAATAATAAAAGATATTGTGCAATACCGTGTGCTACTATGCAACCACGCGTACTACTATACTTATATCACTGAGTATTTGAATAGTTTAATGGTAAAACTTTTGCCGTTATTTTTATAAAAAGTTATTTCTGTCGTTTTCTAACTCCGATAGTAATTCCATTGTGGGGTCCACCAATGATTATGTCATCGTACGAATATTCCTTGATAAAACAAATATTCCCTGACCAAACGAATATTTTATAACAACTTACTTACTTTGAAAACTTTATAAATATTACTCAATACTATAACATTATATCAAATCCACACCTTATTACTCAAAATGATATTTAGAGAAAATTAATCTTTATTCATAAAAGTTGATGTCTTACAAATATAATTGTTTTGGATAGTGAACACCAAATCTGTGGGAATGAAGTACCCGGATTTGGGGTGTCACAGGTTGCTATCAAAACATTAGGTTATGAACTTTGGGTGGAGAGAACCTTAGGAAGTAACCTTTAAGAAGATAAAAAACATAGTGGTGATAAACTCTCATCGAGTTCTAAGGAATGAATTGAGGGAATTCATTAAAGATAAACAATAAAAGACTTTATGTGCTATGTGATAATAACTTATGCGCTCGTAAGTATTGAAGAGTGTCACGTAATAAACCAAACTTAAAAGTATTTTGTTGTTAGGATGTCTAACGTTGAAGGATTTGGTCAAGCTAGGGAAGAGATACCTCAGGTACCTAGAGATGAGGAGCCCCGAGATGTCCATGTTGTTTGAGAGTAGTTGATTCAGAGGGAGCCTTCTCTGTTGGTTGCTGAGGAAGGATAGGAGAATGAGCCTGTGTCTGATCCTAAGGAGGAGGACTCTGAGGAGATAGAGGTGAAGGATGAGGAAGAGGATCATGTGGAGTTTCCACCAAACTCCATATCAGCTGAGATGTATGACGAGCTATATGACCGTAATATAGAATTACAAGATAAGATTAAGGAGCTGAAAGAGCTAGCTGAGATGCGTCAAACTACTATAGAGCAGAAGGATGTGGAGATTAAGGAACTCGACTCACGACTTGGAACACGGAATGGAACTTAGTTCACATAGAGGGTCATCAAGAAGAGCTGGTGGCTGAAAATGAAAAGATGAAGACTGAAGTTGAAAAGCTAAAAGATGACTTGAAGGAGGAGTCAGCTAAGCGTTCGAAAGTAGAAGACGCTTGGATGAAGGCTACTCAGCGTGCAGATCGTGCTGAAGCCAAGGTTCAAATGAAGAAAGCTAAGATGAATGAAATGGATTATGCTTTGCATTCTGCGATTGATAGGGCCTAGGATCGAGTCTTTTATTACCCACCTCAATTTGAAGACTTGCCATGGTACATGATAGATCGTAGGACAATGTATCGTGTTATGGAAGAAGAGCATAGAGAAGCCTCTTGACGTCTTAATATGCCAAGATAGAAAGTATAATAATAACATGTGATTAAATATGGGATTAAATAAATTGTAAATCCCTTATTTTGAGATAAATAAAAGGGTAAGATGAGTGTGGTATCCTGAAACTTTTCAAGTTCAGGAAAGTTGATGTTGATAGCAAGATGCTATCCTTTCTATGTTTTGAGAACTATAAATGAATAAATTGTCGAAGTTTATTGAAATGTTATGTGTTAAACTTTAATCTTAGAATGTTTAATTTAAACTTTAAATATTCAAGGAATTGAGTAGTGACCTAATAAGTGTATATCTTAAACAGAAAACGCCTCCTTGAAGGAGATACCCACGCCAACAACCATCTCTTGAGGGGTCTACAAACAACTACAATAACGAGGCCAATGCTAACACGGTTGAGCAGTTGGTGACTTTGTTAATGAGAGCACTTGCGAATCAACCGCAAGCTCAAGTTACGGCTTTCAAGGACTTCAAAGCGGTTAGACCGCAGGAGTTTCAAGGGTCTATGAATCCAGTTGAGGCCCAAACCTGGATAATGGAAATGGAAAAGGTGTTCGACATTGCCAGAGTTAATGAGGACCATAAAACTGCATTCGCAATGTTTATGTTGAAGTCTGAAGCTAGCTATTGGTGGCAGGCGAAAAAGGTTCGTGGGGGACATGGAATAGTAGCGTGGGATAGGTTCAAAGAATTTTTTTTCGAAATGTACTTTTCGACGAGTTCCTAGAACCAGTTGGAAGTTTAATTTTTGGAGCTAAAGCAAGAACCATGTCTGTGCCATAATATGCTGTAAAGTTTAATGAGATGGCAAGGTTTGCTACATATCAAGTCAGTACAGATGAGCATAAGGCGAGAAGGTTTGAACAAGTGTTGAAGCCCTGACTGTATAGCAAGGTTTCAATGTTCCAGTTAAACACGTTTGCAGTAGTATTGGAAAAGGCAATTATCGCGGAAGGAGGAAGCGATGCCTTAACTAAGTATAATCAAGAGCAAAAGAAGAGTAAGAATTAGAATGAAAATAAGGCTTATGGAAGCAGTAGTGGAAGTAACAACCAGAAGAGGAAGTGGAATGAAAATTCAAGTGCGGGAGGACAACAAGGAAGTCAGCAAAAGAAGAAGTTTGAAGCTTGTACTACTTGCGGGAAGAACCACACTGGTGTGTGTTTGAAGGGTAAGCGTGTGTGTTTCAATTATGGCCAGGAGGATCACATTGCACCAAATTGTTTTAGCCTAAAGAAGGGAGCTTGTTTCACTTGCGGGTCGAAGGACCATATGGCTCGTGATTGCCCTAAAAAGACAGCGGGAAGTGCAAGTGGAGGAAAGGGAAACAATAGTGGTGGTACATTAACTATCACTGGGCCAGTACAATCAAGCCGACCTACTGCTAGAACTTTCAATATGACCGTACAAGATGTTGTACAGTCAAAGGATGTGGTGTCTGGTATCATTCCGTTTAATGGAATTAATGCTTATGTGATATTTAATTCGGGTGCTATTTGTTCATTTATATCCGATGATTTTGCTCAGAACTTAGATTTGCCTCAGGAAGAACTAGATTTTCCTTTAAGCATAGAGATTGTGAATAGGGAAGTGATTCCTGTTAGGTTTATATACAAGAATTGGTGGATTTGATACCATTTAAACATGGGGAATTCGATGTCATTTTGGAAATGGATTGGTTATTCAATTATGGGGCAGTAATTGATTGCCAAAAGAAATGTGTTAACCTTATAACTCCTTCAAAGGTTGTGTTTTATGGCAGCAAGTCACCTTGACAGGCATGTTGTATGATGGTGATGCAAGGCATGAAGTTACTGAGACAAGGATGTGTAGGATACTTAGCCTACATAGTCGATACACAGAAGAAGAGTGCGAAGCTAGAAGAGATACACATTATTAGAGATTATGCAGATGTATTTATAGATGATTTACCTGAACTTTTGCCAGATAGAGAGGTTGAGTTCGTGATTGATTTAGTACCAGGAACGAACCTAATATCTATAGCCCCATATAGAATAACACCAATAGAGATGAAGGAGCCGTTGGTACAGTTGCAAGAATTAATTGACAAGAAGTATATATGGCCGAGCGTTTCACTATGGGGAGTGCCGGTGCTGTTTGTGAAGAAGAAAGATGGTTCGATGCGGCTCTGCATTAATTACCGAGAATTGAATAAGGTCACGATTAAAAATAAGTTTTTGTTACCAAGAATTGATGACTTGTTCGATCAACTGAATGGAGCGAGATATTTCTCAAAGATAGACTTGAGGAGTGGTTATCATCAGCTGAAGGTGAGGCCAAAGGATGCACCAAAAACGGCATTCAGAACTCGGTATGGTCATTACGAGTTTTTGGTTATGTCATTTAGTTTAACCAATGCACCTGCAGTCTTCATGGATTTGATGAAGACGGTTTTTGAAACCATTCTTAGATAAATTTGTAGTGGTGTTTCTTGATGATATATTGGTGTATTCTAAGACCAAGGAGGAACATGTTGAACATATAAGGGTGACGTTGGAGACATTGAGGAGAGAAAAGTTGTACGCTAAATTCTCAAAATGTGAGTTTTAGTTAGAACATGTGCAGTTTCTTGGGCACGTTATTGACAAGGACAAAATCTTGGTAGATCCATCAAACGTTGAAGCTTTAATAAACTGGGATCAACCAAAGACACCATCAGAAGTAAGAAGTTTCTTGGGATTGATAGGATACTATAGGCGTTTTATTCAAGACTTTTCAAAGATCGCAACTCCGTTAATGAATTTAACTAGGAAGGCAGTTAAGTTTGTTTTAAAGGAGAAGTGTGAGGAGAGTTTTCAAGAATTAAAGAAGAGATTGAGTTCATCACATGTGATATTGTTGCCTGATGATACATGATTTTTTTTGGTATTGAGTGACGCATCGGATAAAGGACTAGGTTGTGCACTTATGCAGAATGGCAGGGTAATTGCGTATGCATCACATCAATTAAAGGATTATGAAAAAGAGTATCCAACTCATAATTTGGAGTTGGCTGCGGCGGTGTTTGCTTTGAAGATTTGGAGGCATTATCTTTATGGAGAGAGGTGTGAGATATATACAGACCATAAAAGTCTGAAGTATATCTTTACACAAAAAGATCTGAATATGCGACAGAGGAGATGGCTAAAGTTGATTAAAAACTACGACTGCGAGATTTTTTATCATCCCGGAAAGGCGAATGTTGTTGCCGATGCCTTAAGTTGAAAGGGACGGGAGAAATTAATGATGTTAACTGCTCAAGAAAAGCTTGTAGCAGAAATGGGCAAGATGGAGTTAGAAATTAAATATCCTATAGAATCAGACAAAAAATTGTTCCAGATGGGGAATAGTTCAATTTTGGTGGATAAGAGGAAGAATACACAACTTCAAGATGAAAACTGTGAAAAAAAGAAGAAAAGAGTTTACAGTTGAGGAAAACAAATGTAAAGTTGATTCAGAAGGGTTACTTCGATTCGAAGGGAGAATTTGGGTTCCGCTAGTACCTAAAATTAAAGATGAAATTTTGAGTGAGGCTCATAACTCACGATATTCGATTCACCCTGGAAGTACGAAAATATACCAGGATCTCAGACATCATTTCTGGTGGTCGAATTTGAAAAAGGATGTTGCTGAATGTGTGGCGAAATGCTTAACGTGTTAGAAAGTTAAAGCTGAACATCAAAGGCCAAGCGGGTTGTTACAACCGTTAGAGATACCGAAATAGAAATGAGAGCATATCACAATGGATTTTGTGGTAGGTCTTCCAACGACTCAGCAAGGTTACTATTTAATCTGGGTGATTATCGATCGATTGACGAAGTCGGCACACTTTTTGCCAATTAAGATTAGATTTAACCTAGATCGGTTGGCAAAACTGTACGAAAAGGAAATTATTTCAAGACACAGTGTCCCGGTGTCCATCATTTCGGATAAAGATCCACGTTTCACATCAAATTTCTGGAAACAATTACAAGAATGCTTGGGATCGCAGTTGATAATAAGCACATCGTATCATCCTCAAATCGACGGAAAAAGTGAGATGACAATCCAAACATTGGAGGATATGCTCAGAGCATGTATTATGGATTTCAAAGGGAATTGGGATGACCATATACCGTTGGTTGAGTTTGCCTATAATAAAAGTTATCACACAAGTATTGGCATGCCGCCTTACGAAGCGTTGTGTGGTGGGAAATGCAAGACTCTGTTATGTTGGGACGAAGTAGGTGAACTTCAGCTGCTAGGTCTAGAATTGGTGCAACAAATTGTCGAGATCATCAAGGTGATTTAGGCAAGATTGACAGCTGCACAGGATACGCAGAAGAAATATGCCGATCAACACCGATAAAATCGGGAATTTGATGTCGATAGTTTTGTTTTCTTAAAGGTGTCTCCCTGGAAAGGGAAAATCCGATTTGGTTCAAATGGAAAATAAGCCCTAAGTTTATAGGACCTTTTGAAGTGCTACGACGAGTTGGTGAAGTGGCGTATGAGGTAGCTCTACCTTCGGAACTAGAACATATTCATAATATTTTTCGTGTTTCGGTATTAAGACCATATAAGCCCGATTATAAGCATGTTATAGAATATGAACCGTTACAATTTGAAAAAAAATTGCCTTATTAAGAAGTTCATGTTTAGATTATTGTCAGGAAATAGCAAGTACTAAGGAATGAAGTGTTACCTTCTATTAAGGTAATCTGGAGAAACCACAATGCTGAAGAAGCTATGTGAGAACTTGAAGATGTTATGATAAAAAATTGTCCTCAGTTATTTGCTTAATCTTGTATAGCGATTCTGGGGACAGAATCATGTTAAGGAGAGAAGAATGTAACGAATGAATTTATCAAGTTGTGATTTTGGGGACATAATCCTTTTAAGGAGGGGAGTATGCAACGAACAAGAATTTTGTAATTAATTTTAAATATTTATTAAATTAAATAAATATTTTAATTAAATTATTTTTTGAGATAAATATATAATTGATGAAATTGTGGTGTAATAATTTGGTTAAGATGTGTTATGATAATTAAATTAATGAATTGTAATTTTATGGTTTGAAGATTTAATTTAATGAGATACTTAAATTAAATGAATTATTAATAATTATAATGTCGATCTAATTTAATTTAATAATTAAATAGAAAGGTTAAATAAAATTATAATATATAATGGAAATTATAATTATATGACAAATGTTAATTTGAATTGATAATTTAATTGAATTAGTGTATAATGGGTGTGACATAAGAACTATATAATATAAGTGTTAAAATAAATAAATTAAGGAGTGAATTTTAGTGTATAGCCAAACACGGCGTTGTGGCATTTGGCATAATATAAATGATATAGCCTATTTGTTTTTTTACTGATGAACGTGGGAGAGGCCTATATCAGTTTATTTTCTATGCGTATTTTCCAAAGGCTAAAGAACAGAGAAATACAAAGGAAGAGATAGTAGGCTAGGGAGAGAAATTGAGAGTTCTCCGTGAATTAGAAGTCAAGAAGAAGAAGAAGGCTTGTTGAAACTTTGTCATCATCTTTGCTAATCTATAACAAAGGATTAATGGTAATAATCTATTTCTAATTTCCTAGTTTTGATATTCTCTGTAATTGAGTTTTTGTTGGATTGTTGTTTAATATGTTGATGATATGAGTATATACTATGATAATTATCATATATAAGCAACCTTTAGTGATCAAATTCATGGAAATTGGTTTGAAGAAGAAAATTTAAATAACAGTGTTTTATGTGTGTGAAAATGGCTTATTGAGACCAAAAATTTATGTTTAATCCTTGTTGTAATCTGTAAATTAGTTGTGAATTATGTTAGTATGTCAAGAAAAGAAAGCAACGCAATTAAAATGATTTAATTTGGTTCAGAAAAGGAGTTTTGGTGAATGAATTCGCTAAATTTATTGAAATTGAAGAAAATAGCAAAAATATAGTTTTTAATCCTCTAAATTTGATTATGTAAGTTGTTTTAGGTGTTAGAATGATTGATTGTGTGTTATGAGGCTTTGGTTAAGTTTGTTGTGTAAAGGTTTGTCTGTGTTGTTGTAAAAAGTATGAAATTGGAATTTTTTTATAATAGTGTTGAAGCTGCTGCAATTTATGTCTGTGTACTAGCGCAGCTGCGCCGGTACCAAAGGAATAAATGACGCAGTTACGCCTGTTGGGTTTCTGATATCGAGCAGTACCACAGCTGCGTTGGTGCCGAAGCTTGGGGCAGCGCAGCTGCGCCGTCCCTTGAGCAGAGGTAGTGTTTTTTTTTTAGTTTGTAGTCCATGATATGTTGGCCTAACCTAGCCTATTATGCATGATAATAAATTAAGCATGTAATGAAGTTCCATAACAGATTGTGATCATGTGTTTGGTGATTTTTAGATTGAAAGGATAAAGACTTAGAAAATTTTAACTTGTTTATACTTGAGATGTATTTAAGTCGTGTCGATGCCTTCTTAAGTTGGTGATTTCAGACCTATATATGGTGTCAGAGATCGTAATGTGAGATAGGTGAATGAGATGAATTTGAATGAGGGTTAAGCCTATAAGATTTAATGTTAGTTTAACTAATCGATATTGTGATTTTAATGGAATATGTAGGGTATTTGGCAAACGTTTATTATACTTGTGTAGATTACATATGAGCCAAGTTTCCTAACTTCATCCTCTTAATAATGAATGTAAGCTTCATAACTCTATTTATCTTTTGTTGTCGAGCAAGTTCTCTAACCCTAATATTTCATTATTCAAGTTCCTAAACCTTATATTTACGTTGAGCAAGTTTCATTTTCCCAACTTGATATCGTTATGCGAGTTCCTAAAACTTTAATCTTTGATTGAGCACGTTCCTAACTTTTGTTTCTTGCTACTCAAAGCATAAACTGTTTAAGTTCATTGTCCCAAATGAGATTTCTAACTCTTTTGGATGTAATACTTTGTACATACCATGTCTATTCAACTGTATATTGCTAATATTGAATCTTTGACTTAAGTATCATTGTTCAATCTTATATTATCGTGTTAAACCTTTGAATAGCTAATAAATTTTATTTTTTGGACTAATCCATAATTGATGAGTGTTTTAAAATTCTAGAATCACTGTTAAGCTATTCTAAGCTAAACTTTCTTTAGTGCGGAAATCCTAAAGTCAAACTAATATGAACAACCCTAATATAGGGGATTATGTATGCATTAGCGTTTAGATGTTTATGCACAATACATGGTACGAAGGACTGATCCCCCTAAGTACGTAATGAAGGGTCTGTATAGTCTAAATGAATGTTAAAGTTGAGGTAAAAATACCTAATATCGGGAACATAGTTCATGGTCTTAAGACCCTCAGATATAAATCTTGAACTTATTTTCTATTCTTGATTCATAGAACAAGTTCCCTATTATTCAGTTTTCATTGCTTAACCTTATGTTGTTGCTATTATCATTCTTTATATTAGTGAGCAATTCTTTGCTCACTCTTGCAATTAACACTGCAGCTAAGGCTGAGATAGTTGAAGACTCATCTTCTAGTAAAGGCAAGTGCAAGATGTCCAAGTAATGTAGACTTATTTGAATTTACTTAACTGAATCTATGTTATAAGAATTGTGTTATTTTGTGATGTATTCCGCAGACTTATGTAATAGTTTAAAGTTAGATTACCTGGGATTGTTTTAAGTTGATGTAACCCTTTAATGGGGAAGATTATTGTTTGAGTTATTTAAGTTATGTCTTTAACCTTGAATATGGGTAGATAGATGTAATTGTTTTGGATAGTGAACACCAAATTCTGTGGGAATGAAGTACCCGGATTTGGGGTGTCATATCTAAAGCCCTAAGCTATCTGATTCGTCACCAAACGAATCCAAATCATTAGAAATAGCATAACCCACAGTAGCATCAAAAGGGAAGGGGGTCGATTCGCCATATCAGAGTCAGCCACTAAGGGAGAGTTGGGGTTAGAGACACCAAACTCAACAAACAAATCCCTATAAAGGCTACTAAGAGACTTCCCAGTCGAAAGATGAGAAGGGCTAACCATAATACAGAAGAAGAGACGAGAAAGAATGGAGAAAAGGGACAAAAATCAAGAACCAAATCGTAAAACCAGATGAGAATCAAGGAAGGAAAACAAAGCAGAGAGGGAACCTACATGTTACCCCTTTAACCTTCGAGGCCAAGGGTTGTAGTTTTCTTCTCTTAACTTATATGAAAATGTTGGGTCTGACTTCACTTAAATCATTTTAATTCGGAAGTTCAGACACTTAACCATTATGATTTAAGAGGAAAAATACAAAGAGTTACATGTTGATGTAATTGACAAGAGTTGTCTACTTATTTATTTATATATAGTTTGTTATGCACACGCAAGGCTATAAACATTTGAAATGAGATCCTTATTCTGACTAGCATATCTTTAATTAGATATTGTCGAACTATAGAAATGAGGGTAATATAGTTTGAAGAAAATAGTGGGATATACCGATTTAAAATAAGACCTAATTTATTTTGGTAAAATTAATTAATTAAATGAATGTTTGCTAAAATGTTATTTTTTACATGCAGAATTTTTAAAATCTCATACTCACTAATTTCATTGTGTAGCATATTGGATGTTAACAAACTGACCGGACTAAATTACACGGACTGGTTAAGGAATCTGAGAATTGTTCTCACTGCTGAAAAGATTTCTTATGTCCTAAATTCGCATGTCCCTGCAAATGTTGCAGAAACAACCTATAAGGAAGAGATTGCTAGTTTTAAAAAGTGGAAAGATGATGCATCTGTGGCTCAATGCATCATGCTCGCATCCATGAGTAACGAGCTTCAGCGTCAGCATGCAGCTATGGATGCTCCTACTATACTGCTGCTCCTCCAAGAGTTGTATGGGGAGCAAAGTAGGACTGTTAGATATATGATATCTAAGGAGCTCTTCCGATCTCGGATGACCGAGGGTACTGTTGTTGAGACTCATGTCCTTAAATGATCAATCTGATTGAACGTCTTGGACAGCTTGTGTGACACCCCCAAATCCGGGTACTCGAATTTTCCACAGATTTGGTGTTCACTCACAAAAATAAATAGCTTCTAACTACCCATAAATAAATAAAATGATAAATAAACTAGAAATCTTCCCACTAAAGGGTTACAACAGCTTAACAATACAATCCCAGGTAATCTAACATTAATATATTAATGCAGAAACATAACATAATTTAAAGAAGTCTTAAACAAAACAAATTAAGTCTTAACATCAACATTCTCAAATAGTAAACAAATCTTCATCACTTGTTTGCTTTGTCTTTGCCCTTACTAGTGGATGACTCATCAACCCTGTCAACCTTAGCTGCAATGTTATTATGCAAGAGTGAGCAACATTTGCCCACAAGTTTAACAATAGTAATAATAATAACATGCGAGTAAACAATGGATACTGAACAAAAGAAAGCTCGGCTTTTGAATCAAGATTAGAACATGAATCAAAAGTATATCTTAGGGGTACAAGACCATGAACTATGTCCTATGTTATCAAGTAGTTCTACTTTTAACCTTTAACAGTAACAAAACTAAATGGACCTTACTTCTCGTACTTAGGGGGATGATCCCTCAGTACTATATATGTGCACAACATCTTAACGCTATCGCGTAATATAATCTCCTGTAATAGGGTTGTTCATCTCAGTTTTGACATTAGAGTCTGCACCAAAAGAAGTTTTATTTGGATTAACTTCAAGGGTAATTTTTTTTGCTAAATTTAAAACTATATAAAAGAAAGGAAAGATACAAAGTTAATGGGGCATACCCTATTCACTGACCTCTATAGGACAGACCCTAAGAGATCAACAGAAAGCACAGCCAAAGAAACAGATGGCTAGAAAAGAGATACAATGTACCTTTACAAAAATACCCTACCAAACTTTAAAACAACATAGAAACTAGGAAAGAAAATGTCCCAACATGGGAAGAAAACATTTCAGCTGCCAAAAAGGAAGTATCATCAGCTAACCACCAAGGGAAGGGCAGCAGCAGCAGTCCATAACATCAGCAAGATAACCAATTCGGCCCATAACATGGCAAAGCAATAATCAGTCCGGCAGATTAGTAATTATACCCAACATTCCAAGAAATGAATTAAACGAACAACAACAACTACAACTTAAGCATCAAGAAGTTTATTGCATCATCACCAAATCAAAAGGATTATAAAAGGCAGACTTTAGTAGGTAGAAGCCCTGCAGCAGATAGCATAGTGGCAGTGTAACAGATAACAGTGCAGCAGATATCATTTTGGCAATAGTAGGAAGCAGCAACCAAGGGCAAATAGCATAGAAGCAATACCATCCCCTTAGAAAGACAAAACCTCCCCAAGCATAGTAGCTCACATAACATCACAAAAGCCTAGAAATTCCAACAACAATAGGAGGAAAACAACAACGAGGCATCAGCGTATATAGCAGCCCTTACATAGCAATCGCCACAGTAGAAGGTGGACATCTGCATAAGTAGCGAGGCATTAGCAACAAAAATCAGCAGCTGCAACAACAAAGATTACGTACAGCCCAATTGGGTATTTCCTGCTAGAAGCAACAAAGGACATAACACTACAACATCAAACCAGCTCAGCAAATTAGCAACAAAAAATATAGCAGTTCAACATCCCATCCATAGCAATGAGCCAAGAGCATGAAGCTACCTGATCAACACAAAGTCACTGTAACTAGCATGTCATATCAAAACATCTCATAGTTGCAGAAACCCAAAATCACTCAGATCATCATCATGAAGCTACTAAGAGGAGCAGTCATCCAAGGAACAAAAGGAACAGCAGCATCAAGCAATAAACTTGACACCATAAAGCCAAACAACTCACACCATTACAAGATCCATTAACAGTAAAAAGTATTAAGATGGGAAGCATTAATAAAGAAAGTGTATGATGACAATCTAGACTTAGTGATGAGAACAACATCCTTAGCAATACAGGACAGGGGGACAAGTTTGTCATTGTGGATTTTCATGTTCCTCGACTCCGAGATATTGTAAAATGTAACAGCAAAGGTAAGATAAAAACGTGTTTAGTGAGTCTTTGACCTTAGAAATAAAGGATGAAATCAGTAACACCAATCCAGTCCATATTGGCAATGGCCCAATCTGCCAAATCCAAGGTATGTTATAGGATAACAGTGGAGTAAGTGCATTCAAAAAATAAGTGAGCAAAGCTTTCATCATGAAGATGACAAAGAGGGCAAGGAGAGATTCTTCCCAAAGAGTAGTGTCTGGTGATATCATTTTGTGGGAGCTTATTAAGGAACCCCATCCATAGAATAAAAGAGTACCGGGGGACATGATGTAAGACCCCAACTTATTAATGAATAAAATCAAATTTTCTCTAAATATTATTGTGAATAATAAGGGGTTAATTTGATATAATACTTTGGTTATGGGTGAAATGTTCAAATTTTACAAAATAAGCAAGTGGTTATAAAATATTCATTTTGTCGGAGAATATTCGGTTGGTCGTGGAATATTCTTGCTGTCGGGGAATATTCGTACGACGGCGCAGCCTTGTGTGGGCCCCATAATGGAAAGCGATTGGATGAAGAAAACGACAAGTATAAGTTGTTTATAAATAAACGGCATAGTTGTTACCGTTAATACTGTTGGAATACCCAGTGGTTAAAATACAGTAGCACACGATATTGCATCAATTATTGATTCTTACGTAAGAAGGCACTACTCAATAATTGCTACAGTAGTTATTGTTCAATATTTTATTTTATTGATTCAATAATTGCTGCGTTGATATTTTATATTATTGTTGTTTCAATAATTATTGATGCACAATATTTTTTATTATCAGATCAATAATTCATATTATTTGAATAATATTATTAGATAACATTATTGGAAATGTCTAGAAAGTTCTATCTAAGGAGAGGTTTGGTCATCTAATTGCGCGCTAGTAAGGAGAAATCCTTATTGGAAAGCCCCCTCTTTCTTGGGAACGGCCTGGTTGTCATAAATGTGATTCTGTAATATTATTTGTGAATAATTAATTATTGATTCATATGATAAGGAAATATTTATTTTATGTGGATATAAATGAGGGATATATTTTTGTGGTTAAAAATGAAGGAGTTAATGTTGAGGTTTTTATCAGTATTTTTATCGGAATTGGGGTATTAAAAATTAGGATTTTTGAGATATTTTGCGGGGGTTATAATTTTTAATCTGATCGTTGGATCGTGGTAATTTTTTGATATGTTGTACATATATAAGTTGAGTATATGTCAACAATTTTTGAACCGTTAAAAATGAACGTATGATTTATTATGAATTTTACGAGATGACTGGTTCAGAAATTGTTGAATTTTTTGAGTTTATCATTTTGGTAGTAAATTCTAGAATTGGTGGGCCCCACTCTTGGTTGGTGAAAAAATGTGCTGAGATTTTTATTCAAATGTGGTAGGCTTGAATAGTAGCATGTAAAGCCATCAGGTTGCAGGTTAAGTCTGCTTCGGCGTGCTAACATTATTCTATAAATAGAGGGCTTAGTTTGAAATGAAAATCACACCAGAAACAAGTTTTCTCTCTTTCTCTCTCTAGATTATTGAGTGTATTTTGTGAGTGTTTAGATACTTTGAGAGTTTCTATTTATCAGAGCAAGTTTCATTCAGCCTTATACCGGTATTCCGACCAGAAGTACTGATATTTTGAGGTAAGGGATATTATCTTCTTCTTAAATGATATTTTCTTCAATATCATTATGCCGAAATATTGATATGAACTTTTTATCAAATTTGGAACTTTTTGTGTCCGGGTTACTATTCACGTATATGTTACTATTCACATATACAACACTATTCATCGAAAAATAAAATTTTCTTCTTTTTGTCCAAGTTGTCTATTATGGTTACTATCTTTGATTGTATCCATGTTTTGATCTTTATTTTTGAATTCTGCTTCAAAATTGGTTATTATGTGGTATTATTGAACTTGAATAAACTGTAATACGAATCCCTAATATTTGTTCTTTTATCTCACTGGATTCGTTTTCTTTAAAATATTTTTCATCATCCTCAGTCCTAAATGATGATACTACTGAATATCTTTGGTCTGTAGTGCAAAGATGTATGATTACCTGATGAATATCTTTGGCCTGTAGTGCAAAGATGAACATGTGTTGAGATAAACATGACTGACTGGTGATACAAATGAATATCTTTGGCCTGTAGTGCAAAGATTAATATTTGGTTAAAGATGATTATTAATTGATGTTATAGGGATAAAATATTGATGATGGACTTTTAAATCTTAGTAGATAGTAGAATTCATTCTCTACTTGACTCTTCTAATGGTTTGATGTTTCCGCTGCAGTTGTTGATCTAAAACTTGTTATCGATTATATTCTATCAGATTTTTCCCTGCTGAATACTAATGATAATTTATTGTATATTATCTTAGTCATAATATTCTTTACTGGGCTAGTTGAGCTCACCCTTTTCCTTTTTGTTCCATTTTTCTTCTCAGGAGGTAAGAACATAGCAGGATCTAGTCGGGGTATGGAGTGATGGTTCTAGAAAGATGTTTTAGCAGTCCTCACTATCTTTGTAAAATAGTGTTTGAATAATTGTAATGAGGACTTATTTGAGTGTGGATATTATCTAGAAGACAATATTTGTATTTAAACTCACATTATGTGTTGTCGTATTTTGCACGACAATTATATTTTTAAAGTTGTAGTTTGCTTTTTGTACCATGTATTTAGCGACTCAGAATGAGTGTTGTATACCTATTTTGGGGGCGTCACAGTTGGTATCAAAGCTTAGGGATATGATCCCTGGCTGAGATGTGAGACAAGAACTAGGAGGGGAGAGACGGGGAATTCCTTCGCTAGTATGACCTGACTAAGTTTATTTGGTGTTTATTTGGTCGGTCAGAGTATAGGGATAATATATGACATGACTATTAACCCTTGTTTTATGACAGTATTTAAGAATGGCAGCTGAGAACGTTAATAATGGAGTAAATCAGACCGTGGAGACACCTTTGATTACCACCCAGGGGAACGTGCAACAGGAAGGCAATATTCCTCCTGTAAACAACGTTACCGAACAAACGATGAATGATGGAATGTTTAGGAGCTTTTTTCAATTCATGCAAAATTAGACGAGAGAGACTCGTGTGCAGAATACGGGTGGAAATGATAACAACGCACGGTTTGCCACAACCAAGCAGTTCAAAGAATTGGGACCACCAGAATTTAAGGGAAAGCCGGATCCGATCATGGCGGAAACGTGGGTCAAGCAAATTACCAAGATATTCGATGTCTTAGGATGCATGGAGGAACAGAAGGTTCCATTCGCCACCTTTAAGTTTCGCGGTGAGGCAGACTACTGGTGGAAGTCTGTGAAGCGTACCCAGCCTGACGCACTCAACATGTCCTGGAAAATATTTCAAAAACTGTTCAACGACAAGTACTTTCCTGAAAGTATTCATCATATGAAGGAGGTGGAGTTTATCAGACTGGAACAAAACAACATGACGGTGTCCCAGTACGAGGCGAAGTTTGCAGAGTTAATCAGGTTTGCACCTCATTTGGTCGAAAATGAGGAACGAATGACAAAGATGTTTCTGAGAGGTCTAAAACCCGAGATTCGGAAATATCTTATCTCTCATAAATTTTCTTTATATTTAGATGTTGTAAATAGGGCTCAATTATTAGAGCGAGATAATGAGTATGTGCAACCGAGGGACCACAACCAGGGTCATACCGGTGGCGGCAGTCATCGAAGCAATGAAAACCAACAGGGAGGAAAATATTCGGACAAAAGCGGTAACCACTCTGGTGGTAATCGTGGTCGTAATAATAGAAGGAGCGAGTCGGGAGGAGATTTCAAGAAGAGAAGGTACAACAATGATAACGTGAAGACGTTAGCACAAACATCAACTATTTCTAGGGGAGGAGAACGACCACCGGTCGTATGTTACAAATGTGAAAAAGAGGGACATATCAGTCCAAACTGCCCACAACAATCCAAGGTATGTTATAACTGTGGAAAGGAGGGTCATATAGCTCGAGAGTGTTCTGTAGCAAAACCAAGTTCAGCAGGGATGGTGACTTCAAAAGTTATCCCGGATAAGTCGAAATCACCTGGAAGGGCGTTTGTCGTGACTGGCCAAAACGCGAGAAACCCGAACGAGGTGATCACGGGTAAGCTAATCTTGAATTCTTGCGAAGTTTATACATTACTAAATACTGGTTCTACCCATTCTTTTATCTCTCCTGCTTGTGCTCAACGTTTGAACTTGACTCTGGAGAAATTGACCTTTGACTTATCTGTTGAAACTCCGTTGGGTGAAACCTTTGTTACATCTACAGTTTATAAATCTTGCTTAATCCAAGTTGGCACCATCACATTACCTGTTGACCTTATTTCTTTAAAGATACATGCATTTGATGTGATTTTAGGAATTGATTGGTTAACTACTCATCATGCCAAAATTGATTATTTTCGTAAGATTGTTAGTTTTCATATTCCTAACCAACCTGTTATGCGAATTCAAGCAACCAAAGCATTAAAATCAATCGCTGTTATATCAAGCCATTAAGCCATTCGTTTATTGAAAAATGGATGTCAAGCTTTCTTAGCCCATGTTATGGACTTGAACAAAAACACGACAGATTTGAATAATATTTCTGTTGTTAGTGAATTTCCTGACGTATTTCCTGAAGAACTTCCTGGTCTACCCCCAGAACGTGAAGTTAAATTCTTTATTGACCTTGAACCCGGTACAAAGTCCATTTCTAAAATCCCATATCGAACGACTCCTATTGAACTTCAGGAGTTAAAAGTCCAACTACAGGAGTTGTTGGACATCGGTTTTATTCGTCCTAGTACATCTCCTTGGGGTGCTCCTGTTTTATTCGTAAAGAAGAAAGACGGGAGTATGTGACTTTGTATCGACTATAGGGAATTGAACCATGTCACCATCAACAATAGGTATCCGCTACTTCGCATTAATGACCTGTTCGACCAGTTACAAGGAGCACAATTCTTTTCAAAGATCGACCTTCGTTCTGGATATCATCAGCTGAAGATTAAAATTGAGGATATTCCAAAGACTGCCTTTAGAACTCGGTACGGGCATTATGAATTCTTAGTCATGTCTTTTGGATTGACTAATGCTCCTGCTGCCTTCATGGATATGATGAACTGTGTATTCAAAGAATATTTGGATCAGTTCGTTGTTGTCTTTATTGATGACATCCTCATCTATTCCAAAAGCCGTGAAGATCATGAGCGCCATTTGAAGCTGATATTGCAAAGGCTTCGTGAAAACAAGCTATATGCCAAACTGAAGAAATGCTAGCTCTGGCTTGAGAAAGTAGCATTCCTTGGGCACGTGGTGTCAAAACATGGAGTATCTGTTGACTCGGCGAAGATTGAAGCCATACAAAGTTGGAAGCAACCGAAATCGGTAACCAAAGTACGTAGCTTTCTAGGCTTAGCTGGTTATTATCGGAGATTTGTGGAAGGATTTTCTCGAATCGATACTCCGTTAACTCAGCTGACTCAAAAAGATACAAAATTCGTATAGAGTGAGGAATACGAGAAGAGTTTCCAAGAACTCAATAGGAGACTCATTTCGGCACCTGTTCTGACAATACCATCTGGTTCGGATGGATTTGTTATCTACAGCGATGCCTCAGGCAACGTGTTAGGATGTGTTCTCATGCAACATGGGAAAGTCATAGCCTATGCCTCGCGACAACTCAAAGAATATGAGAGGAATTATCCTACTCGTGATTTGGAGTTGGCAGCAGTCATTTTCGCGTTGAAGATCTGGAGACGCTACCTGTATGAGGAGAAAGTGGAGATCTATACAGATCATAAAAGCCTCAAATATTTCTTCACCCAAAAGGAACTCAACATGCGGCATCGACGTTGGCTCGAGCTGTTGAAAGATTACGATCATACCATCCAATATCATCCTGGAAAAGCAAACGTAGTAGCTGACGCATTGAGTAGAAGATCATATGCGGGTACGAGTGCAATGTTGTTAACACAAAGGCCCATTTTGTATGACTTGCAAAGGATGGAGATAGAGATGAAGGCTCCAAGTACCAACATGATGATATCAAATACACGAGTAGAACCAACTTTAATCGATAAAGTTAAAGCTGCTCAAGCTACGGACATGGAGCTGATGCATATGAAGAAGAAAGTGCAAGAAGGTGCTATTCTAGAAGCAAGAATCGATGAAGAAGGAATACTTCGAGTCAACTCCAGACTTTGTGTTCCTAACGATTTTGACTTGAAGCATAGAATAATGATGGAGGCACACAACACACTGTTTGCAATCCATCCTGGGAGTACCAAAATGTATCATGATCTTCGACATACATTTTGGTGGAGCAATATGAAAAGAGAGATCACGGAGTTTATCTCGAGGTGTTTAACTTGTCAACGTGTAAAGGCGGAGCATCAAGTGCCAAAGGGTCTATTGCAACCACTTGAGATCCCGAAATAGAAGTGGGAACACATTATCATGGATTTCGTTACAGGTCTTCCCAAGGTTTCTCAAGGCGTAGATGCGATTTGGGTTATTGTTAATAGATTAACCAAGTCCGCTCATTTCTTACCGATACGTGAGACTTATTCCCTTGAACGTCTTACTAGTATGTACGTAAACGAGATTGTGAGATTGCATGGCATGCCAGTATCCATAGTTTTGGATCGTGACCCAAGGTTCACTTCACGATTTTGGGTTAGCTTGCAGAAAGCTATGGGCACGGATTTACGATTCAGTTCGGCATACCATCCTCAAACGGACGGACAATCAGAGAGGACTATTCAAACTCTTGAAGATATATTAAGACTCTGTGTTCTAGATCTCAAAGGGAGTTGGGATAAGTACCTACCATTGGTAGAATTCTCCTACAACAATAGTTATCAGGCGAGGATAGGTGTGGCTCCATTCGAGGCGTTGTATGGAAGAAAATGTCGTTCTCCAGTATGCTAGGACGAGGTGGGTGAAGCAACATTATTGGGACCTGAGTTTGTACGCATGACTACAGAGAATATCCAAACGATTCGACAACGTATACAAATAGCACAAGATCGACAAAAGAGTTATGCGGATCTTCATCGGAAGGACGTAGAATTTAATATTGGGGATCATGTATTGTTACGTGTTGCACCATGGAAGGGAGTTACAAGATTTGGGAAGAGAGGAAAGCTCAATCCAAGATTTGTTGGTCCATTTGAGATTCTTGAGCGAATAGGAAATGTGGCATATAGACTCGCATTACCTCTAAGCATGTCTCGTGTTCATAATGTTTTTCACATATCTATGCTTCGTAAATATGTTAAAGACCCGAACCACATTATTGAGTTAGAACCAGACGAGATAGCTGAAGATTTGACATACGAGGAGGTACCTATTAAGATCTTGGATAGGAAAGAGCATGTCCTACGCACAAAGGTTATACCACAAGTTAAGGTTTTGTGGAGAGACTATGCTATTGAAGAAATGACCTGGGAGTTGGAATCAAAAATGAAAGCGAGGTATCCTCACCTTTTCGAAATATCAGGTACGTACGTCAATTTCGAGGACGAAATTTCATAAGGAGGGGAGGTTGTAAGACCCCAACTTATTAATGAATAAAATCAAATTTTCTCTAAATATTATTGTGAATAATAAGGGTTTAATTTGATATAATACTTTGGTTATGGGTGAAATGTGCAAATTTTGCAAAATAAGCAAGTTGTTATAAAATATTCATTTTGTCGGGGAATATTCGTTTGGTCGTGGAATATTCTTCCTGTCGGGGAATATTCGTACGACGGCGCAGCCTTGTGTGGGCCCCATAACGAAAAGCGATTGGATGAAGAAAACGACAAGTATAAGTTGTTTATAAATAAACGGCGTAGCTGTTACCGTTAATACTGTTGGAATACCCGGTGGTTAAAATATAGTAGCATACGGTATTGCACCAATTATTGATTCTTACGTAAGAAGGCACTACTCAATAATTCTTACAGTAGTTATTGTTCAATATTTTATTTCATTGATTCAATAATTGCTGCGTTGATATTTTATATTATTGTTGTTTCAATAATTGTTGCTGCATAGTATTTTCCATTATCAGATCAATAATTCATATTATTTGAATAATATTATTAGATAACATTATTGGCAATGTCTAGAAAGTTCTGTCTAAGGAGAGGTTTGGTCATCTAATTTCGCGCCAGTAAGGAGAAATCCTTATTGGAAAGCCCCCTCTTTCTTGGGAACGGACTGGTTGTCATAATTGTGATTCTGTAATATTATTTGTGAATAATTAATTATTGATTCATATGATAAGGAAATATTTATTTTATGTGGATATAAATGAGGGATATATTTTTTTGGTTAAAAATGAAGGAGTTAATGTTGAGGTTTTTATCAGTATTTTTATCGGAATTGAGGTATTAAAAATCAGGGTTTTTGAGATAATTTGCGGGGGTTATAATTTTTAATCCGACCGTTGGATCTTGGTAATTTTTGGATATGTTATACATATATAAGTTGAGTATATGTCCACAAATTTTGAACCGTAAAAAATGAACGTATGATTTATTATGAATTTTACGAGATGGCTGGTTCAGAAATTGTTGAATTGTCGGAGTTTATCATTTTGGTGGAAAAATCTAGAATTGGTGGGCCCCAATCTTGGTTGGTGAAGATTTTTGCTGAGATTTTTATTCAAATATGGTAGACTTGAATAGTAGCAGGTAAAGCCATCAGGTTGCAGGTTAAGTCTGCTTCGGCGTGCTAACATTTTCCTATAAATAGAGGGCTAAGTTAGAATTGAAAATCACGCCAGAAACAAGTTTTCTCTCTTTCTCTCTCTAGATTATTGAGTGTATTTTGTGAGTATTTAGATACTTTGAGAGTTTCTATTCATAAGAGCAAGTTTCTTTCCGCCTTATACCGGTATTCCGACCAGAAGTACTGATATTTTGAGGTAAGGGATATTATTTTCTTCTAAAATGATATTTTCTTCAATATCATTATGCCGAAATATTGATATGAACTTTTTATCAAATTTGGAACTTTTTGTGTCGGGGTTACTATTCACGTATACGAAACTATTCACGAATACGACACTATTCACCGAAAAATAAAATTTTCTTCTTTTTGTCTAAGTTATCTATTATGGTTACTATCTTTGATTGTATCCATGTTTTGATATTTATTTTTGAATTCTGCTTCAAAATTGGTTATTATGGTGTATTATTGAACTTGGATAAACTGTAATATGAATCCCTAATATTTGTTCTTTTATCTCACTGGATTAGTTTTCTTTAAAATATTTTTCATCATCCTTAGTCCTAAATGATGATACTACTGAATATCTTTGGTCTGTAGTGCAAAGATGTGTGATTACCTGATGAATATCTTTGGCCTGTAGTGCAAAGATGAACAGGTGTTGAGATGAACATGACTTACTGGTGATACAAATGAATATCTTTGGCCTGTAGTGCAAAGATGAATATTTGGTTAAAGATGATTATTAATTGATGTTACAGGGATAAAATATTGATGATGGACTTTTAAATCTTAGAAGATAGTAGAATTCATTCTGTACTTGACTCTTCTAATGGTTTGTTGTTTCCGCTGCAGTTGTTGATCTAAAACTTGTTGTCGATTATATTCTATCAGATTTTTCCCTGTTGAAGACTAATGATAATTTGTTGTATATTATCTTAGTCATAATATTCTTTACTGGGCTACTTGAGCTCACCCTTTTCCTTTTTGTTCCATTTTTCTTCTCAGGAGGTGAGAACATAGCAGGATCTAGTCGGGGTATGGAGTGATGGTTCTAGAAAGATGTTTTAGAAGTCCTCACTATTTTTGTAAAATAGTGTTTGAATAATTGTAATGAGGACTTATTTGAGTGTGGATATTGTCTAGAAGACAATATTTGTATTTAAACTCACATTATGTGTTGTCGTATTTTACACGACAATTGTATTATTGAAGTTGTAGTTTGCTTTTTGTACCATATATTTGGCGACTCAGAATGGGTGTTGTATACCTATTTTGGGGGCGTCACACATGAAGTTTGTGCCAAACAACCTTATGCTAAATTTCCTTTAGTTGTTTAAGACTAATGCAATCCCATATGTGCCTAGCTTTAGTAAAGCTATCTGATGTCTGTTCCACTCAATTTGATCAGCAGAAAAAGGTCGAATAGGATGTGTTTCAACAAGTCTTCGAAACTCAATCATATCATGGTGGTTGCTCTGTGGGAGATTCTAAGAGGAATCCATAATAATTTAAGCAACTAAGGCATTTTGGGGTAGCCCGAAATTGGTCAGCAAGAACTAGTTAGGATTAATGGGATTACCATTAATCTTGGGGTCATACCATAGACTAGTGTTGGAGCCATTACCCACAATGTAGCGAATATGATTACGAGCAGTAGGCCTAAGTTTGAGAATCTGTTTTCATATCCAAGAACAATCCAAAGGTATATTATAGGACTAGAAATTCCTCCCTTTCAAAACAGTTTTGTTGACCCAAGCAGCCCATAAAGAAAAGGAGTCATATCGTATAATATTGAGCAAATACATCCAAATTAGAGACTTATTCCTGTCCGTGATACTCTTTAACCCTAACCCTCCTTCCGAAGTGGGGAGACATTCAGGGGTAATTTAGAGTTCAATAATCATCAGCTAAGGATTAGTTGAATCAATAAGGATTCACTATCCATTCAAGGTTTCAATGCAGTAATGTGATCAATAATCAAATCAAGATTGAATCTCAACTTTATACAATTCAATGAACATTGTGTAATAAAAGTAATATTTCAAAAGAGTTAGAACATTTCAATTGGAATCATGAACTTGAATGTTTAAGCTTTAAACAGTTTGAACTAAGAATACAAAGCTTGCTCAACAATAATAATGTTTAAGGACTTGATCAATGAAAGTTTAGAGTTATGGAACTTGCTCAACATAAGAGTAGGATTCAGAAACTTACGTAATAATAAAAAGGATAGGGATAAGGAACTTGCTTAATGTAAAGAAAGAACGTTAAGGAACTTGCTTAATGTAAAGAAATAAGGTTTAAGAACTTGCTTAATGTAAAAAAAAATAAGGTTTAGGAACTTGCTTAATGTAAATAAATAAGGTTTAGGAACTTTCATCATGAGTAAGCTATGCACCTATAACACACATTCATCAAAAGCCCTACATATATCATTAGAATCGCAATACCAATTAGTTACACCAACATTAACCCTACATGTTTAATTCTCATTTAAATCCAACTTGTTAACATAATTCAAGTTTTAACTTTTAAATTAACATTACATCACCAATCTGAAATCATTAATCTAACATATCAACACAATTCTTAAACCATATCTCAAGGCTTAAACAAATAGCAAGTTTTTCATAACTTATTAACATTTATAATTTGAAATCATCATACACACGCTTACAATCTGTTATGAAACCTTATTGCAGGTTTAACACATTATCAAGAACATTAGACTAGGTTAAACCAACACATCATGGACTGAAACATAAAGAAAACAAACTGTTTACGCTAAGGGGAGGGCGCAGCTGCGCTGCCCCCAAGCCTTGTCACCGGTGCAGCTGCGCTGGTGCTTAATTTCCATGAAACTCAACAGGCGTAGCAGCGCCATTTCTGCCTTTGATACCAGTGCAGCTGCACCGATACGCAGATATAAACTTGTAGACTGCTTCCCTACTTCATAGTTCAACTCAAACATTCCAATTTTCTCCAACGAAATAGAAATTTAACACTTACAAAAATTACAAACTTAATAATAATATCATCCAGCATACATAACATGACTCTAACATCAAAAACAACCAAAACAAACCAAATTTAAATGATTAAAATCATGTTTTTGCTATTTTCATCATTTTCAACACATTTAGCGTAATCAATCACCAAATCTTTGTTTCTTAACCAAATTAAACTAAACGAATTGCATTCATTCCGTAATTTAACATATTAACACAATCTAATATCAATTTTCAGATTATAACATGAATTGGACCTCAATTTTGGTTCTAAAATCAGCCTTTTTGTATATTTTATAACAAAACTAAAACTCCTTTGTAAAACATGATTTCATGAATCAATTCGTACCAAAAATCATTTTCAACCCACATATAACAGATTGTATCCATCTAGTAACATAAACAACCATTACTTTAACAAATCATTAACCAAAACTCTAATTTTGATTTCAAAATCATATATATGTTACTGTAAATAGAAAACTTCCTTTTTAACCAAAACTTCATGGATTAATTCGCCCAAAAATTGATTATTACATCACATATTAGATTATTCATGCATACTAACAATTTATAAACAACTTTTCAACAATTACTCATGAAAGTTCAATTACAGAAAACTAAATATATTTTGATGGGAAAGCTCAAGAACATAATAAACAGAGTTTGGAACTTGGATTCTCACCCCTTTGATTCCTGTAAAAATGGTAGAAAGCCCTCCTATGATTCTCCAAAACTTCTTCCTCAAACCCAATTTCTCTCAAGTTCTCTCTTTTCTCTCTGTATTCTATAACTTAGCAAAAGAAAATGAAAAACATAAAAGAAAACAAGACTGATATAATGTGTATAACTGATATACGTGGGTATCAGTTGCGTGCATTAAGGCTCAGTAGTTACCCATGTTCCCAAGGCCTTGTTTGGCTTACTTATTTAATTTCCTTTTTAATTTATTTTGATTAACTTATTTAGTATATAGTTTATTTGTCACACTTTCATTACTAGAATTTTAATATTTTAATTCAATTAAATTAAAGCCAATATTACCCATTACATCTCATCATCACATAATTAAAATTCTAATTTATTAAATAGAACACATAATTTATATTTTCAATAAATCTCTAATTAATTATTTAATTAATTAGAACAACATTTAAACTATTTAACAACTCATATAATTTAATTATCTCAATTAAATTCACACTTTGAACTATAACATTATTCTACATTAATTTAATTAATGTGACACACTTAATTAAATTAATCTACCACAATTCCATCAAATATTTATTTAACTCAATAGATAAATTAACAAAATATTTATTTAATTTAATAAATATTTAAAAATTAATTACAAAAGTGTCATTCGTCACAGCTTGGGTTCGTCATGGATGGGGAGTTGAGTCAAGATTTAGTCTTGTAGTCACTCCTTGACACCTTCTCACAATTTGTTGTGAATTTTCACATGAATAAGTTGGACGTCAGCTTTCCTGATTTACTTAACATGTTGAAAACTGCTAAAGGTTACTTCCCATCGAAGAAGGACCATGTTTTAATGGTGGATGATTCTTCCAAGAAAAGGAAGAGGCCCAAGGTGTCTTCTGAAAAAAAAGAAAATCAAGAAGGCAAAGGGAAAGGAAAAAGTGAATGATCAAAAGAAACATGATCCAACTAGCAAAGGAATGTGCTTCCATTGCAACAAGTCGGGTCACTGAAAGAGGAAATGGAAGGAGTTTCTTACAAAACAAAAGTAGTAGAAGCTTGGAGAACTTTGACTTCCGATAAAGGTTTTGTTCATGATTGAAAGTAATTTCTTTGAAAGTCAATCTTCTACTTGGGTATTGGATACCGGCTGTGATTTTCACATATGTAATACTATGCAGGGACTGGTCACAAGTAAAAAGCTGAACAATGATGAGGTAGTCCTACGAGTGGAAAATGGAGCAAAGGTTGCTACATTAGCTGTAGGGACTTATTTTTTAGCACTGCCTATGGGCAAGTCCATTAGTTTAAATATTTGTTATTTTGTTCCATCACTTATTTGAAACATTATTTCAATTTCTGTATTGGATATGGATGGTTTTAAAAATATAATAAAGAACAACAATTGTTCTATTCGATATAAAAATGTTTTATATGGTATTGGTAATTTACGAAATGGACTTTACATACTTGACTTCAAATTGAACAAACTAATAAAAGGAAAAGAGATGATGTTAATTATACATTTATGTGGAACTGTAGACTCGGTCATATCAATGAAACAAGATTATCCAAGTTGCATAAAGATGGGCAGTTAGAGCTATCAGATTATGAATCATATCCAACTTGTGAATCTTGTCTCATAGGTAAGATGACTAAATCTTCTTTTGGTGGAAAAGGAGAAGGAGTTACGGAGTTGTTAGCGTTGGTATACACAGACGTATATGGACCTATGACAACAAATGCACGCTGATGATATTCTTATTCTATTAGTTTCACTGATAATCATTCAATATTTGGATATGTGTATTTAATGAAATACAAATATGAATCGTTTGAAAAGTTCAAAGAATTCAAAAGTAAAGTAGAGAAACAAACTGGCTAAAGTATTAAAGTTCTTCGATCAGATCAAGGTGGTGGATACTTGAGTAGTGAGTTTCTCAATTGTCTCAAAGAAAATGATATAATCTCATAATGGACTCCACCAGGAACACCATAGTTGAATGATGTATCTGAAAGGAGAAATCGAATATTATTGGACATGGTTCATTCCATGATGAGTTTTACCGATCTCTCGGTGTCATTCTGGGGATGTGCCCTGGAAGTGGCTGCATATATACTAAATAAGGTTCACTCAAAATCCATCTCTAAGACTCCATATAAGATGTGGATAGGGAGGAAACCTAGTCTTAAGCATGTTAAGATTTTGGGATATCCAGCTTATGTAAAAAAGTTTAAAAATGATAAGCTTAGGACAAGATATGACAAGTGCAAATTTGTGCGATATCCTAAAAAAAGTTTAGGATACTAGTTCTACAATCATATTGAGCAAAAAGTGTTTGTTGCCAAACACGCTGCCTTCTTAGAAAAAGGGTTTATCTTTGAAGGGAAAATAAATCTTGAAGAAATTCAAGAACCACAAACCACTACAGGTCAAATTGATGAACATGTCTAAGTTATTACACCTTTTGTACAACACCATATTCGTAAATCTAGAAAAGTACTGCAAATACCTGATAGGTATGGATTCGTCATAGAGGATGGCGATGAGGTATGCATCATGAATGATGATGATCCATTAAATTAAGAACATGCTATGAGTAGTAAAGACTCAGAGATATGGCTAGAAGCCATGAAATTTGAGATGGACTCCATGTATGAGAATCAAGTATGAACTTTGGTTTTATCATCAACAGGTATTAAGCCTATTGGGTGCAAATGGATCTTTAAAAGAAAGACTGGAGCGGATGGTAAAGTAGAGACCTATAAAGCCTAACTGGTTGAAAAAGGTTTCAAACAAAAGCAAGGAGTTGATTGTGATGAAACCTCCTCACCAATAGTAATGCTCAAGTCCATTCGAATTTTGCTTACGATCGTAACTTACTACGACTACGAAATTTGGCAGATGGACGTGAAAATGACCTTCCTCAATGGGAAACTTGTGGAGCATGTGTATATGACACGTCTAGAAGGATTTGTCTCAACGGTTGGAACAAATCAAGTCTGTAAGCTACAACGATCCATTTATGGGTTGAAGCATACTTCTCGTAGGTGGAACATCTGTGTTGATGAGACAATCAAAGAGTTTGATTTTTTTTTTCAATAATGAGGAAGAACCATGTGTGCACAAGAAGGTTAGTGGGAGCGTTACTTTATTCCTTGTATTATATATTGATGATATATTACTAATAGGGAATGATATTCTTATGCTATAATCGATTAAAATCTGGTTATCAAAATACTTCTCCACGAAGGACTTGGGAGAAGCATCCTATATTTTGGGGATATAGATCTATAGAGATAGATCTAAAAGGATGCTTGGCTTGTCCTAAAGAACGTTCATTGACTCGATGCTAAAGAAGTTTAGCATTGAATATTCTAAGAGAGGTCTCATGCCGATGAGCCATGGAATATATCTGTCAAAGAAACAGGCCCCAAAGACACCTGAGGAGAGATACCGTATGAGTAAGATTCTTTATGCTTCAGTAATATGATATATCATGTACAGTATGATATGTACTAGACAGAATGTCGCTCATGCACTTAGTGTAACAAGTAGATATCAATTGAATCCAGGAGAAGAGCACTGGAAGACAGTGAAAAATATCCTAAAATACTTAAGAAGAACTAAGGATGTATTTCTTGTCTTCGGTAGGTCTAAATTGAAACTAGAGGGCTATACAGACTCTTATTTTTAAACGGACCAAGATGACAGTAAATCCATTTCGGGGTATGTGTTTACCTTGAATGGTGGCGCAGTGAGTTGGAAGAGTTTCAAATAGCAAACAGTTGTTGATTCAGTGACAGAGGTAGAGTACATAGCTGCAAGTGAAGCTGCAAAGGAGGCTGTTTGGATGAAGAAGTTTATAGCCGAACTTAGTGTGGTTCCTAGCATTAGAGAAGCAGTACCTTTATACCGTGACAACACCGAAGCTATTGCGCAGGCTAAGGAGCCTGAGTCTCATCAAAAACCCAAACATGTGTTGCGGCAGTTTCATTTGATTAGAGAAATCATTGAAAGATGAGATATCACCCTTGAGCGTGTAGATTCTTAAGACAACATTATAGATCTATTTACTAAACTGTTAACACAACGCCGGCTTGATCGTCACTTAGAGAAGATGGGTTATGAGATATCATGGCGATTGACTTTAGTGCAAGTGGGAGGTTGAAAGTATTATGCATACAAGTTAATTATGTATAATGATAAAGCATATACTTTGTAAACAATCTTATTCATTTATTAATAAAATTATTTATTTAAAAATGGCATTTAATTATCTACATGATTTTGTTTTAATAATATGTGATAAACTCATAGTTTTAAGCAATTCTTTTAGAATCATGATGAGATCATGCTAATGAGATCTAAATTCTTAAATAGCTTAAAAACTAAAATGTTCCCAATTGATGTATTAGTAAAAAGGGGATTAACGAATCCAGATAGATTGGTACATACGTTATTTGCTCATTGGATGACAATGATTGATCTGCTGATCATTTTTGTGGAGCCACTAAAGCAAGTATGTAGGTACTTATTGGAGAATAAGTTCACTGAACGTGGCTCGCTAAAGAATACCTAATGAAGTTTTACTTGCCTGTCAATAGGAATTCATGTAGTGATAATAGTACATGTGATCCTTAGACTTGTGATCATCATAATTTCTTGTGTATAATGAATTAAACTTTGATATATTCTTTAAGACTCTTAGGGTATATAAAAGGGTATGCTTGGGTGTAAAAAGTTATATATGGAGATAATGAGTAATCAATAAGGAATCTACCACTTCTAGTAAACGAAGAGAATTGTCATATGTCTTATATTTAATTGGGACATTGTATGGTCGAAGGATTGAATTATACGGTAGCTATTTACTCAAAAGTTCTTTTATGATTAATATTAAAATCTATATTATCTGAAAAGTCGTTAATCGCTAAGGATGTTTATCCTTATTGTAGAATAAATATTATTTATTTAAATAAATTAATAGTTTAATTTATTCATTTAAATGAGATTATAATTGTTCTTATTGATTTATTCACAACCGGTTTAATATGGAGAACCTAAAGGGTCACACCATAAAAGAAAAAATATAATTTATTTAAGAAGTAAATGGCATAATCGTAATAATAAGTTAAGCGTTTTTTATTTAATTTAATTTATGGTGATAGAATAAATTAAATAACTTAAAATTTATTAGTTAATATTTTAGAAATATTAAATATAAATTAGTAAGAGGAGTCTTATTATTAGTATTACTATTATTATTAAGTTAATTCCTAAAGAGGTTTGGGAATTAATTAATATAAGTACTCTTAATTATTCCTAATAAGATTAGAAAGCCTAATTAATTAAAGGAGTTTAATTAATTAAATTAAAACCCTATTCCGAAATAGTTTAGGAGGGTTCCCTACATCTATAAATAAGAAAGTCTTTTTATGAAAAATGAGTGACATAAGTTACGCACTTTATTCCAAGAGTTAGGAGAGTACACCTTTTCTATTTGATATAGGAAAAACTATGGTTTAGTCAATCAGCCTTCTTTTTGAGTTTTTGTTCTTCCTTGGTGGATCACCTCTAGAGGCCAAACGCTTGGGTGGCTAACGTTGATCAAAGGAAGGAATCGATCTGGCGTATTCAAGGAGAGCACGAAGGACTTGGAGTTAAACTTTTACCTGAGGAAGCTCAAATCTTCAAGGGTATGAATTTGATTCTTCATCTCTTTCGTTTAATTAATAATTGTGTATAAAAGATGATCCGGGTATTTGGTTTGTAAAATTTTAAACTATGTTTTTATTATGCTTCAGTTACTTTGATTGGGTATATGAATATTACAAACCTAACATGTTGGGTCCAGCTTGATGTCGCAGTTGCTCACATGAATCCCAACAGTTTGCCAGATTTCACATCGAACGCACACTTTGTCAGGTTCAGCTTCAAGTTATATTTATTATGGTGATTAAACAACCTCTGGAGATGGGCATAGTGGTCATCCACCTTTTTTGACTTTACGATGATATCATCCATATAGACTTTGATCTCTTTATGCATCAGATCATGAAACAATACCATCATAGCCCTCTGATAGGTAGCACCGGCATTGGTGTGGCTGAATGCCAATCTTATGTAGCAGAAAGTGCCCAGGGGGTGATGAAGGCGGTCTTTTCCCTGTCTTCTTCAGCAACCATGATCTGGTGGTATCTGGCAAAACAATCGGCAAAGGAGTACTTCTCATGATGTGCCGTAATATCGATTAACACATGGATGAAAGGTACTGGGAAGTCATCCTTGAGGCTAGCTTTATTGAGATCTCAGTAATCCACGCAAACTCGTACCTTTCCATCTAGCTTTGGCATTGGGACCATATTAGACAATCATTCAAGGTAGGTTGACACCATGATGATGTCTGGTTTTAACTGTTTATTGATTTCTTCCTTAACATGCAAACTCTATTTAGGTTTTAACCTTCTTAACTTCTGCTTAACTAGATTGAATCCTTCTTTGACTTGTAATTGATGGACGACTATGTCTGTGGATAAGCCAATTATATCCTAATGTGACCAAACAAAAACATCTTCGAAATGGGTAAGGAGTTTGATTATTTCATTCTTTTGGCTAGGGGCAAGATTGGTTCCTATTTAAGGTTTTGTGGGGTTGTTTGAGGTTCCGATGTTTATGGTGATGGTTTGCTCGAGGTTTGGTTTCGGTTTGTCTTCAACTTATCCTTTGATTTCCTCAGGCATCTCTTCATCGTCCACTTCCTCCAGCTCAATTTCCATCAAGTCCAAGTCCATTTCTATATCGAAATCGTAGTAATTATTCAAATTTGGCAAGTCATTGACATGGCTATAAATAGTCAAATTTGGGAACGTAAGAATAAACTTGATTTCCATATATATATATATATATATATATATATATATATATATATATATATATATATTGAAAGTAGTATGCATACAAGCCAATCATGTTTGATGATAAATTATATACTTTGTAACAATCTTATTCATTTATTAATAAAAGGTATTAATTTATTAAAGGCTTTTAATTATCTACATGATGCTATTTTATAATATGTGATAAACCCATATTTTAAGCAATGCTTTTAGAATAATGATGATGATCATTCTAATGAGATCTAAATTCTTAGAAAGCTTAAAACTAAAATAGTTAACAATCGTTGGATTACTAAATTGGGGATTAGTGAATCCGGATAGATTGGTACATACGTGGCTTGCTCATTGGATGAGGATGATTGATCTCATGATCATTTGTGTGGAGACACTAAAGCAAGTATGTAGGTGCTTATTAGAGAATAAGTTCACTGAACGTGGCTCGCTAAGGAATACCTAATGGAGTTTTACTTGCCTGTCAATAGAAATTCCTGTAGTGATAGTAGTACAAATGATCCTTGGACTTGAGATCATCATAGTATCTTGTGTATGACGAGTTATACTTTGACTTATTCCTTAAGACCCTTAGGGTATATCAAAGGGTATGCTTGGGTATAATAAGTTGTACATGGAGATAATGTATGATCAATAAAGAATCTACCACTTCTAGTAAAAGAAGAGAAATGTCCTATGTGATTCGATAAATGACAACCCAGTAGTCCTTGGCCAAGGCAGAATGAAATTAGAAAGGAGTTTCTAATTTACATTATTTGGGGTTGTGCATTTAAGAGTCGAAATACATATAATTAAATAAAATAAGACTTGACAGTAATTCCATGTCTTATATTTAATTGGGAAATTGTATGGCGGAAGGATTGAATTGTACGGTAACTATTTACTCAAATATTCTTTAATGATTAATGTTGAAATCTATATTATCTGGAAAGTCGTTGATCGCTAGGGAGGCTTATCCCTATTATAGAATAAATATTATTTATTTAAATAAATTAATTATTTAATTTATTTATTTAAATAAGATTAGAATTGTTCTAATTGAATTATTCACAACCGGTTTAATATGGAGAACCTAAAGGGTCACTCCATAAAAGGAAGAATAATTATTTAAGAAGTTAATGGCATAATCGTAATAATATGTTAAGTATATTTAATTTAATCTATGGTGTTAGAATAAATTAAATTGCTTAATATTTATTATTTAATATTTTAGAAATATTAAATATAAATTAATAAGAGGAGTCTTATTAATATTATTACAATTATTGTTATTTTAATTTCTAAAAGAGTTTAGGAATTAATTTAATATATCTACTCTCATTTATTCCTAATAGGATTAGGAGGGAAAATTAGTTAAAGGAGTTTAATTAATTATCCCTAATAAGATTAGGGAGCCCATTTAATTAAAAGAGTTTAATTAAATAAATAATACCTTATTTTTAATAGGGTTACTTGATATCTTTATAAGAGGAATCTTATATCAGATATCAAACATACGTTATTCCAATTGTTGGAGAGTACGCTCCTTTTCTATAGAGATAGAAAAAACTAGGGTTTTGCCAAACACCCTTCTTCTTGGATCTTTCTTCTTTCTTGGTGGATCACCTCTAGAGGCCAAACACTTGGGTGGCTAACGTTGATCAAAGGAAGGAACCCAACCCGGTGGATTCAAGTTGAACACGAAAAGGATTGGAGGTGAACTTGTACCTGAGGAAGCTCGAATCTTAAAAGGTATGATTCTTGTTATTCATATCTTTTTGTTTAATTAATAATTGTGCATAAAGGGTGATCCGGGTATATGGTTTGTAAAATTTTAAACTCTGATTTTTACACGTTTTCGCTTATTTTGTGCAATTTGATTGCGTTCATGAATATTACAAACCTAACAGTGGCATCAGAGCCAATCCTTTATGCGAATTATTAATTATTTTAATTTGATATGTATATTGATATGTGTTTAGAACAATTTAATTGTGCATAATTTGTTGTATAAATTTTATTTTTTTAAAAAAATTCAAATCAAAATCACGAATAATTTTTTTTCCCGTTGCGTCAATATCCGTGGCTGTTTAAAAAAAAACTGAGTTCGTTTTTATTTTTCTTTCCGTATTGCCCCTTTATGTTAACGGTAATGGAAGTAATGTCACGTGGCCCAGGATCTTGTTATCTATTTAAAAGCCACATGCATCACTTCTTCCTGGAACATGAGTTATGGAAGTATAATGAATAATAACATTATCATATATATATAATATATGACGTAATTAATTGTGATTACCATATATTTATATATACTGATTACCATGTATTATATATAATATATTATTCTTATTATTTTATAATTAAAATAAAAGTTTATTTTAATCTTAACATAAAAAGTTTTATTTTAATTTCAAAATTAAATTTCATGCTAACTAATTAGAGTTGAAATTGGATTCCATGATAACTAATTGGAGTTGAAATTAGATTCCATGTTTTCTTAAATAAAGGAGTTTATTTAGATATGAAATAAGATTTCATATTATTCAAAATAAAGGAGTTTATTTGTGAATAGGAAAGAAAATCCGTATTTCCTTAAATAAAAGAGTTTATTTAAGATATGAAATAAGATTTCACATTACCCAAAATAAAGAAGTTTATTTTGACTTAGAATTGGATTCCATAATTAATTAAAATAAATGAGTTTATTTTGATTAAAGATTTTGATTAAAATAAAATAGTTTATTTTGTTTAAAATTTGATAAATTAAAATAAAAGAGGTTTATTTTGATTTAAATTTAGATTAAAATAAAGGAGTTTATTTTGATTCAAAATTAGATTTTATACTAACTAAATTTGCCCATTAAATGATATCAATATATATATTGAATGTTTATTATTCATGAGAATAATGTTATTTATTGATGCATATGGTGATGTGTATGATAATAAATGGGATTGATTATGGACTATTGACCAATGTGATTAGATTTTATTTTAGTTGGATGCATGAATGTATGCGTTTTATTAAATGGGGTCTGCGTACCTCGTCTTCTCTAATTTTTTCTTAATGTAAATTCGATCATCCTCCTATGTACTTCCCCTTGACTGCTGATCAAGGTTTCTATTTATTTTAAATAGTTTTGTTATAGGAATAGTTAGAAATTTTAAAAAATTGGAGATCAAGAAGCAAGGAGCGCGTGAAGGCCCGTTTGTAATGGAGCCCGAGTTTAAATGTAATAATTATATTTAAATATTAATTCTTGCACCCCTAGGGTTTGACCTTTTGGTTCACTTGGTGGCTCTAGTGAACCAAACTAGAATAAAAGTTCATAATCAATCCGGGTAGAATATAGTATTCTATATGTGCATGCTTATACTATATATATATATATATATATATATATAAATTATGAAAATATGCTTCGCATGTTCATTAATATGACACGTATTCTATATATATATGTGCATGCGCGCTAAACAAGATAAGACAAATTTAATAACAAACCCCTCAAATATTTTATATTAAGTCCTAAGCGTTCAAAGATATTTGGAATATCGAACGTCGCCTTCTAGCATGATAAAATTAATAGAGTATTAAATATTTAATATGAGTTTGTTGTGTCACCACAAGGCAAATATTAAGTATTTAAGATTTTAATTTATCACATTTGATGCTTATAAAGAAAATTGAACAGTATTGTTTTGTTGTGTCACCACAAGGACGATATTTTTTTTTTTTGAATATATGGAGTGCTAGGTTGGACTTAACTTGGATAATTTTGATTCGGATGTGCCACCACTTGATCAAAATAATCTAAGAGGAAAAATACAAGGAGTTGCATAGTTGATGTAATTGACAAAAGTTGTCTACCTATTTATTTATATATAGTTTGTTGTGTCACCACAAGGCTATATACATTTGAAATGAGATTCTTATTCTCACTAGCAAATCTTTAATTAGATTTTGCCGAACTATATATATTGAGGGAAATATAGTTTGAAGAAAATAGTGGGAGATACCAATTTAAAACAAGACCTAAATTATTTTGGTAATTAATAAAAGAATGTATGCTAAAATGTTGTTAATTATAAATTCATTTATAGAATTTTACAATGTCTAAATTACTATCTCTGCGAAGCATATTAGATGATATTTAACCGGACCGTATTAAACGGATTGGTTAAGGAATTTGAGAATAGTTCTCATGGCTGAAAAGCTATCTTATGTCCTTAATACGTCTATCCCTGCAATGGTTGCAGACAATGCCTCTGAGGAAGAGATTGCTACTTTTAAAAAGTGGCAAGATGATGCACAGTTGGCTCAATGCATTATGCTCGCATCCATGAGTAACGAGCTTCAGCGTCAGCATTAAACTATAGATGCTCCTACTATATTCCTGCACATCAAGTAGTTGATGGTGAGGAAAGTAGGACTAATAGATATCAGATATCTAAGGAGCTCTTTCAATCTAGAATAACCGATGACACTACAGTACAGACACAAGTCCTTAACATAATCAATTTGATTAATCAATTAGGACAACAGGTTTTGTCATGGATGGAGAGTTGAGCCAAGATTTGATCTTGCACTCACTCCCGGACTCCTTTCACAATTGTTGTGAATTTTTCATATGAACAAGCTAGATATCAGCCTCGCTGATTTGCTTAACATGTTGAAAAATGTTGAGAGTCACTTTTCAACCAAGACAGACTATGTCTTACTGGTAGGGGCCAAAGGATCTTCTAAAAAGAAGAACTATTCAAAGAAGGTAAACAGAAAGGCGTAAACAAAGGATAATAAGAACAAAACTGATATGGATAGCAAAGGAGTTTTCTTCCACTGCAATAAGTCTGGACACTGAAAAGAAACTGCAAGAAGCATCTTGTAGAGGCTAACCAAAGAAGCTTAGTGAAGTTTCGATTATAAATACAAATTTGTTCATGATTTAAAATAATTTTTTCTTTAAGTCAAGATTCTACTTGGGTATTTGATACCGGCTTTGGTTATCATAAATATAGATTTATGAAGGAACCAAGCATAAGTAGAAAGCTAAACAAATATAAGTAATCCTATGTGTGGAAAATGAAGCAAAGGTTGCTATATTAGCCATAGAAACTTATAGTTTATCAATGTCTAAGGGCAAATCTATTAAGTCAATAAGTTGTTATTGTATTTCAGTTCTTGTTAGAAACATTATTTCCATTTTATTGTTGGACAATAAAATCTTTGGTATTATAATTAAGAACAATTGTTATTCTATTTATAATAATAATATTTTGTATAGAACTGAATATTAATTAATGGATTTTGTGTACTTGACTTACATGAAAAATAATTTTGCATATTGAACAAATTAGTATAAGAAAAGGAGATAATCATTCAAAGAGTTGAATGTTTGTATTTGATGAAATACAATTGTGAATTGTTTGAAAGGTTCGAAGAATTCAGAAGTGAAATAAATTGGCAAAGTATTAAGATTCTTTGATTAGATCAAGGAATAAATACTTGTTCAATAAGTTTTTAGATCATCTCAAATGGTTTTCTCACAATGGACGCCTCCTGATACGCAATAATTGATTGATGTATCTGAAAGAAAAAATCGTACCTTGTTGGACATAGTGCGGTCCATAATGATTTTATCGACATTCCAGTATCCTTCTAGGGTCATGCCCTAGAAATGGCTGCATATCTACGAAAAGATAACCTCAAAATCTGGCCCCAAGACTCCATAAAAGTTATGGACAGGGAGGATTCCTAATCTTAAGTATGTTAAGATAAGGGGTTGTCCAACTTATATGAAAAGGTTTCAAAGGATAAGCTTGGGAAAAAATTTGACAAGTACATATTTGTGGGACATCCTAAAGTAAGTTTAGGGCATATGTTCTATAATCCTACTTAGCAAAAGGTGTTTATTGCGAAACACGCTGTCTTCTAAGATAAAAATGTTTATCATTGAAGGGGGTAGTGGGAGGATAAATGATCTTGAAGAGTTCAAGAACCACAAAATACTATAAGTTAAAACTAGAGGAACCTGTAGATAGACCTATTGTGCCACAACCGATTCGTAAATCTAGAATAGTACTGACAATACCTGTGAGATATGGATTCATCATGGATGATGATGATGAGGTACGTATCATAGAAGATGATGAGGTACGTATCATAGAAGATGATGATTCAGTTACATATGATGAGATAAGAGTTGTAGACACTCAGAGAAATGGATTGAAGCAAGCTTCTCAAATATGGAACATTCGTTTTGATGAGAATCAAAAGAGTTTGATTTAATCAAAAACAAGAATGAACCTAGTGTGTACAAAAGGGTCAGTGGGAGCATTGCAACATTTCTAGTATTATATATTGATATACTACGGATACGAAATAACATACCAATGCTACAATCAGTAAAGATAAAGTTATCTAAACATTTCTCCATGAATGATTTGGGAAGAGTATCTTAATTGGGGATGCAAATCTATATAGATAGATTTAAAAGGATACTCGACTTAACCCAAGGAACGTATATTCATTTGATGCTAAAGTCGTTTAGCATGGCAAACTCCAAGAGATGTCTCATGTTGATGAGTCATGGAGTGTATCTATCTTAATAGTCCCCACAGACTCCTGAAAAGAGAGATCGCATGAGTGACAATCATGTATGCAATGAAATATACGAGACCTGATGATGATCAGTCATATTCTGGAGAAATTCACTGTGAGTTACTGAAAACATCTTAAAGTATTTAACCGGCACTAAGGATGTGATCATATTCATGGTGGGTCGAAATTAAAACTAGAGGGCTTAACAAACTCAAGTTTTTCAGACAGACCAAGACGACAGAAAATCCACTTTAAGATAAAGTGTTACGTTGAACGATGGTGCAGTGAATTGGAAAGGTTCCAAATAGCAAAGAGTTGCTGGTTTAGTGATAAAGACAAAGTATATAGCTATAAATGAAGCTGCAAGTTGATTGTTTGGATTAAAAGTTCATTACAGAACTAGGAATAGTTCCTAAGTCTCATCTTAGATCTAAACATGTGTTGTGGCACTTTCATTTGATTATAGGAATCATTGAAAGATGAGAAATCACTATAGAGATAGTGGACTCTCAAGAACAACATAACATATCCATTTACTGAAGCTTATCCAACAGTAGGATAATCGTCACTTAGAGAAGAAGAGTATGAGATACCATGACGATTGGCTTTAGTGCAAGTGGGAGATTGAAAGTAGTATGCATACAAGCCAATCATGTTTGATGATAAAGCATATACTTTGTAACAATCTTATTCATTTATTAATAAAAGGTATTAATTTATTAAAGGCTTTTAATTATCTACATGATGCTATTTTATAATATGTGATAAACCCATAGTTTTAAGCAATGCTTTTAGAATAATGATGATGATCATTCTAATGAGATCTAAATTCTTAGAAAGCTTAAAACTGAAATAGTTCCCAATCGTTGGATTACTAAATTGGGGATTAGTGAATCCGGATAGATTGGTACATACGTTGCTTGCTCATTGAATGAGGATGATTGATCTCATGATCATTTGTGTGGAGACACTAAAGCAAGTATGTAGGTGCTTATTAGAGAATAAGTTCACTGAACGTGGCTCGCTAAGGAATACCTAATGGAGTTTTACTTGCCTGTCAATAGGAATTCCTGTAGTGATAGTAGTACAAGTGATCCTTAGACTTGAGATCATCATAGTATCTTGTGTATGACGAGTTATACTTTGACTTATTCCTTAAGACCCTTAGGGTATATCAAAGGGTATGCTTGGGTATAATAAGTTATACATGGAGATAATATATGATCAATAAAGAATCTACCACTTCTAGTAAAAGAAGAGAAATGTCCTATGTGATTCGATAAATGACAACCCAGTAGTCCTTGGCCAAGGCAGAATGAAATTAGAAAGGAGTTTCTAATTTGTATTATTTGGGGTTGTGCATTTAAGAGTCGAAATACATATAATTAAATAAAATAAGACTTGACAGTAATTCCATGTCTTATATTTAATTGGGACATTGTATGGTGGAAGGATTGAATTGTACGGTAACTATTTACTCAAAGGTTCTTTAATGATTAATGTTGAAATTTATATTATCTGGAAAGTCGTTGATCGCTAGGGAGGCTTATCCCTATTGTAGAATAAATATTATTTATTTAAATAAATTAATTGTTTAATTTATTTATTTAAATAAGATTAGAATTGTTCTAATTGATTTACTCACAACCGGTTTAATATGGAGAACCTAAAGGGTCACACCATAAAAGGAAGAATAATTATTTAAGAAGTTAATGGCATAATCGTAATAATATGTTAAGTATATTTAATTTAATCTATGGTGTTAGAATAAATTAAATAGCTTAATATTTATTATTTAATATTTTAGAAATATTAAATATAAATTAATAAGAGGAGTTTATTAATATTATTACAATTATTATTATTTTAATTTCTAAAAGAGTTTAGGAATTAATTTAATATATCTACTCTCATTTATTCCTAATAGGATTAGGAGGGAAAATTAGTTAAAGGAGTTTAATTAATTATCCCTAATAAGATTAGGGAGCCCATTTAATTAAAAGAGTTTAATTAAATAAATAATACCTTATTTTTAATAGAGTTACTTGATATCTTTATAAGAGGAGTCTTATATCAGATATCAAACATACGTTATTCTAATTGTTGGAGAGTACGCTCCTTTTCTATAGAGATAGAAAAAACTAGGATTTTGCCAAACACCCTTCTTCTTGGATCTTTCTTCTTTCTTGGTGGATCACCTCTAGAGGCCAAACACTTGGGTGGCTAACGTTGATCAAAGGAAAGAACCCAACCCGGTGGATTCAAGTTGAACACGAAAAGGATTGGAGGTGAACTTGTACCTGAGGAAGCTCGAATCTTCAAGGGTATGATTCTTGTTATTCATATCTTTTTGTTTAATTAATAATTGTGCATAAAGGGTGATCCGGGTATATGGTTTGTAAAATTTTAAACTCTGATTTTTACACGTTTTCGCTTATTTTGTGCAATTTGATTGCGTTCATGAATATTACAAACCCATATATATATATATATATATATATATATATATATATATCATCAACTATAAAAGCTTCAACAGTTAATATGCCAAAAGGAAATAACAAGCTTTAGATAAATATAAAGTAGACTGAAATGAAATACTATACTTCAGCTAGCAGTCCATCTTCCCATTTTTTACCCTTTCCGAACGATCAGTGGGGTGATCGTGCAATTATAGGTGGTCAGGTCCTCGGGGATGGTTGAGATGGAGGCGTCGCTAGAGCATTCGCTATCCTTAATAATGACCATAACTGGCTCAGACCAGGGTTTGGGATCTTCCTTCGGAACACTTAATTTTTCCCAATTCATGAAGGGGAAGATAGACTGACCGTATGATGGACTTACCTCATCAGAATCCTCAATAGAACTTTCGGAGAGGCAAAAATTGCTCATAAATCCCAGCTGAATTTCCTTTATGAAATTCTTGCTTCGGGATTTTCTTTTTGTATCTAAAATTAGTGCTTCATTGTTGGTTTCCTCGTCCATGATTTGGTTGACCTTTGGTATTACGAGGTTTGTCACACTGGTGGGGATCATCCTCATTGGCTCTTTGAAACCTTTTTCGGTGAGGAGATTTGGCACGAGGGAAGCTAACGGGTGGACTGACACTTTCTTGTGGGGAGTATGGTGTTTGAAACCACCAGAGTAACCCAGATAACATCATGATTTCAATTTCCAACTCAATTTACAAGTAGTTCAAGAAATTTCTATGAATTTGTAAAACTTGAAATTAAGAACACACATATAGACATTACCTCCTTTGAAGCTTGTGAAGTTAGCTCTTTTTTTTTCCTAAGTTTGTTTTGTATAAAAAGAACACAAGAAATACAATGGCATAGGGGCATACCCCATTCTATAGTTAGTTCGTCTATTGATAGACCAACTGATGAAAATACTATAAGAGCACGGGAAGGCTAGGAACAAGTCCGAATCATGGACAGTAACCAGTTGCAGTTACAATAGCCCATTACAAAAATATTGACAAAAATTTGCAGCCTTTAAGAAGGATTTCTCACTCAATTTAGCAGACTCACTTTCTAATGGACTTAACAAATGATTATCAGTTGAAGGAATGAAGTGGAAGGCTCGTATACATAGCGAAGCTAATATCCAAAGGGAGAATTTTTCCCAAGAAATCAAACCAAAGGGAACAAGAAGAGACCATTGGGCAAGCAAGATTTGGTGGAATAGTTTTCACTGTTCCATCTTCAACCATTCCTCTAGCCATCATCACCAATCACTGAGCTTGGGAAAGGTAGGGGTAGGCCAATAGCCTATTCACGTCTGATTAATGAAATGGGACAAGGAATTTGGGATAAGGCTTTTTATTACACTGTATTAGCAAAAAGGCTACTAGTTACACTAAAGTTATTTCCTTTTTGGCTCCAAAGTGAAATTTTACCGAGTTAATATTATTACCTTGTGATAAATTAGTGACACATATACATATAATCATATAATCCATGTACATTGGGTTAGTTCAAATAATATTTAAATTGGGTTAGAATATAAATTTAGTTGGGTACTAACAACCCATTATTTTCTATAAAACTTATTATTCTAATTACACCTACATAACATAATAACAATTAATATCAAGTATTTATTTCCTTAAAATAATTTTCTTCCTTAATCAAAAATACACATTTTATTTATTCTCAATGAACCATTATGCCGCAAGGCTCATATTCGCTAACTCAGTAATTCACATATATAGCTCTAGCGTATTATACTATAGTCTTATAAATCATTCACATTATCACATTTTACACTTCATACATAATGAAATCTTATTTATATGATCACATAACACATCTCGTTACTCATAACGAATAAATAAATAAAAAATAACAATTATAATAATGATGATAATAATTCCTCATTAGTCCATCACATCATTTAATCATTTCCATATTAATTTAAATTAATAAATTACTTAGTCCATCTCTATACCACACCAGGCATACCGCATAAGCTTAATTAAGCTCATTATCATTTTCACCACAGTTCTCAATTATCACATACTTATTCAATTTAATTTGAATTACCACATTTCAAGACACACAAAAATATATATTTATTCATAATAAATATTTAAACATTTTAATTTTCATTACTAATATATATAAAAAATTCACAGGTATTACATCCCCCCCACCCCTTATAAAGATTTTGTCCTCGAAATTAGTACAAGGTTACACGAAAAGATGGGGATAGTTCATTCTCATCTTATCCTCTAATTTCCACGTAGCCTCCTCGACATTATGGTTTCGCCAAACTACTTTTACAGAAGATATAATTGTATTTCTTAATATTAGTCCTTTCATATCTACTATTTGGACAGGAGTTTCTTCATATGCCCGATTCTTTTCTACTTAAATGGGTTTAATTTTCCTTTTTTATCGAATCTTATCTTCCTTTTTCAGGGAGACACTTTCACAAACACAAAACTACTGACTTCAAAATCTTAGGTTCGACGGTGCAAATCTGCGCATTTCTTTTGTTGATTTTGAGTTGCTACTAATCTGGCTCTTTATTGTCGTTACAACGTCTACTGTTTGCTAAACTAATTCTGGCCCCAAAAGTCGTCGCTCTCCGACTTCATCGCAACATATACAGTAATTTGTACTTTCTTTCGTAGAGAGCTTTGTACAATGGCATGTCGATACTCGTATGATAACTATTATTATAAGAGAATTCTTCGAAGGGAAAGTGCTTATCCCAAATTCCCTCTGAAATTCATCAAGCAAGCTCTAAGCATGTCTTCTAGCGTTCGTATTGTCCTCTCGCTCTGCTCACTGATTTGAGGATGATAAGTCGTACTCAACTTCAACTGTATTACCATTCCTTCTTGCAAGCTCTTTAAGAAATTCTGACATGAAGCTCAGATCTTGATAAGAAACGGTTAACTCTGGTACTCCGTGTCACAAAATAATTTCCTTTACATACAACTTTGCTAATTGATGTAAGTTGAATTGAATCTTTATTGGTAGATAATACGTCATCGTAATCAATTGGTCGACGTACTTCATGACGTCTAGTTTAAGATTGGGCCACCATAAATGCTATTGAAGATCTCGGTATATTTTCGTGTTCCCGAATAAACAGAATATGCCTAATTATAAGTGTGACGCCCCAAAAATAGGTTCATACAACCCATTCGGAGTCGCCAAATACATGGTATAGAATTCAAATACAAACTTAATTTATACAATTATCAGCTGTCATGTAAAATACGACAAAAAGTAAGATGTCAGTTTTAATACGAATATTATCTCGTAGAAAATATTCAAACTCAAATGAAGTTCTTATTACAATTATTATCACACTATTTTATAGAATAGTGTGGACTATTATAGCCACCATCTTGGACCATCACTTCATTCCCCGACTAGTCCCAGCTATATTCTTATTTCCTAAAGAGAACAATAAAAGAAAAGGGTGAGCTCAACTAACTCAGTAAAGAATATTATGACAAAAATAATGTAGAATAAATTATCCTTAATCCTCAATAGTGTAAAAACTTATAGAATACAATAGACAAAAAGTTTAGATCAACAACTGTAGAGGAACAAGCAATCCATTAGAAGAGTCAAGTAGACCATGATATCTACTATCTTTTATGATTTAAAAGTTCATCATCAATATTTTATCTATATATTACAACTCAATAAATGTTTCACATCCACGAATTATCCATGCACTACGGGCCAATAATATTCATTAGTATCACCAATGGTCATGATCATGCCAAATAACTGTCCATCTATGCATGAGAACACATCCTAAACCTCTGCCTAAAGCATCGCTGTAGATGACAAATACCTCCAAACCTGATGGTATTGTTAGAATAGGTGCTGAAATGAGTCTTCTCTTGAGTTCTTGAAAACTCTTCTCATATTATTCGCTCCATCCGAATTTTATATCTTTTTGAGTCAGCTGAGTTAATGGAGTGGCGATTCGAGAAAATCCTTCCACGAATCTCCTATAATAACCAACTAAGCCTAGAAAGCTACGTACTTCGGTTACTGACTTAGGTTGCTCCGAACATTGTATTGCTTCAATCTCCACATGATCAACTAATATTCCATGATTCGATAACACGTGCCCAAGGAATGCTACTTCTTCAAGCCAGAACTCGCATTTCTTCAACTTGGCATATAACTTGTTTTAACGAAGCTTTTAGAGTATCAACCTCAAGTGCTGCTCATGATCTTCACAGCTTTTAGAGTATATGAGGATGTCAACAATAAAGATTACCACAAAATTATCTCAATATTCCTTGAATACTCGGTTCATCATATCCATGAAGGCAACAGGAGCATTAGTCAATCCAAAAGACATGACTAGGAATTCGTAATGCCCGTACCGAGTTCTGAAAGTAGTTTTTGGAATGTAATCAGTTTTAATCTTTAATTGATGATATCTCAAACGAGGATTGATTTTTAAAAAGAATTTAGAACCTTGTAACTGGTCAAATAGGTCATTAATGCGAGGTAATGGGTACCTATTTTTGATGGTGACAAGATTCAACTCTCGATAATGAATGAAAAGTCGCATACTTTTATCTTTCTTGTTTACAAATAAAATAGGAGCACCCTAAGAAAATGTACTAGGACGAATGAAATCGATGTCTAATAGTTCCTGCAGTTAGGTTTTTAACTCCTGAAGTTTAATTGGAGCCATTCGATATGAGGTTTTAGAAATGGATTTTGTACCGGGTTCAAGGTTAATAAAAAATTTGATTTCACGCTCTGGGGGTAGGCCAAGAAGTTCTTCGGGGAATACATCAGGAAATTTATTAACAATAAAAATATAATTCAAATCTGACGTATTTTTGTTTAAATTCGTGGCATGGGCTAAGAAAACTTGACATCTTTTTTTAATAAACAAATGGCTTCATGGCTTGATATGACAGTGATTGACTTTAGTGGTTTTGTTGCTTGAATTCGCATAATAGGTTGGTTATGAATATGAAAGCTAACAATCTTACGAAAATAATCAATTTTAGCATGACGAGTAGTTAACCAATCAATTCCTAAAATCACATCAAATGCAAGTATTTTCAAAGAGATGAGATCAACAAGTAATGTAAAAGTGTCAATTTGAATCAGACAAGATTTATAAATAGTGAATGTAATGAAGGTTTCTCCCAATGGAGTCTCAATTGATAAGTCAAAGTCTAATTTCTCTGAAGTCAAATTTAAACGTTGAACACAAATAGGTGAAATAAAAGAATGGGTAGAACCAGTATCTAATAAGGTATAGACTTTGCAAGAGCTTATGATTAGCTTACCTGTGATAACTTCGTTCGAGTTCCTGACTTTTTGGGAGGTCACGGAAAACGCTCTACCTTGAACTACCAGCTTTGACTTGTCTGGGACAGCCTTTGGTGTCACCATCCTAGCTGTACTTGACTTCGTTGTACGATAAAATCGAGCTAGGTGACCTTCATTTCCGCAATTGAAACACACTTTGGGTTGCTGCGTACAGTTTAGACTGATGTGTCCCTCATCTCCGCATCTGTAGCATACGACTGGTGGTCATTCTCCTTCCTTAAAAACAGGTGCTGCTGTCTTTTCATCATTATTGAACCTTCTCTTTTTGAAATTTCCACTTGACTCATTCTTTCTATTATCTTGGCCAGGATTACCACTGAAGTGGTTACTATTTCTGGCATGATAATTTCCTCTAAGTTTGCTATTACCGCTTTGATGACTGTTGCCACTAGTATGACCATTATCATTTTCCCGACTGCTATCTTTTGGTTGGGCTGACTCATTATCGCGCTCCAATAACTGAGCCCTATTCACAACATCTGAATATAAATAAAGTTTGTGAGAAATGAGGTATTGATGAATTTTGGGCTTCAAACCTAGCAGAAACATTCGCATCATACGCTTCTCATTATCTACCAAATGGGATGCAAACCGGGATAACTCCACAAACTTAGCCTCGTATTGCGATACGGTCATATTATTTTGTTCCAGCTTGATGAATTCCACCTCCTTCATGTGATGAATACTCACTAGAAAGTACTTATCATTGAAAAATTCTTGGAACTTCTCCCAAGACATCTTCAGTGCAAAAATATTAGTATGTTTTACAGATTCCCACCAATAATCTACCTCTCCACGCAACATAAAGGTAGCGAAGGAAACCTTTTGCTCCTCTAAGCATCCCAAGACATCAAATATCTTGGTGATCTGCTTAATCCACATCTCTACCTTAAGTGGCTCTAGCTTTCTCAAAAACATCGGCGGCCCCAGCTCTTTTAATTTCTTAGTAGTGACCAGTCGTGAGTTGCCATTGATTCCACCTGCATTTTGAATAGGAATCTCTCTCGTTTGGTGTTGTATGAATTGAAAAAAGCTCCTAAACATCCCATCATTCATCATTTGGTCGATTTTGTTATTTGCATAAGGATTATTGCCTTCTTGATGTACAATATCCTGGTTATTGATTGACGGTGTCTCAACAGTCTCATGTGCTCCATTGCTTATCTCAAAAATTTTAGATGTCATTCTCAAATACTGCCACAAAATAAGGGTTCATTGACATGCAACATATTATCCCTATATTTCGACCGACCAATTAAATAAAAATAACCTTAGGACTAGCGAAGAATTTACTCGTTTCTCCCCTCCTAGTTCTAGCGTCATATATCCGCCAGGGATAATATCCCTAAGCTTTGATACCAACTATGATACCCCCAAAATAGGTCCATACAACCCATTCGGAGTCACCAAATACATGGTACAGAATTAAAAAATAAACTTAATTTATACAATTATCAACTGTCATGTAAAATACGACAAAACGTAAGCTGTGAGTTTTAATACAAATATTGTCTCGTAGACAATATTCGAACTCAAATGAAATTCTCATTATAATTATTATCACACTATTTTATAGAATAGTGAGGACTACTATAGCCACCATCTTGGACCGTCATTCCATTCCCCGACTAATCCCAGCTATATTCTCATTTCCTAAAGAGAACAATGAAAGAAAAGGGTGAGCTCAACTAGCCCAGTAAAGAATATTATGACTAAGATAATGAAGAATAAATTATCCTTAGTCCTCAACAGTGTAAAAGCTGATAGAATATAATAGACAACAAGTTTAGATCAACAACTGTAGCAGAACAAATAATCCATTAGAAGAGTCAAGTAGAGCAAGATATCTACTATCTTCTATGATTTAAAAGGTCATCATCAATATTTTGTCTCTATAACACAACTCAATAAATATTTCACATCCACGAATTATCCATGCACTACGGGCCAAAGAATATTCGTTAGTATCACCAGTGGTCATGATCATGCCAAACAACTGTCCATTTATGCAAAAGAGGACTTTTACCATATCATTTGTCTATAACATTACAGGTTATGATTATATCAATACATAATTCTTGGTCATAATCATACCAATCAATAGTCCATCTATGCACTACGGGCCAAAAATGACTTTCATCATAATATAAGTATAAGGATGATGACAATGATATAAGAAATCAATCAAGTGAGATCAAGGATAAATATTAAATATTTATAATTCAATTTATTCAGAGTTTAAGAATGTCCAAATTGTCAACATGATAATTAATTGTGGAGTAAAATTCAATAATGATATTCATGTATCAAAAATAATTTGGACAGAAAAGAAACCAATTTTGTAGTGAACAGTACCCCGGGTGAATAGTACCCGAGTGAATAGTATCCTGTGAATAGTACTCTTGCATGAAAAGATTAATATTTAAAAAGAAAGTTTAGAAAAATATTTCAATGAAACGATACTAGATGAAGAGCAAAATTCAAGGATATTCTACTAATTTAAGGGAGTATAGAAGCAATACTTGTCAGAATAAGTGTAGATTTAGGAATATGGAACAAAATAATATTACTTACATACTATAGAGTATGGAAGAAAATAATATTTATTACGAATATTGAATGAAAATAATATCACTTACCTTAGTAGGAGAATAATTCCGACTGGTATAACAGAGATATTCTTGAAGAAAACTTGCACTATTTGCTACACTCAAAGTATCCTTATGCTCAAAAAAAATACGCACAATATTATAGAAGAAGAATTCTCTGATTCTGGTGTGATTTTTATTTCTTAACTAAACATCATATTTATAGGAGAATGGCAGGGCACTATTTAAGAATAATCACGGACGCACAGTAAAAAAATTTGGACGAAGTTCACGAGTTTTAACTTATGAGTATTTTCTTTTAAAAGTTTTGGCCAATGAGGAAAGACTCTCAATATGCCAACTTGGAGACATGGGCCAATGAGGAAATACCCTCATTCATAGGTTATAAATTAGTAATAGCATTATTGAAAAGTTTGGCCAATAAGGTTCATTCCTGCCAAATCCAAATAAAAATGGATTACCTCATTTGAAAGTAATTGAGGGCCATAAGAAAGAATTATGCATTCTAAAAAAAACTTAATTAACAAATACCAATTTAAAAAGATAATTGAACAACATCTTCCACTAATCAATTATTATTCTTATCTTTAATCAGCACGATCATTATTCATCATTAATATTATAACTCACACTATTGACAAACAGATCATTCTTAGGAAAGAGAAGGCTTTTCGATAAGGATTTCTCCTTATTGGCACGCAATTAAATAACCTAACCCCTTTCCTTGATAGAACTTTCTAGACATTGTCAATAACGTAAATAATAATATGAATAACTTTGTCATCTTAATTATTAATTTAATAATATAAAATATTGTGCAGATGATACTGTGACAATAATTGAATTAATAATATGAGATACTATGCAGCAACTACTATGGCCAGTATTAAATTAATGAGTGACTTCTTACGTAAGAATCAATAATCAGAGATATTGTGCAATACTGTGTGCTACTGTGCAACCACACGTATTACAGTAATTTTAACACCGAGTATTTCAACGGTTAATGTGACGCCCCCAAAATAAGTATATATCACCCATATTGAGTCACCAAATACATGGTACTTAAATCAAATACAAACTTAATTATATAATGGTTGATAAGTGGGTTTTATACCTACTTATTGAATATAAATTCACGAGAACTATGCACATCTCAAGTATATTTTAGTGTGTTTTTAGTTGCATTTCATAATATTTTGCATTATATGTATTGAGAACTCCTTTGGTGTAAAAGTGCAGGAAATGGCATGAGCTCGGCATTAGTAGATGGCAGGTGATCAATTAAGGCACAACATGAGGATCGAGTGAACAAAAGGGCTAAGCAGTGGTGAACAAAAGAGCAAAAGTTGCTTGTTAAAGCATCAGTAGCAGCATGACACATAAACAGAAGCAGCAGCAGAACCTGAGAATTCAAACTATAGAAGCCGCGCGACTATATAGGCTTCAACACACGCGCCCGCGCAAGCAATTGGGCATAGCCTACTTTACACACGCGCGCCCACACGATGATTACAAAAGGGACTCGCGCGCTCGCGCGTGACATCTGCAGCTGCTAATTAACTTTATTTTAAATTAGAAATTGGAAGCGTAACCGAGTGGGGGGGGTTCAACTAGGGTTTATATATTAGATTTATATCAGTTGTAAAGGAGAGATACCACCCCTTGGGGGATCAATAAGCTATCATTATTTGCTTTCTTCTCTTTAATTTCGATATTAGATTAGAGTAGTGATTTTCTAGAGTTAATGAGATTGAAGACTTGAAGCAATTGGGAAGCATCAGAGATTCCATCTTGGAGCAGGAGAAAAGATTTGCACGTCAATTCTCTACTTTTTTCCTCTCTTTGATTCTTATTTGTAATCTTATGATGTTTATTCAATATGTGGATGATAGATTTGATTCATCTATGATTTAAACTCTATTCTGAGATTGCAATGGATTATATGGATTAGTTTATTATGATATATTTCATTGTTAGTTTTATTAATTTTAGATTCATGCTATTTGTTTATTTGATTAGCCATCAATTACTATGATAATCCATATGGACTTGAGAGACGATGTAAGGGTTTGGATATGATGATCTTAATAGTTTGTGGTGATATATTCTATATTATGATAGGATGTATGATTTGTGCTTAGGATAGACATATACCGAAGCACCATTCATAGTCAATTGAGAACTTGGGCTTAAACCCTAATTATTTATAAATCACATAGACATATAGTGGTTTAGGTAATGTGGGTGTTCATGTGTATTCTATCAACCATGGATTGCATGTGATTTGTGTATGGTACATTGAGAGATGACTATACTTTACTTTCGTGTTCTTGACTAACGATCTGGTATAATTAGTTTGGCTTAACATGAAATGTATGGATTTGAATGATTCAATAGATAAAATTGTGATCTCAGGTCTTCATTATCTAGTCTCACTCTAGGAATAGTTAGGTTTAATTAATTTCATAGTTTAAATATAAAATCAAATCATTCGTTTAAATAAGACTGAAACGGTTACGAGTTAGTGCTTAGTGAACTTTATTAGTTAATTCTCCGTGGGAACGATACTTTACTTACTCTTTATTACTTGTTGATCGTGTATACTTACACGCATATATTGATCGGTAAAACGACCAACAAGTTTTTGGCGCCGTTGCCGGGGAATTAACTTAATAATTTTTTCCAACATTAATTTCAATCAAATTGGTCTTAATTTAAACATTTTTATTTTGTTTTAATTATCTTCTTATATTTCTCTCTTTTCAGGTACCATGGGTGACTTTGCTTATCAATGGCCTTATATAAATATGCCTCAACCAAAGGACATAAGAACTGAAGGACTCAATGTATTTTCTATCAGCACAAATTGCAACACTTTCGGAGAGGTTGGATGTTCTTGCATCCCAACATACTCCAGAGATAGCAGTTACATGTGATTATTGTCCTGGTGAGCATCCGAGTTATCAGTGCAACATCGGGGTTGGACAAGTACAGTTTGGGGGTGATTACTCTAACAGCTATGTTAATCCCAATTATCATCAAGGTTAGGGGTATCACCCAGATTATGAATGGAATTATAACTATCAAGACCAAGACTGCATTCCAAGTCCAACATATCCATCGAATTTCTCATATCCACCTCCAATAAAACAAGAAGAAAATTCAGAGTTGAAGGAATTCATGTCAAGGATTATAGCAGAAAAGGAAGAGATGATAATGAGTCAGGAGTTATCAACCCAGAATCTTAATCGATAGATGGAACAACTCATTAACTCTTCAATGAATGGCCCTCAACACGGAATTTCAAAACTGAACAAGAAAATTCAAAGTTGGAGGAATTGTGGCTCAAATTTGTAGCATCAACTGAGGAGAATATGAGTGAGCAAGAGAGGTCAATTCGAAATCTTCAGACTCAGATGGATCAAATGTTTGAATCCTTGAACAATCACCCTCCAAACAATTGGTGCTATGACATGGACGATGAAATTGATGGAGAGCCAGAAATGTACATGCCACTGAATGACCTGAAAGGAGTGAACATTGAGGAGACAACTGGGGGTGTGGAAAATGAAGAACATGAGCTAACTTGTATAATACCCCAAGTGCCTTCTCAGTTAGAGTTGAAAAATTCAGTGAACTTTGCACACCCATGTCCCCTTGGTAGTCACATCCAAAGCAAGAATTTATGCGATTATGAGGCCTCTTACAAACCATGGTGGGCTGAGGAAGAAAAAATAGAAGAGCAAAAGCCCGTTGTATCTGTCATGCCTCAATGCAAAAATTTATTCACAAATACAACGGACGAAACACCTAGCTATGCAATAGAACTGGGGTCGTCATGTACAAGAAATAGGCTAGGTTGTTTCAATACACAGACTCTCATGATGGGGAACCTACCAAAGCATGTAGCGATTCTAATGGATGGAGGGTTCCTAGCTTTTCTTAGAGGAATTGGATAGCGGTGTCAAGAAAAAAGTCCAGCTAACAGACTATAAACCGAGCGCTAGATGGGAGGCACCCCATCCAATCTTTCTCCCTCCTTGTTTAATTCTTATTTACATTTCCATATTTAGTAGATGTTAGATCGTGGTAAGTCTTAATAATAGATTTATTATTTCTCCTTTCAGGTTCAATCTAATTGCTATAAGCATTCAGGATCAAACGGAAGTCAAACAAAACTGAAGCTGCCAGAGTACAGGGTAGCGCAGCCGCGCCCAACTACAAGCCAAACACAGCGCGGCCGCGCCATAGCTCAGTCACAGAAAAAAATTGCTAAATTTTTAAAATTTCTTACTCAGGCATTCGGACAGTTAGAAGCCCACACTCAGTTTCCAACTATAGAATATCTCAAACTTATCCATCGCCTGATATACCATCGGATCATGAGGAGACGAACGGAGATGACATTGCCACTTAGGGGAGTATTCTTTCACTTTTAATTACAATGAGGGCATTGTTTATTTTAAGTTTGGGGGTATTGGGTTGTAGTGAGTAGTTGTTGCATAAAGTTAGTTGCATATAGTTTGATTGCATGTTTAAGTTGAATAGTAGGGGTATTTTAGTATCTTTGTAGTTAAATTTTACATGAATTTTTTTGTGAATTTTTTTGTTTTTAGTTTTCTTTTGTCCTGTTTAATTAATATGTGTTTAGTTACATAACATTACATAATCCCAGGCTTTTAGTTAGTTGAATTCTAATTTGGCCAATGATGAAATAGAAATGTGATAGATTTTTGAACTCTATTGATAACTTAAACTTAGTTATAATTTCATACATGATGTAATCTATGACTGTTATTTAGATGTTACCGGGTAGCACGACAATGTTCATATTTGCTTGTTAGTTAAGATTAGCATGCTTGTCTGTTGAGAGGAAAATGTTGTTTTTAATAATAGAATTGTGTAGGAAGTGAGTAGTAACTATGAAGACATTATAACTCAAGTTTTGTGAACACATGGGTATGCTTGCTTTATAAAAAAAAAGAAAGAAAAAGATAAAAATAGAAAAAAAAAGAAAAGAATGAATAATTACCGTGGCTAGTCTTGTTTCGGGCCCTTTGTAACTTTAGTAAGTACGCCCGAGGGGATTGTGTAAGACCCCAACTTTTATGAATAAATATAAATTTTCTATAAATATCATTTTTGAATATTATGGAATAAATTTGATATAATGTTATAGTTGTGGGTAATATTTATAAATTTTGTAAATTACGCATGTTGTTATATAATATTTGATTGGTCGGGGAATATTCGTTTTAACAGAAAATATTCGTACAACGGCACAATCATTGGTGGACCCCACAACGGAATTATTGTCGGATCGAGAAAACGACAAAAACACTTTATGAAAATAACGACGGAAGTTTTACCGTTAACTGTTGAAACACACGGTGTTAAAAGTACAGTAATACGCGTGATTGCATAGTAGCACACGGTATTGATTATTGATACTTATCTGAGAAGTCACTCAGTTTTGTTTAATTATTGTTACAGTAATTGCTGCATAGTATCTCACGTTATTTGATTCAATTATTGTAAATATTTTATAATCAATAATTGAGATGACAAAGTTATTAATATTATTATTTACAATATTAGCGATGTCTAGAAGTTCTGTTAAAGAAAGGTTTGGTCACCTAATTGCGCGCCAATGGGGACAAATCCTTATTGGAAAGCCCCCTCTTTCCTGGGAACGACCTAGTCGATTAATATTGTGAATTATAATAATGATGATAAATTTTGTTTTATTAGTATTATTAATGTAATAAAACAGAAAACTTTTTATATAAAACATAATACTTTTATAAAGTTATTCATTTTATTAGACTACAAATAGAATATATAATATTCTATTATGCATAGTATTTTGCATAGTAAAATCTTTTTATATAAAATTGAATACTTTTATAAAGTTATTTATTTTGTTAGACAATAATTTGAATATATTATATTTTATTATGCATAGTGTTACATAGTATGCATAGTGTTTTGTATAGTAAAATCTTTATATATAAAACAGAATACTTTTATAAAGTTATTTATTTTATTAAATTTTAAATAATATATATATATATATATATATATATATAATATTATATTTTATTGCATAGTGCAACATAGTATCCTTTATATTTTCCTATAAATAGGATGCTTAATTAGAATTGAAAACCACACCAGAAGTTCAGAGAATTCTTCTATAATCTTGAGCGTATTTCTTTAGAGTTTTAAGAAACTTTGAGCGTAGTGCAAGTTTTCTTCAAGAATATCCTCACCCTACTAATACTCTTCTTTTATGATAAGGGATATTATTTGTTGTACTCGTAACGGTATTCTTTCTTTCTTATTCGTGAAGAGAACTTCTGTTATTCCATTCTTTATTATTCTGTTAGAATAACCTGTATACGCGGGATACCCTATACTTGGTGAAATTCTTTTGTTATTTAATTCTTTATTATTTTGTTGGAACATCATGTCTGTGCGTTTACGCATGACCTGGTTTCGTTGTTTATTATTATGTTGGAATATCCTGTCTGTGCGTCTACGCATGACCTGGTTCTATTATTTATTATTCTGTTGGAATATCATGTCTGTGCGTTTACGCATGACCTGGTTCGTTATTTATTATTCTGTTGGAATAACCTGTCTGTGCTGTCTATCGCATGCCGGGTGATTTCTTTTATTATTCCATTCTTTATTATACTCAGTTGGTTAAAGTTTTGACTTCTATACTCCATGAAATTAGTGGAATATCCTTGATATTTGCGCTTCATCCAGTATCTTTTCATGAAAATATCATTCTAAGCATTCTTGAGTGTTACTCTATAAAGAAGTATCATGTTGACAATTTGGACATTATTAGTTCCTGGATAAATTAATTCTTGAACTTGTTTTATTAAATTCTTATATCATTGCCATCATCCTCATGTTTATATTATGTTGAAAGTCATAGTGGCCTGTAGTGCATAGATGGACTTGGTATGATTATGACCAGGGATTATTCGGTGTAATCATGACCGTAATGTTACAAATGATGCGAAAAAAGTCCTCATTGGCCCGTAGTGCATTGATGGACAGTTGTTGGCATGATCATAGCCATTGATGAATACACGAATATCATTGGCCCGTAGTGCATGTATAATTTGTGGTCGTGATACTAATGAATATCCTTGGCCGTAGTGTAGGGATAATGTTGATTATTTATTAAGCTGAGTCTCAGCGATAAAAGTCATGAAAAACCATTTAAATCATAGAAGATAGTTGATTTTATTCTCTACTTGACTCTTCTAATGGATTGCTTGTTCCGCTGCAGTTAAACTTGATGTTGTTATATTTTATCAGTTTAACACTGTTGAAGGCTAATGATAATTTTTTTTGCATTATCTTAGCCATAATATTTCTTACTAGGCTAGTTGAGCTCACCCTTTTACTTTCATTGTTCTCTTCAGGAATTGAGAACGTAGCAGAGACTAGTCGGGGAACGGAGTGACGGTCCAGATGATAGCATTAGTAGTCCTCACTATTCTATAAAATACTGTGATAATAAATGTATTGATGACTTATTTTGAGTTTGAATACTGTCTAGAAGACAATATTTATATTAAAACTCACAGCTCATGTTGTATATTTAAAGTTGTATTTGTATTCTGTACCATATATTTGGCGACTCAGAATAGGTGATGTATACCTATTTTGGGGGCGTCACATATTGTCTCTACTCCTAGCGCCCTAAGGACTTAATGGTCTGGGAGTCGTTGGTTGAAAGCTCGCTAAGGGGTAGCACTGTTAGCCTAATGGAATGAGACATTGCACAATCATGGGAAATATATATATAAAAAAAATATTCAATAAACACCGCGGGAAAGTGATAAAATCACCCTCGTGAGTAAAAATAAAGCAGAATAAACCTGTTGTTGAACCTTAATTTGTATTGATGTGTTGGAGTAGTTGATGTCTCATTAGTATATGCATTTCTTGATTTAAACTTCAATTTTTAATCTTAAGCAATTTAGCATGTGGTATCTTCATCTTTGTCAAGCTTATATGTGAACACATCACACACATATCATCTTTATAGCAGGTTAGGATTATCTGATTGTATATCATTATGCCTTTAGCTTAGTTTGATGCTTTGTTCTTGGATCTTGATATTTCTCCGAGGCACATCTTATTAGAATTCATATTTAGCTGAGAATGTTGGATTCATTGTCATAGTAGTGTAGCTTGCATAGTATGTAGGTTACATTATGTTGCATTGCTTGAGGGCTAGCAATAGTTAAAGTTTGGGGGTATTTGATAAGTGGGTTTTATACCTACTTATTGAATATAAATTCACGAGAACTATGCCCATCTCAAGTATATTTTAGTGTGTTTTTAGTTGCATTTCATAATATTTTACATTACATGTATTGAGAACTCCTTTGGTGCAAAAGTGCATGAAATGGCATGAGCTCGGCATTGGTAGATGGTAGGTGATCAATGAAGGCACAACATGTGGATCGAGTGAACAAAAGAGCTAAGCAGTGGTGAACAAAAGAGCAAAAGTTGCTTGTTAAAGCATCAGTAGCAGCAATAGAACCTGAGATTCAAACTGCAGAAGTCGCGCGGTCGCCCGGCTATACAGGCTTCAACATGCGAGCCCGCGCAAGCAGCCAGACAGAGCCTACTTTACACACGTGCGCCCGCACGATGATTACAAAGGGGACTCGCTTGCCCGCGGGCGATATCTGCAGCTGCTAATTGACTTTATTTTAAATTAAAAATTGTAAGCATAACCGAGTGGGGGGGTTCAACTAGGGTTTATATATTAGGCTTATATCAGTTGTAAAGGAAAGATACCACCCCTTGGGGGATCAATAAGCTATCATTATTTGCTTTCTTCTCTTTAATTTCGATATTAGATTAGAGTAGATTAGAGTAGTGATTTTCTAGAGTTGATGAGATTGAAGACTTGAAGCAATTGGGAAGCATCAGAGATTCCATCTTGGAGCAGGAGAACAGATTTGCACTTCAATTCTCTACTTTTATCCTCTCTTTGATTCTAATTTGTAATCTTATGATGTTTATTCAATATGTGGATGATAGATTTGATTCAACTATGATTTAAACTCTATTCTAAGATTGCAATGGATTATATGGATTAGTTTATTATGATATATTTCATTATTAGTTTTACTGATTGCTATAGAATTGTCTATTTTGATTCATGCTATTTGCTTAGTTGATTAGCCATCAATTACTATGATAATCTATATGGACTTGAGAGACAATGTATGGATTTGGATCTGATGATCTTAATAGTTTGTGATGATATATTCTATATTGTGATGGGATGTATGATTTGTGCTTAGGATAGACATATACCGAAGCACCATTCATAGTCAATTGAGAATTTGGGCTTAAACCATAATTATTTGTAAATCACATAGACATATAATGGTTTAGGTAATGTGGGTGTTCATGTGTATTCTATCAACTGTGGATTGCATGTGATTTGTGTATGGTACATTGAGAGATGGCTATACTTTACTTTTGTGTTCTTGACAAACAATCCGGTACAATTAGTTTGGCTTAACATGAAATGTATTGATTTGGATGAGTCAATAGATGAAATTGTGATCTCAGGTCTTCATTATCTAGTCTCACTCTAGGAATAGTTAGGTTTATTTAATTTCATAGTTTAAATATAAAAATTAAATCATTCGTTTAAATAAGACTGAAACGGTTACGAGTTAGTGCTTGGTGAACTTTATTAGTTAATTCTCCGTGGGAACGATACTTTACTTAGTCTTTATTGCTTGTTGACCGTGTATACTTACACACATATATTGATCGGTAAAACGACCAACAATGGTCGTGCAAAATACGACAAAACATAGCTGAGAGTTTAAACAACAATATTGCCTTCTAGATAATATTCACTCTCAAATAGGGTCCTCATTACATTTATTGTCACACTATTTTATAGAATAGTGAGGACTTCTATAACACCATCTCAGACCATCACTCCATTCACCGACTAGTCCCGGCTACGTTCTCATTTCCTGATGAGAACAATGAAAGCAAAAGGGTGAGCTCAACTAGCCCAGTAAGAAATATTATGACTAAGATAATGCAAAATGAATTATCATTAGCCTTCAACATGTGTTAAACTGATAAAATACATTAAACATCAAGTTTAACTGCAATGGAACAAGTAATCCATTAGAAGGGTCAAGTAGAGCATGATATCTACTATCTTCTATGATTTAAAAAGTTTATCATCAATTTTATCGCTGAGACTCAACTTAATAAATAAACCACATCATCGAATCATCCATGCACTATGAGCCAGGGATATTCATGTAATCATCAATGGTCATGATTATACCGAATAATCCCTAGTCATAATCATACCAATAACTATCCATCAATGCACTACAGGCCAATGAGGATTTTTACCACATCATTTGTAACATTACGATCATGATTATACCGAATAATCCTTAGTTATAATCAGACCAAGTCCATCTATGCACTACAGGCCACATATGACTTTCAACATAATATAAACATGAGGATGATGACAATGATATAAGAATTCAATAAAACAAGTTCAAGGATAAATTTTTAAAGATTTATAACTTAATTTATTCATAATTAAATAATGTCCAAATTATCAACATGATACTGCTTTGTGGAGTAAAATTTAAGAATAATATTCATGTATCAAAAATAATTTGGACAGAAAAGGAATATATTTTTCAGGTGAATAGTACCCCGTGAATATTAACCTATGAATAGTACTTCAGGAATAGTACCTCGTGAATAGTACTCCGGCATGAAAAGTGCCCCAAATACCCGAGTGAATAAAATTTGGGTGACTAGTAATTGGGTGAATAGTAACCTGTGAATAGTAACTCGTGAATAGTACTCCAACATGAAAAGTGCCCCGAATACTCGAGCGAATAATATTTGAGTGAATAGTTACCGGGTGAATAGTAACCCGTAAATAGTAACTCATGAATAGTATTACGGCATGAAACGATTAATAATTAACAAGAAAGCTCATAATAAAATTTTCATGAAAATATATTGAATGAAGCGCAAATATCAAGGATATTCTACTAATTTCATGGAGTATAGAAGCAATATTTTAACAGAATGAGGGTATAATCAGGAATATAAAACGAAATAATATTACTCACATACTACATAGTATGGAAGAAAATATTATTTCTACGAATACTGAAAAATATAATGTCCCTTACCTCAGAAGAAAACTTGATATTGGAATAGTGAGGTAGCAGACTTCTCTTCTTCTTTCTCTCTATAGATTCTCTCTCTATAGCTTCTCTCTCTATAATTGCTCTTGTGAGACTTAGTGAATTGATGAGAATGAAGGAAGAATGAGCTTCTATTTATAGAAAAATATGGTTTCGATAATTGCACGTTTTGGGGGTCGAAATATTACAGTATAATACCTTCATTTTTTCCTTCATTTTTAATTTAGTCTTGCAAGTATTATCAAACTTGCACCACCTCTCATAATAGTACATCATGTGAATCAATAGTTCATTCCATGTGAAAATACGAATTACAGTATAGTACCTCCATCTATACCTCCATTTTTAACTTAGTCATGCAAGTATTTTCAATCTTGCACCACCTCCTCTAATAGTACATGAATGTGAATTAATAGTACACACATGTGAACAAATATTTATAAGCATGTGAATTAATAGCAATTAATTGCTCATTTATCCGATTAATTACCCGATTGGTTAGTATAACTTCCAGATATCAATTATTATCGAAATAACTATCATTTTCCACTAACACTAATAATCCCAATACAATGGAACTATCAATTTCGTCTTTAATCAACACGAACTTATTCATCATTAATATTATAACTCACAATATTTAACAATCAGATCGTTCTCAGGAAAGAGGGGGCTTTCTGATAAGGATTTCTCCTTATTGGCGCGCAATTAGGTTACCAAACCTCTCCTTGACAGAATATCTAGACATTGTCAATATTGTAAATAATAATATGAATAACTTTTTCGTCTCAATTATTGCTTTAATAATATAAAATATTATGCAAATGATACTGTGACAATAATTGAATCCATAATATGAGAGATATGATGCATCAATTACTGTAGCAATAATTGAGTATAACTGAGTGACTTATCACGTAAGCATCAATAATCAATACCGTGTGCTACTATCCAACCACGCGTATTACTGTACTTTTACTATCGTGTAGTTCAACAGTTTTACGGTAAAGCTTTCGCCATTATTTTTATAAAAAGATAATTATGTCATTTTCTAACTACGACAATACTTTCGTTGTGGGGTCCACCAATGATTGTGTCGTCGTACGAATATTCTCTGTTAAAACGAATATTCCCCGACCAATCGAATATTATATAACCACTTGCTTACTTTGCAAAATTTGTAAATAGTACTCACAACTATAACATTATATCAAATCCACACCATAATATTCAAAATTATATTTTCAGAAAATTAATCTTTATTCATAAAAGTTGGGGTCTTACAACCTCCGCTTCTTATGAAATTTCATCCTCGAAATTAGGGTGCGTACCTGGTATGTCGAAGAGGTGAGGATACCTTGACTTCATTTCAGATTCTAACTCCCAGGACATTTCCTCAACATCGTGGTTTCTCCATAAAACTTTAACTTGAGGTATAACCTTGGATCGTAGAATATGATCCTTCTTATCCAAGATTTTAACAGGTTCCTTTTCATACGTTAAATCTTCCGCTATCTCATCCGGTTCTAATTCAATAATGTGGTTCGGGTCTTTCACATATTTACGTAACATAGATATGTGAAAAATGTTTTGAACACGAGACATACTTGGCGGTACGACAAGTCTATAGGCCACAGTTCCTACTCGATCGAGGATTAAAAATGGGCCAATGAATCGAGGATTGAGCTTACCTCTCTTTTCAAATCTCGTAACTCCTTTCCATGGAGAAACACGTAACAACACGTGATCACCAATATTGTATTCCACGTCCTTTCGATGAAGATCAGCATAACTCTTTTGTCGATCTTGTGAGGTTTTTATACGTTGTCGGATCATTTGAATCTTTTTTGTAGTCATACGTACCAACTCCGGTGTAACATTCCAGATTTTTAAATGTAATATTAAATATTTATTAATTTATATAAATATTTAATGGACGTGATTATCGTTGAATAAATATTTGTTTCATTGATTTAATTTTATTTGGAGAATTATTTGTTAAATAAATAATTGATGAATTAAGGAAATTATTATTATATTGACATTTTAATTTAAATGAGTAATTATTTGGATTGTGTTATGTGATTAAAGGATTTATTTAGTGAATTGTGATTTGCATTAATTAAAATAAATATGAAAGCTTGATTAAATATAGTGTGACAAGTAACTATATTATACGGAGTTATTAAAATAAATTAAAGTAGTTTAATTTAGTTTTTAACAAACAAGGCTTAATATATTAATTCTTAAATATTTTAACGAGTTTTTGCCAAACAAGCCTTATGGCTTTTGAGATTTCTAATTTTTATTAAATAAATAAATAAAATAATAAATGTAATATATTTATGTTATATACGTTTATCCTAATAACTGATATTACTTATTATGAGTATTAAGCCTATGTCAGTTTTTTTTATTATTTCATTACGCATACTAGTCGGTCAGTTGGGTATTGAGAGTACTGAGTTTTGTGAGAGCTTCAGAGAGATTTGAGAGAGAGCTACGAATTTTCACAGCAATTCCAGTGTTTAGCAACGATAATCTATAAGCAATTGGAAGGTACGTTAACTCTATATTATATATACATATATATGTTCTACGACAACTATTTCAGATTCTGTGAATTGCAAGTTTATTGAATTGTTGCTTTACAATGGGATTACTTGTTATTATGTGAGTATATGATGATTAGAGATTATGTTTAAACAACAATTGCATGCTAAATTCGTTTGACAGTAGAAGAAAATAACCGACAGTGTATGTTTGTATGTATTGTTCATATGGCTTAGGTAAGTACCAATTTAGATGGTCAATTCTTATGTTAAACTATAAATTGACGCTTGTATATGATAGTTCATTGAGTTACGAGCATAACGTAATTGGAATGCGATTATTTGGCCAACTAATGAATTCACAGTGATAATTTCTAGGATGAATGTCAAGAAAATTGAGTTTTTATGAAAAACATAAATTTTGAGAAATTAAAATAGCTTTAGCTATTGTTAAATTGTTCTAATTAGTTGTAAAGGTGAGAAATCATGTTTATGATAGTTGTATATTTATTTTACATGTTGATATTACTGTCTATTGAGTGAAATTTGTGTTTATTGGGCTAAAGTCGGCTACTGTTCATGCCGTGTCTGAGTCTGTCTGAATACCGGCGCAGCTGCGCCGATGCCAAGGCAAAAAACGGCGCAACTGCGCCAGTCCCAAGCCTTTGTATGGCGCAGCTATGCCATATCTGGTTTGAGATTAAGACTTCTACTATTACAGCAGACTTGGGGGAAACATCCTAGCATGGTCTGAAATTGTGTTAGCATGTTAAATGTGTAATGTTAAGGTTAACATAACATAGTGAATTGTGGTTAGTAAGATTAAAATTGCAAAAATGATTAGTAAATCAAAAACACGTTATGTGATAACATAGTTTATACAATGAATGTTAGTTAAGTGTTATGATGATTAACACTTGGGAATTCTGAAATGTAAATGGTGGTATAAGACTTGTGCTAAAATAACAAGTTTAGTTAGTAATGCATTTTATATTGAAAAGTGAAAATTAGTATGTCTAATAGATGTTATGGTTTTAATACCGTGTATAGGTGATTGTGAGTTTAATATTTTAGCTTACGCTCGAGGCAAGTTTTCTAACTCTACACTTTTGTTGAACTAGTTCATTTATTACATTGTGCAAGTTTTCTAACTCTACACTTTCGTTGAGTTAGTTCTATTATTATTACTTCATGCTTTCGATTGAGCAAGCTTTTTATCTTAACTGTTACTAATTAAGTAAATTGTTCCTAAAATCCATTTGAGCAAACTCTAACTCTAATGTTATTGGAAATTCTTAATTTATTGATTTATTTTAACTTGTTTACAGTTAAGCAAGTTTCTTAAACTTCAGGAATTTCATTTCTAATGTTATAACACTTGAACATTAGCTTATTTTACTATTCAAGCAAAGGTTAACCATTTTATTCATTCTATTGAATACTTATGCTCTATAGTTATTTCAAGCATGAGTTAGATATGTAGAATCAGTTCATTTATGATTCTCAAATGTTCTAAGTTATGTTGTTATTAAACAACTGTTGTGACATTCCAGAATTTTAAATTGTAATATTAAATATTTATTGAATTATATAAGTATGTAATGTATATGTTTATTGTTGAATAAATAATTGTTCAACTTGATTTGATGTGATTTAGTTAATTATTTGTTAAGTAAATAATTAAGGAGTTAAGAAAATTAATTGTTATGAGATAATATACTAATTTAATTTAATAGTTAAGCTAGAGAGCTTATAATGATTAAATTAATTATAATATTTTAATTGAAATTTGTAATTAAAATAAGGAACGTTGGTTAAATAAAATTATAATTATAAATAAATTATAATTATGTGGCAGTGATTTATGTGATAAAATAATTTAATAGATTAGTATTAGAATTTATTAAATTGATTATTAAAATTTAATTAAATAAGAAGTGTGACAAATAACCTTACTATAAAGGAGTTATTAAAATAAATTAAAGGAGTTTAATTTAGTTTTGGCCAAACAAGTCTTAATGCATATTAAGTCTTTAATCTAATGGTGTTTTACCAAACAATGTATATGGATTAATTAATTTATTTTAATTAGGTTTACCAAACAAGGTGTAAGGTTTAAAGGGTTATTTTTATTAGCATAGCCAAACAAGCCTTATGGCTTTTGAATTTTAAAACTTAGATAACTGATATCAGTTATCTCTATACTAATATTATATATTTAATACATATATTATTACCTATATATGTTATATTTTACTACGTAAGATAGAGTTAGGAGATGAAAAACTTATAAGAAGAAAAAGGATGAGAAGAAGAAAAATTGGGAGAGAAAGCTTGAGAGAAATCCTAGAAGGTTTTGATAAAGAGAAGAAGCTTGAGAATAGCCATCATCTTCTTCTAAATTAAGGTATCATCTTGCTCCTATATTTCTAAAATCTATGGTTATCTTCTTCTCCAAAAGTTCTTTGTAAAATAATTGTAAAAGATGAATTGTTGGTGTATATAGTTTTATATGATAATTGATTGTTGTAAAACTGTTTTTCATAGGTTATGTATGGTTATAATCAATTAATTCATGTATGTATGTAATTTGTGAAGAAAACTATATTACAGAGTGTTTATATAAAAATATATGAATATGGCTTAGTTTAAAATAAAATTAAGATTTGAATAGATGTTAATATATATATATATATATATATATATATATATATATATATATATATATATATAATGACTATTAATTTTGAAAGTAGATGAATAAACATAAACATGATAGTTTGAATTAATGGTTTTGGTTGAAAAACAAAGTTAAAGTGATAAGTTTCACTGAAAATGTCAAAAATGGAGTTTTTATAAAAAATAGTGAAATAGGGTGTTGTGAAGTTGATGTTTATGTTATTATATGAGTAAAAACATGTTAAGAGTATTGAAATTATGTTTACATGAAGTCTCTGTATGTATTACATGTTAATTAGTTTGTTAGATTGGAGCTTGTAGGCCAATTTGGCTTTTTGTTATGTTGTTGCCGAGATTGGTCGCCGAAGTCTGGAGTTTAGCGCCGCAACGCGGACCAGTAGTGTAAGTTTCGCGCCGCAGCGCCGGCGCCACGTTGCAGCGCCAATCATTGGCATGTGTCTCATGTCGCAGCGCCGAACCACAGTGCAAACTATGGCGCCGCAGCGCGAGTTAGCAGAATGGTCTGACAGTTTTATTTATTTACACAAAGTTTGAAAACAAATGTTATGTGTTAATAATAGGATTTCAGTAGTACTAAACTAAGAATGAGCATGTTACCAAGGGATTAACTAGTATTAGTATTAACGTAATTCGATTATGTAAATTGAAAATCAAACCTACATGTTGTATATACTTGTTTATATATATAAAATGTTGGTAGGGGCTAATTATGTCATAATGACATATATATAGGGTATTGAGATTCAAGTTGTAAGGTTTAGCTTGTGCTCAAGGCAAGTTCTCTAACCCTAAAACTTCGTTGTGCAAGCTTAATTTCGTTGAGTACGTTATTGCTTTTAAATTCAATTACAATTTTGCAAGTTGCTAACTCTACACTTTCGTAGAGCTAGATTGTCTATTATTAAGTAAGTTCTTGTATCTAGTTGTTCATGATGATGCAAGTATTCTAAATCCTCTATTTTTAATATTGAGCAAGTTTCTTTAATATGTAACTTGTTATTTAGCATGCGAGTCGCTATATTCTAGTGTTGAACAATTTTACCATTCAAATTACTATTCACTATGCATGTTTAGTATCCAATTCTCAATAACCTTGACTTAATATTGTTCAAGCAAATTATGTTACGGTTATTCAATATTTATGCTATTAGATTATTCCTAAAGCATGATGTTAATTTACAAATATCGATTCAGTTACGATTATTCCATAGCATACAGTTAGTTCTTTTGTATTCAACTAATCCTTAGTTGATGACCGTTGAATTCTAAATTTCCTTGTAATGTATCCAAACCAAACCTACTTTGGTGCGGACTTGTATTCTAAATACTGAGGTGAACAACTCTTTTATTAGAGGTTTACGCTTAGCGTTAAAATGGTTATGCACAATACTTTGTACGAAGGGTTGATCCCCCTAAGTACGTGGAGTCCTTATAGTCTTATGACTGTTAAAGTTAAAGTTGAAAGATTACTTATAACTGCGTACATGATTCGTGGTCAGTAGACCCTCAGTAGTATGTTTCAGAATGTGAATAAGACATATTATTCAGTTCTATTGAGTCTATTTCTAGCAATTGTTGTAATGTTGTAAAGTTATTCATTCTTCTTCAAGTAAGCTTTGTTTGCTCACTCTTGCATATTTAAACACTTATTACAGCTAAAGTTGAGAAGGTCAATAAACCTACCACTAGCAAAGGAAAGGGAAAAATATACAAGTGATGAAGACTTGTAATTTTATTTTTATCGTCATGATAATCAATTTTAAATTTTGCATTTTAATGATTGTAATTAAAGGTTAGATAACCTGGGAGATTTTTATTAAATGTAATCCTGTATGAGCAAGTTTTTATTATTCAATTTTATTATGATTGGGTAGTTAGTAATGAATGTTTTGATTAAGTGAACACCAAATCTTGAGGAAATGAAGTACCAGGATTTGGGGGTGTCACAAGTTGGTATCAAAGCCTTAGGTTATGAACCTTAGGTGGGGAAGAGCCTTAGGATTTAACTTTTGAAAAGATAGTGGTGATTAACTCTTATCGAGTTTTAAGAAAGAAGTAATAAAACACTTATGTGCTTATGTGCTCGTGGGTGTCGAGTAGTAATGATTAATAATTAAAGCTTAAAATTTTATTGTCAGCATGACTAATGTTGGAGAATTCAGTCAGGCTAGGGAGGAGGGACCTCAGATGCCTATAGAGGAGGTGCCTCGCGACATTTAGGTTATTAGGGAACAATTACTGCCACAGGAGTCAGCCCCGTTGGTCACAGTAGTTAAAGATGAGGATGACAACGTGGAGACGGATGAGGAGGATCCCGTTGAGTTGCCACAGGAGGACGAGGAGGAAGAGACTCCATTAACCTCGATGGCTGCTCGTATGTACGATGAAGTCTACGACCGTAACGTGGAACTTCAGGATACAGTTAAGGAGTTGCAGGATATAGTAGCTGAACAACAGACCGCAATGACACAAAAAGATGGCCAGATCCAGGATCGTGAAGAATGACTGACAAATGTCGAGGAGAAACTAGTACAGACTGAAGGAGAAAAAGAACAACTGATCGAAGTGGTCACTGAACTGAAGAACAAGCTGAGAGAAGAAGCTACTAAGAGGACAAGAGCTGAAGGTGCCTACGAGGAAGCTTTTCAACGAACCAGAATAGCAGTAAGAGACGTGCAGTCAAAGAGGTTGAAAATGGAAGAGATGGATAAAGTATTTAACACCACGATTAATCAAGCTCAAGATCGGGTCATGGGATATCCTATTCAGTTCGAGACGCTGCCATCATACGTATTAGATTACAGAACAATATTTCGGGTCATGGAGGAAGAACGTAGTAAGGCTAAGCAGTATCTTAGTAGAACATCGTAGTTGTTGTATGGTGAATAAAATGTTAAATAAGTTGTAAATCCCAAGTGTTATGCAACCTATGGGATATGGCGATGATGTTGTCCTGAAACTTTTATAGTTCAGGGAAGTAATGTAAATAGCAGTGATGCTATTGTTTTATGTTTTTAAAAGGTTATGAATAAATAAAAGTTGTTACTTTATTCAAAGTGTTATGTGTTATGTGGTTATTTCTTTTTGGAGGCAAGTTAAGTAGAAATTACTTAAAAGAGTTGAATAATAATCTAATGAATGTATTTTAAAAGAAAATGCCTCCCAGACATCAACCACCACGATAGAGAACCACTGAAGGAACCAATAATAACGACAATGTTGATGGTAACCCCGTTCAACAACTAGTAACGCTACTGACAGAAGCATTACAAAATCAACCACAAAACCAGGGTACAATGTTTAAGGATTTTAAGGCGGTTGGACCACCTGAGTTCCGTGGGTCCATGAATCTAGTCGAAGCACAGACCTAGATTATGGAGATAGAAAAGGTGTTCGATGTCGCTAGGGTAAGGGAAGATCAAAAGACTACTTTCACAACATTTATGTTGAAAGCAGAAGCCAGTTATTGGTGGCAGGCCAATAAAACTCGTGAAGGGCCAGGGGTGATGACCTGGGATAGGTTTAAGAAAATATTCTTTGAGACCTATTTCCCGGAGAGTTCAAAGAGTCAGCTAGAAGTGCAATTTCTGGAACTAAAGCAAGGAACAATGACTGTATCTGAGTATGCCGCTAAATTCAACGAGTTGGCGAGGTTTGTGCCATATCAAGTCAGTATGGACGAACACAAGGTGAAGAGGTTTGAACACGGACTGAAGCCCTGTTGTACAGTAGGGTTTCCCTGTTTCAGTTGAAGACTTTCACATTAGTGATGGAGAAAGCAATACTCGCTGAAGGTGGAGGTGAGGCAGTGACAAAGTTCAATCAGGAACAGAATAAAAAGAAGAATGAGGTGGAGATCAAGAATGGAAATGGTAGTAGTGGAAACGGCAACAACAACAACAACAACAACAACAACAATTTGTAGAGGAAGTGGAATGGGAGCATCGGTGCTTGAAACCAGCAGGGTAACCAGCAAAATAAAAAGTTTAAAGCATGTGCGACATGCGGAAAATTTCACTAGGGTGCGTGCTTGATGGGGAAACGAGTATGCTTCAATTGTGGCCAGGAGGGTCACATCGCCCCAAATTGCACTCAACCTAAGAAGAACGTGTTCTTCACGTGCGGATCCAAGGATCACTTTGCTCGTGAATGCCCTAAGAAGAAGGATGGAGTGATACCCAGAAGCAATGGAGGTAATAGTGGAGGTACTTGGGCCATTGCAGGACCTGCAGCATCAAAAAACCCATAGCTAGAATCTTCAGCATGACTGTGTAAGATGCTGTGCAATCAAAAGATGTCGTGTCAGGTATTTTCCCAATCAATGATATAAATTCTTATGTATTATTTGATTCGGGTGCTACTTGTTCGTTTATATCTGATGAATTTGCTAAGAGGTTAGGAGTACCTAGTAAAGAACTAAATTTACATCTGAACATAGAAATTGTGAGTAAGGAATTAATCCCTATTAGATTTATATACAAGAACTGTAGGGTGAACATTAAGGAAAATATCTTTATGGTAGATTTGATTCCGATTAGACTTGGAGAGTTTGTTGTTATTTTGGGAATAAATTGGTTGTTCAAGTATGGAGCGGTAATTGATTGCCAAAAGAAGTGTGTAAACGATATGACTCCGTCAAAGGTAGTATTCTATGGTAGCAAGTCGCCTAGAAAAATGAAATGTCTGACGATTATGCAGGCCAAGAAATTGTTGAGTCAAGGCTGTGTGGGCTATTTAGCTTACATAGTTGATACTCAGAAGAAGAATGTAAAACTGGAAAAACTACCAGTGGTGAGGAAATTCGAGGACGTGTTTCCAGAGGATTTTCCAGGACTTCCGCCTGATAGAGAAATTAAGTTCGTGATCGACTTGGTGCCGGGAACAACACCAATATCAAAGGCCCCATATAGAATGGCTCCGGTAGAAATGAAGGAACTGATGGTACAGTTACAAAAGTTGCTAGACAAAAAGTATATTCAACCAAGCTTATCGCCGTGGGGAGCGCCGGTATTATTCGTGAAAAAGCAGGATGGGTCGACGCGTCTTTGCATCGATTATAGAGAGTTGAACAAAGTCACTATTAAAAACAAGTACACGTTGCCAAGAATAGATGACTTGTTTGATTAGTTGAAGGGTGCTAAATACTTCTCAAAAATTGATTTGAGAAGTGGGTATCACCAATTGAAAATGAGGAAGGAGGATATACCTAGAACGGCATTTAGAACTCGATATGGACATTACGAGTTTCTGGTGATGTCTTTTGGTTTAACTAATGCCCCTGCTGCATTCATAGATTTAATTAACAGGGTGTTTAGACCATTTTTAGACAAGTTTGTTGTAGTATTTATCGATAACATTTTGGTGTATTCCAAAACTCAAGAAGAACACGTGGAACATGTAAGTTTGACATTGGCGACACTAAGAAAGGAAAAGTTGTACGTAAAATTTTCTAAGTGCGAATTTTAGCTCGATCGCGTACAATTTTTGGGTCATGTGATTGACAAAGATGGAATTTCAGTGGATACATCGAAAGTGGAAGCTGTAATCTATTGGGAACAACAACTAAGGACACCTTCAGAGGTGAGGAGTTTCTTGGGGCTGGCCGGTTATTACAGATGATTCATTCAAGACTTTTTCCAAGATAGCAACTCCGTTAACAAATTTGACAAGAAAGGTTGTAAAATTTGTTTGGACGAAGAAGTGTGAAGAAAGTTTTCAAGATTTGAAGAAAAAGTTAAGTATGGCACCTGTGTTGGCATTACTAGATAATATAGGAAACTTTGTGGTGTATAGTATTGCCTCACACAAAGGGTTGGGTTGTGTTCTTATGTAGAACGGCAAAGTTATTGCATATGCATCAAGACAACTGAAGGATTATGAGAAAAGGTATCCGACTCATGATTTAGAATTGGCTGTAGTAGTATTTGCTCTCAAGATATGGAGACACTATCTCCATGGAGAGAAATGTGAGATTTACACATATCATAAGAGTATGAAATATATTTTCACTCAGAAGGACCTAAAAATGTGTCAGAGAAGATGGATGGAATTGATAAAAGATTACAATTGTGAGATCTTTTATCTTCCGGGCAAAGCGAATGTGGTTGCAGATGCTTTGAGCAAGAAAGGTTGAAAAAAGTTAATGCTGATAACAACTCAGGAGGAGCTCATATCAGCAATGGCAAAGCTAGAGTTGGAAGTCAAATTTCTAGAAGAATCTAATGAACGACTATTCCAGATAGAAGCTGGTCCAACGTTGGTGGACAAGGTGAAGAATGCTCAACTACAGGATTAAGAATGCAAAAAAATAAAGGAAAGTGTGAGTGAAGGTAAAAAGGTGAAATACAAGATCGATACCGAAGGACTACTACGGTTCGGGGGAAGAATCTGGGTTCTAGCAGTACCAGATATTAGAGAAGAAATTTTAACCGAAGCACACAATATAGGATATTCGATTCATCCAGTAAGTACGAAGATGTACCAGGATTTACGACGACATTTTTGGTGGCCAAATATGAAAAGAGAGGTTGCCGAATGTGTAGCAAAATACTTGACATGTCAAAGAGTCAAGGCTAAACATCAAAGACCAAGATGATTACTTTAACCGTTAGAAATACCATAATGGAAGTAAGAACACATCACAATGGATTTTGTGGTTGGTCTTCCAACTACTCAGAGAGGATACGATGCAATATGGGTAATAGTGGACAGATTGACAAAATCTGAACACTTTTTGCCAATAAAGATTAGATTTGATCTTAATCAACTAGCGAAGCTATACGTTAAAGAAGTTGTGTCAAGACATGGAGTTCCAATGTCAATTGTGTCAGATAGAGATCCAAGGTTCATATCAAACTTCTGGAAGAGACTACAAGAATGTATGGGAACACAGTTGCGAATGAGTACATCATACCATCCGCAAACCGACGAGCGAAGCGAACGAACAGTCCAAACATTGGAGGATATGCTGAGAGCATGCGTCATGGATTTCAAAGGAAACTGGGAAGAACATTTACCGTTGGTAGAATTCGCCTACAACAACAGTTACCACGCAAGCATCGACATGCCGCCTTGCGAGGCATTATATGGCAGAAAGTGCAGAACTCCACTGTGCTGGGATGAAGTCGGTGAACGCCAGCTGTTAGGACCAGAACTGGTACAAAAAACTGCTGAGATTGTCAAACTCATCACAACAAGATTGGTAGCAGCCCAAGACAGATAGAAAAAGTATGCTGATCAACACAGACAATATTGTGCATTCTACGTAGGAAATTTTGTATTTCTAAAAGTTTCCCCTTGAAAGGGGAAAATTCATTTCGGTAAAAAGGGAAAGCTAAGCCCGAGGTTTATTGGACCCTTTGAAGTGTTGCGAAGAGTGGGAGAAGTGGCTTACGAGGTAGCTCTACCTCCAGAGTTGGAAAACATTCACAATATTTTTTACATTTCGATTTTACGACAGTATAAACCCGATTACAAGCATGTGATCGAGTACGAAGCATTACAGTTTGATAAAGACTTGTCCTATGAAGAGATTCCTATCTATATAGTTGACAGGAAAGGGCAGGTGCTTAGGAATAAAGTTAAACCTTCTGTGAAGGTGATTTGGAGGAACCACAACGCTGAAGAAGCTACGTGGGAACTTGAAGATAAAATGATGAAAGATTACCCTGAGTTATTTGTTTAATCTATGTCTATGATTTTGGAGACAGAATCCTTGTAAGTAGTGGAGAATGTAACGAATGTATTGTTTGAGTTGTGATTCTAAGGACAGAATCCTTGTAAGGAGGGAATGATGTGACATTCCAGAATTTTAAATTGTAGTATTAAATATTTATTTAATTATATAAGTATGTAATGGATATGTTTATTGTTGAATAAATAATTGTTCAATTTGATTTGATGTGGTTTAGTTAATTATTTGTTAAGTAAATAATTAAGGAGTTAAGAAAATTAATTGTTATGAGATAATATACTAATTTAATTTAATAGTTAAGCTGGAGAGCTTATAATGATTAAATGAATTATAATATTTTAATTGGAATTTGTAATTAAAATAAGGTATTATTTGGTTAAATAAAATTATAATTATAAATGAAATTATAATTATGTGGTAATGATTTATGTGATTAAGTAATTTAATAGATTAGTATTAGAATTTATTAAATTGAATATTAAAATTTAATTAAATAAGAAGTGTGACAAATAACCTTGCTATAAAGGAGTTATTAAAATAAATTAAAGGAGTTTAATTTAGTTTTCGCCAAACAAGTCTTAATGCATATTAAGTCGTTAATCTAATGGTGTTTTACCAAACAAGGTATAGGGATTAATTGATTTATTTTAATTAGGTTTACCAAATAAGGTGTAAGGTTTAAAGGGTTATTTTTATTAGCATAGCCAAACAAGCCTTATGGCTTTTGAATTTTAAAACTTAGATAACTGATATCAGTTATCTCTATATTAATATTATATATTTAATACATATATTATTACCTATATACATTATATTTTACTACGTAAGATAGAGTTAGGAGAAGAAAAACTCAGAAGAAGAAAAAGGAAGAGAAGAAGAAAAATTGGGAGAGAAAGCTTGAGAGAAATCCTAGAAGGATTTGATAAAGAGAAAAGCTTGAGAATAGCCATCATCTTCTTCTAAGTGAAGATATCATCTTGCTCCTATTTTTCTAAAAACTATGGTTATCTTGTTCTCCAAAAGTTCTTTGTAAAATAATTGTAAAAGATGAATTGTTGGTGTATATTGTTTTATATAATAATTAATTGTTGTAAAACTGTTTTTCATAGGTTATGTATTGTTAAAATAAATTAATTCATGTATGTACGTAATTTGTGAAGAAAACTATATTACAGAGTGTCTATATGAAAATATATGAATATGACTTAGTTTAAAATAAAATTAAGATTTGAGTAGTTGTTATATATATATATATATATATATATATATATATATATATATATTGACTATTGATTTTGAAAGTAGATGAATAAACATAAATATGATAGTTTGAATTAATGGTTTTGGTTGAAAAACAAAGTTACAATGATAAGTTTCACTGAAAATGTCAAAAATGGAGTTTTTATAAAAAATAGTGAAATTGGGTGTTGTGAAGTTGATGTTTATGTTATTATATGAGTAAAAACATGTTAAGAGTATTGGAATCATGTTTACATGAAGTCTATGTATGTATTACATGTTAATTAGTTTGTTAGATTGGAGCTTATAGGCCAATTTGGCTTTTTGTTATGTTGTTGCCGAGGCTGGTCGCCGAAGTCTGGAGTTTGGCGCCACAGCGCGGACTAGCAGTGTAAGTTTCGCGCCGCAGCGCCGGTGCCACGCTGCAGCGCCAATCGTTGGCCTGTGTCTCGCATCGCAGCGCCAAACCACAGTGCAAACTGTGGCGCTGCAGCGCGAGTTAGCATAATGGCCTGACAGTTTTATCTATTTACACAAAGTTTGAAAATAAATGTTATGTGTTAATAATAAGACTGTTAAATTATGATTTCGGTAGTGCTAAAATAAGAATGAGCAAGTTGCCAAGGGATTAACTAGTATTAGTATTAACGTAATTCGATTATGTAAATTGAAAATCAAACGTACATGTTGTATATACTTGTTTATATATATAAAATGTTGGTAGGGACTAATTGTGTCATGATGACAGATATATAGGGTTGTAAGGTTTAGCTTGTACTCAAGGCAAGTTCTCTAACCCTAAAACTTGGTTGTGCAAGTTTAATTTCATTGAGTACGTTATTGCTTTTAAATTCAATTACAATTTCGCAAGTTGCTAACTCTACACTTTTGTTCTTGTATCTAGTTGTTCATGATGATGCAAGTATTCTGAATCCTATATTTTTAATATTGAGTAAGTTTCTTTAATATGTAACTTGTTATTTAGCATGTGAGTCGCTATATTCTAGTATTAAAATTACTATTCACTATGCATGTTTAGTATCCAATTCTCAATAACCTTGACTTAATATTGTTCAAGCAAATTATGTTATGGTTATTCAATATTTATGCTATTAGATTATTCCTAAAGCATGATGTTAATTTACAAATATCGATTTAGTTATGATTATTTCATAGCATACAGTTAGTTCTTTTGTATTCAACTAATCCTTAGTTGATGACCGTTGAATTCTAAAATTCCTTATAATGTATCCAAACCAAATCTACTTTGGTGCGAACTTGTATTTTAAATACTGAGATGAACAACTCTTTTATTAGAGGTTTACGCTTAGCGTTAAAATGGTTGTGCACAATACATTGTAAGAAAGGGTTGATCCCCCTAAGTACGTGGAGTGCTTATAGTCTTATGACTGTTAAAGCTAAAGTTGAAAGATTACTTATAAACTATGGACATGATTCGTGGTTAGTAGACCCTCAGTAGTATGTTTCAGAATGTGAATAGGACATATCATTCAGTTCTATTGAGTCTATTTCTAGCAATTGTTGTAATGTTGTAAAGTTATTCATTCTTCTTCAAGTGAGCTTTGTTTGCTCACTCTTGCATATTTATTCACTTATTGCAGCTAAGGTTGAGAAGGTCAATGAACCTACCATTAGCAAAGGAAAGGAAAAAATGTACAAGTGATGAAGACTTGTAATTTTATTTTTATCGTCATGATAATAGACTTTTAAATGTGATGTGATGTAATAAATTTTAAATTCTGCATTTGAATGATTGTAATTAAAGGTTAGATAACCTGGGAGATTTTTATTAAATGTAATCCTGTATGGGTAGGTTTTTATTATGTTTGGGTAGTTAGTAATGAATGTTTTGATTAAGTGAACACCAAATCTTGAGGAAATGAAGTACCATGATTTGGGGGTGTCATAACTGTTGTATTATCAAGCATTGTTGATTTAACTAGTTCCCTAGTTGATGATCATTAAACTTCATTTACCCTTGAAAGCTTATCCAAACCAAACTTTCTTTGGTGCAGACTTGTACTCTAAATACTGAGATGAACAACCCTATGTTTAGGGGTTTACACTTAGCGTTGAAATGGTTGTGCACAATACATTGTACGAAGGATTGATCCCCCTAAGTACGTGGAGTTCTTATAGTCATATGACTGTTAAAGTTAAAGTTGAAAGATTACTTATAACTGTGGACATGGTTCATGGTCATTTGACCCTCAGTAGTATATTTAAGAATATTAATAGAACAAATCATTCAGTTCTATTGAGCCTATGAATTGGCAAATGTTGAAATGATAATAGAACATATCATTCAGTTCTATTGAGCCTATGAATTGGCAAATTTGTAATGATAATAGAACATATCATTCAGTTCTATTGAGCCTATTATTTGGCAAATGATGTAAAGATATTTATTCTTATTTGAAGTTAGCTTTGTTTTCCCACTCTTGCATATTTATACATTTATTGCAGCTATGGTTGAGAAGGTAGATAAACCTACAACTAGCAAAGGAAAGGGAAAAATGTACAAGTTATGAAGACTTGTAATTTTGGTTAAATCGTTATGATGACAGACTTTTATTAATGATGTGATGTAATAATTTTATTTTCGCACTTGAATGATTGTATTAAAGGTTAGAGAACCTGGGAGATAATTTTGTTATTAAAATAATCTTGTATGGGCAGGTTTTTATTATTCAATTTATTATGATTGGGTAGTTAGATATGAATGTGTTGATTACGTGAACACCAAATCTTGAGGTAATGAAGTACCGGGATTTGGGGGTGTCACAAGTTGATATCAAAGCTTTAGGTTATGAACCTTAGGTGGGAAAAAGCCTTAGGAAGTAACCTTAGGTGGTGATTAACTTTTATCGAGTTTTAAGGAATAAATAATAAAACACTTATGTGCTTATGTGTTTATAACTTATGTGCTCGTGAGTGTCGAGTAGTAATGATTAATGATTAAAACTTAAAATTTTATTGTCAGGATGACTAATGTCGGAGAATCCAGTCAGGCTAGGGAGGATAGACCTCAGGTGCCTATAGAGGTGGACCATCGCGGCATTCCGGTTATTTGGGAACAACTACTGCCACGGGAGTCAGCCCCGTTGGTCATACTGGTTGAAGATGAGGATGATGACGTGGAGACGGATGAGGAGGATCCCATTGAGTTGCCATAGGAGGATGAGGATGACGAGGACGAGGAGGAGGAGACTCCACTAACCTCGATAGTTGCTCGAATGTACAATGAATTCTACGACCATAATGTGGAACTTCAGGATACGGTCGAGGAATTGCAAGAGATAGTAGCTGAACAGCAGACTGCAATGACACAGAAAGATGATGAGATCCAAGATCGTGAGGAATGACTGACTAATGTTGAGGAGAAGCTAGAACAGACTGAAGGAGAGAAAGAACAACTGATCGAGGAGGTCGCTGAATTGAAGAATAAGCTAAGGGAAGAAGCTACGAAGAGGGCAAGAGCCGAGGACGCATATGAGGAGATGTTTCAATGAGCCAGGATAGCAGTGAAAGATGCACAGGCAAAGAGAATGAAGATGGAAGAGATGAATAGGGTATTCAACATCGTGGTTAATCGAGCTCAAGATCAGGTCATGGGTTATCTAATTTAGTTCGAGACACTGCCATCGTACGTATTAGATCGCAGAACAATGTTTCGAATTATGGAGGGAGAACGTAGTAAGGCTAAGCAGTATCTTAGTAGAACATCGTAGTTGTTATGCAATTAATAAATGTTAAATAAATTGTAAATTCCAAGTGTTATGTAACCTATGGGATATGACGATGATGTTGTCCTGAAACTTTTGTTGTTTAGGAAAGTAATGTAAATAGCAGTGATGCTATTGTTTTATATTTTCAAAGAGGTTATGAATAAATAAAAGTTGTTATTTTATTCAAAGTGTTAAGTGATTATGTGGTTATTTCTTTTGTGGAGGCAAGTTAAGTAGAAATTTCTTAAAAGAGCTGAGTGTATTTTTAAACAGAAAATACCTCCCAGACGTCAACCACCACGACAGAGAACCAACAAAGGAACCAACAATAACGACAATGTTAATGCTAACCCAGTTCAACAATTAGTGACGTCACTGACAGGAGCGTTACAGAATCAACCACAGAACTGGGGAATAATGTTTAAGGAGTTTAAAGCGATTGGACCACCTAAATTTCGAGGGTTCGTGAATCCAGTCGAGGCACAGACTTGGATTATGGAGATAGAAAAGGTGTTTGATGTTGCTAGGGTAGGGGTTGACCAGAAGACTGCTTTTGCAACATTCACGATGAAAGCAGAGGCTAGTTATTAGTGGCAGGCCAATAAAACTCGAGAAGAACTAGGGATGATGACCTGGGATAGGTTTAAGGAGATATTCTTTGAGACCTATTTTCCTGAGAGTTCGAAGGATCAGCTGGAAGTGCAGTTTCTGGAACTGAAGCAGGGAACGATGACAGTATCTGAGTATGCCGCTCAATTCAACGAGTTGGCGAGGTTTGTGCCATAGCAAGTCAGCAAGGACGAACGTAAGGCAAAATGGTTTGAACGGGGACTGAAACCTTGGTTGTACAGTAGGGTTTCCCTATTCCAGTTGAAGACTTTCATAACAGTGATAGAGAAACCAATACTCGCTGAAGGTGGAGGCGAGGCAGTGACAAAGTTCAATCAGGAACAGAAGAAGAAAAAGAATGAGGTGGAAATTAAGAATGGAGGTGGTAGTGGTGGAAACAATAACAACAACAACAACAACTTGAAGAGGAAGTGGAATGGAAACGTTGGTGTTGGAAACCAGCAGGGTAACCAACAAAACAAGAAGTTTGAAGCATGTGCTACATGCGGGAAGTTTCACAAGGGTGCGTACTTGATGGGAAAATGAGTATGCTTTAATTGTGGCTAGGAGGGTCAAATCGTCCCAAATTGCACTCAACCTAAGAAGAACGTGTGCTTCATGTGCGGATCCAAGGATCATTTTGCTCGTGAATGCCTTAAGAAGAAGGATGGAGTGACCAGAAGCAATGGAGGTAACAATGGAGGTACAACATCAAACAAACCCACAGCTAGAACCTTCAACATGACTGTACAAGATGATGTACAATCAAAAGATGTGGTGTCAGGTATTATCACAATCAATGATATTGATGCTTATATATTATTTGATTCGGGTGCTACTTACTCGTTTATCTCCAATGAATTTGCTAAGAGGTTAGAATTGCCTAGAGAAGAACTAAATTTCCCTTTGAACATAGAAATTATGAATAAAGAGATAATCCCTTTTAGATTCATATACAAGAACTATAGGGTGAACATTAAGGAGAATATCTTGATGGTAGATTTGATTCCGATTAGATTGGGAGAGTTTGATGTTATTTTGGGAATGGATTGGCTCTTCAAATATGGAGCGGTAATTGTTTGCCAAAAGAAGTGTGTAAACCTTATGACCCCGTCAAGGTTCGTATTTTATCTTAGCAAGTCGCCTAGACAAATGAAACGTCTGACGATTATGCAGGCCAAGAAATTGTTGAGTCAAGGCTATGTGGGGTATTTAGCTTACATAGTCGATACTCAGAAGAAGAATGTGAAACTGGACGAGATACCAGTGGTGAGAAAATTTGAGGATTTATTTCCAGAGGATTCGTCAGGACTTCCGCCTGATAGAGAAATTAAGTTCGTGCTCGACTTAGTGCCGGGGACAGCAGCAATATCGAAGGCCCCGTACAGAATGGCTCTAGTAAAAATGAAGGAACTGATGGTACAGTTGCAAGAATTGTTAGACAAGAAGTATATTCAACCAAACGTATTATCGTGGGGAGTGCTAGTGTTATTCGTGAAGAAGAAGGATGGGTCAATGCATCTTTGCATTGATTATAGAGAATTAAACAAAGTTACTAATAAAAATAAATATCCTTTACCAAGAATAGAGGACTTGTTTGATTAGTTGAAGGGTGCTAAATACTTCTTGAAAATAGATTTGAGAAGTGGTTATCACAAGTTGAAAGTGAGAAAGGAGGATATACCTCGAACGACATTCAGAACTCGGTATGGACATTACGAGTTTCTGGTGATGTCTTTTGGTTTAACCAATGCACCTGCTGCATTCATGGATTTGATGAATAGGGTATTTAAACCATTCTTAGATAACTTTGTAGTGATATTCATCGATGACATTCTGGTGTATTCCAAAACTAAAGAAGAACACGTGGAACACTTACGTTTGACATGGGAAACACTAAGAAAGGAAAAGTTGTACGCGAAATTCTCTAAGTGCAAATTCTGGCTAGATCGTGTGCAATTTCTTGGGCACGTGATTGACAAAGATGGGATTTTAGTGGATCTATCAAAAGTGGAAGCTGTAATAAATTGGGAACAACTAAGAACACCGTCGGAAGTGAGGAGTTTCTTGGTGTGACGGCCCCAAATCCAGGTCCCAAATCACCTCGGATCCGGTTCGATCATTCTATCACTATTACTATATTTGCGGAAGATATAAACATAAATCGTTTATATAATACATTACACACTAGTCCCCAAGGTCAAGTAACCTTAACTTAATACACATTTCATAACTTACTTGACTTATAAAACATAAGATACAACACAATTACAAATCTACTACACACGTATACTAAAGCTGGAACCGTCTTTAACCTTTCCTTGTATCCGACGCATTCGCCTTAATCTGCAATGTTTTATCATGATATAGCAAGGGTGAGTATGAAAGTTGCCCAGCAAGTTTAAGTACAACAATATAACGATATATCATGATTGAAGATTTTGAATAATAAGCTGGCTATAAATCAACAATATAATTGTGAACTAGCAGGAACAAGTTTATGACTGAACAAGTATATAATATGAACAAATATTTCTGAACCGAAGGGTAATGAAGGTAATCAGCCTTTCATACCTGACTTATACATGGCAATCAGCAATGATTAACCATAAGCTTATCCGAATAAAACACTCTTAGTAGAGTTAAGTAAAATAAACTTGCCTGAACCGTTGATTACCACAACACAATTTATAACGCTTTATCCGAAGACCTAATATTAGTAATATAGATCTCCAATATTAGAATAATATCATCATAATATAATACTATAATATATATAGATATACATAGAATAACCTAAACACATAGCATATAACCCTATCAGTCTTTTCAGCACATAAAACTTAGTATCAAGTCAGACTATTTAAGTCCGAGTTGAAACCGACACAATTCTAACATCCCGGCGGTCTAGCCGGACTTTTATCGAGTCTAAGTTCAATTAAACTCTGCCTAAACACTTAACAATTATCTAAGATAATTTTATTTTCAGTCAAAATATTTTTCACAGACTTGTAATAATTTTTAAATAATTATTATCTTTTATCGAAAATTTTCAATCATTAAACTCGTATTTAAATGAATTAAATACCACATAATTCTTTTATCATTAATATTTATTTATTATCAAATATTATTGAAATACATGTCATAATATTATAATATATTTATAATATCATAAAGTATTTTTAATACTTTAAAATCACCTTTATATGATTTTTAAACCATTAAATTCATTATCCGATAATTACTATTAATATTAAAATATTAATATTTTCATGACAAAATATCAAAAGATATATTTTATTACTTGAAATATTTTTATAACACTTAAATCATTTTTATATGATTTATAAAGCATTAAATCCATTTTTCCTTAATTTATTTAATATATTCATTAAATAAACTAATTACCATTAATAATAATTTATTAATGAATTCATCACAAAATATTAAAAGTCACTTAAAATATTCTCTAATACCATAATATAATTTTTCATGATTTTTCATGAATTAAAACTATTTTTAAATAATTTATTTAATTTTGTAATTAAATACCATTTATATTCCAAAAATCTAAAATATTTATGAAATATACCTAAAATAATTAAAAACTATTTTTCAGAATTTAAAATAATTTTTCAGAATTTATTATGTATTTTTAATAATTAAAAACCATTTATTTCTATTTATTTAATAAAATAATTAATTTTCCTAATTTAAGTGTCGCTAAAGGTTGCTTTGGGGACACAACCGTCGCTGAAAGTGTTCTTCAGCCGTTCTTCCTCAAGCCCAGAAAAACATGTCAGTGTGTAAGGGGGGTGGTTTGACCGGTTATAATTTCTTGTCTAACAGGTTTCTGGGTTTGTTTAAGCATTGATATTGCAGTACGCATGTAATAAAACAACTAACACCTAACTTCATGGCCAAACAACAATACAAGTGATAGATCTAAGCTCTCAATCTTCTTGTCAGAGACTGGTCTGGGTTTTCTGGGTAACCCAGAAACCCATGCAGTTCATGGTGCCTACTTTGAATCCTCCTATCATGCGTTTTGGGTTTTGTTTGTGTAAAGTAATGGATGTATCCTGTAGTGGAGATGCCAGGCTTCATCTATATAACAACAAATCATCCTAACAACATCACATATGTACAATCTGGGCCGGTCAAACTAGTGGTCTGAAACTGTTCTTGAAAGAATTCTGGGTTTCCCAGAATTTGTCTAAGGCAGTTGGTCAACGCATATTTGACCGCGATTAATTCCGACCCTGATCATGATATGTGTAATTTAAAGGCACGATCGTGTAGTCCCTATACCTATCTACGATGGAAACACATTAACCTGGACGGAACATTAACACATAGCAAGATCTATCGCCTGCAAAACCTTGTCAGAGGTTACTGAGATTTCTGGGCTGCCCAGAAATCAGTTTCTGTGAACGGTCAACGAGGTTTGACCGCTCGTATCTCTCAATATATTCATGATCTAGTCCTGTTTCCAGTTTCAGATCACAGTCTACATGTCATAGAACATATATATAACATAAAATCACAAAACTCAAAAACAGAGAAGGATTTACAGGCCCTGACATTTGACTATCAGACCTTAAAAATAGGGTTCTTGACCAGTTTTGAAAAATTGATTTTCATGCCTCTAGATGTTATGGATCCACGATCCAACAACCCAGATCACTTACTAACACCCTAATACACAACTTTAACTGACAAATTATAACATTTAACACAAGATCAATAGATTTCAAAATTTATGGTCCTTATACCTTTTTAGCTTTGATCCATGAATCTGACTTTGTGATCTGATCTAGGCTTGCTATGAAATGATCATGGCTTTAGTTTCTCACTCTTTCTCACTCTACTCCCGAATTTATAGAGAGATAAGGGCTTGGTAGAAAATGAAAAATGTAAGTGGCTTTCTCTCTCTCTTTAATCTTATAATTTGATATGATTCAATGTATTAGATTGCAATATATGGCTGGTAAATGACACACATCTAGGGCTAGGCTATTGGTTAGTTCACCAACCCAATATCTTGCCAAGATTTGCAAGTTACCTTACCAAAAAAATCCAAGAAGGGCATTATAGTCTTTTTGATTTCTAAATTAATGGCATAATGGTCATTGTCCCAAACTCTTAGGGTTTAGGGTTTGGTTAGGGTTTAGAAAAATTTAGGGTTTAAGGTTTAAAACCCTTAGGATTTGCAAATTTAATTTCTAAAATTTCCAAATTTAGAATTTCAAAAATAGAAAAAATAATATTTTTAAATTATAATTAGAATTTTCTAATTATATTAAATTTTCTTAATCATACTTTAAATCTTACTAATTAGGATTAATATTTCCTAATTAAAATTACTAATTAAGCAATTAGGGTCAAAATCACGGATTAGGGTGTATAACCCAAAATTACGATTTTTAATAGAAAATAATTTTCCAAAATAGAAATTAGATTAGGGTTTTCTAATTACTCAACTTGAAAATTAGGATTAAGGTTTCTTAATTAACATTAAAATTATTAAATTAATATTTAGGTCTTCCCTAATTATAAATTAGGGTTTCTAATCCAAAAATTAGGGCTTTAAAAATGTAAGATTAGGGTTTGCTAATTAATGAAGCTTTACCCTAATTAATATTACAATTAACAACACTTCTGCAATATAATAATCATTTAAATTCCCATATTAAGGTTTCATGCACCGAATTAGGGTTTTGGATTCCCAGAACTGAAATTAGGGTTTCCATAACCGGTTTCTAGGATTTCTTGTTAATCGTTATGGTTTTCTAACCGAACATTAACGTTCATAATATATACTTAGGGTTTGTTACAGATATCGATTATCAGGTCAACCCTTGATCCTTAACCACATATTGTACACATATTCACATATTACTTAATGTTGAATAATTCACTTAAATCCTTTAAAGAGTTTTGAAATCCTCAAAATTTGTTCTTAAAAATATCAAACGCATACACTTATTTTCTATCTAGGTTCTAATTTTGAACCTCAAATCAATTAATAAAAATTTTAAAAATTCTCAAAATTCTCGGGTTGTTACACTTGGGACTGGCCGGTTATTACAGACGATTTATTCAAGATTTTTCTAAGATAGCCACTCCATTAAGAAATTTAACCAGGAAAACTGTGAAATTTTTTGGACGGAGAAATGTAAAGAAAGTTTCCAGGATTTGAAGAAGAAATTAAGCATGGCACCTGTGTTGTCATTACTAGATAGCACAGGAAATTTTGTGCTATATAATGATGCCTCACACAAAGGGTTGGGATGTGTTCTTATGCAGAACAACAAAGTTATTGTACATGCATCAAGACAACTGAATGATTATGAGAAAGGTTATCCGACTCATGATTTGGAATTGACTGCAGTAGTATTTGCTCTCAAGATATGGAGACACTATCTCTATGGAGAGAAATGTGATATCTACATAGATCGTAAAAGTCTGAAGTATATTTTCACATAGAAGGACCTGAATAAGCGTCAAAGGAGATGGATGGAATTGATAAAGGACTACGATTGTGAGATCTTTTATCATCCGGGCAAAGTGAATGTGGTTGTAGATGCTTTGAGCAGGAAGTCAGGAGAAGTTGATGTTGATAACTACTCAGGAGGAGCTTATTTCAGCAATGGCAAAGCTAGAATTGGAAATCAAATTTCCAAAGGAATACGATGAACGACTATTTCAGATAAATGCCAGTTCAACTTTGGTGGACAAAGTGAAGAATGCTCAACTACAAGATAAAGAATATGAAACGATCAAAGAGAAAGTGGTTGAGGGTAGTGATGTAAAATACAAGATCGATACCGAAGGACTACTACGATTCGAAGAAAGAATTTGGGTTCCAGCAGTGCCAAAGCTTAAAGACGAAATCTTGACCGAAGCACACAACACAAGATATTCGATTCATCCAGGAAGTACAAAGATGTATCAAGATTTGCAGCGATATTTTTGGTGGCCGAATATGAAAAGAGACGTTGCAGAATGTGTTGCAAAATGTTTGGCGTGTCAGAAGGTGAAAGCTGAACATCAACGACAAAGCGGGTTACTTCGACCGTTGGAAGTACCGGAATGGAAGTGGGAGCATATCACAATGGATATTTTGGTAGGACTTCCAACCACTCAGAAAGGATACGATGTGATATGGGTGATAGTGGACAGACTAACAAAATATGCACACTTTTTTCCAATAAAAATTAGATTTAATCTTGATCAGCTAGCGAAACTGTACGTTAAAGAAATCGTGTCAAGACATGGAGTCCTAGTGTGAATTGTGTCAGATAGAGATCCAAGGTTCACATCAAAGTTCTGGAAGAGACTACAAGAATGTATGGGAACACAGTTGCGAATGAGTACATTATACCATCCACAAACCGACGAGCAAAGCGAACGAACAATCCAAACATTCGAAGCTATGCTGAGAGCATGCATCATGGATTTCAAAGGAAGTTGGGATGAACATTTACCGTTGGTAGAATTTTCCTACAATAACAGTTACCACGCGAGCATCAGCATACCACCCTGCGATGCATTATACGGCAGAAAGTGCAGAACTCCACTGTGCTGGAATGAAGTCGGTGAACGCCAACTATTAGGACCAGAACTGGTACAACAAACTGCTGAAGTTGTTAAACTCATCAAGACAAGATAGGTAGCAGCCCAAGACAGACAGAAAAAGTATGCCGATCAACACAGGCAGAATCGTGAATTTGAAGTAGGAAATTTTGTTTTCCTAAAAGTTTCTCCTTGGAAGGGGAAGATTCGTTTTGGCAAGAAAGGAAAGCTCAGCCCAAGATTTATTGGACCATTTGAAATACTACGAAGAGTGGGGGAAGTGGCTTATGAGGTAGCTCTACCTCCACAATTGGAAAACATTCATAATATTTTTTACATTTCAGTGTTACGACCGTATAAACCTGATTACAAGCACATGATCGAGCACGAACCAGTGCAATTCGATAAAGATTTGTCTTATGAAGAAGTTCATATCCAGATAGTCGGCAGGAAAGAACAAGTACTCAGAAATAAAGTGATACCTTCTGTAAAGGTGATATGGAAAACCACAATGTCGAAGAGGCAACGTGGGAACTCGAGGCTGAAATGATGAAAAGTTACCCTGAGTTATTTGTTTAATCTATGTCTTCGATTCTGGGGATAAAATCTTTGTAAGTAGGGAAGAATGTGACGATTTGATTGTTTGAATTGTGATTCTGAAGGACAGAATCCTTTTAAGGACGAAATGATATAACATTCCAGAATTTTAAATGTAATATTAAATATTTATTAATTTATATAAATATTTAATGGATGTGATTATCGTTGAATAAATATTTGTTTAATTGATTTAATTTTATTTGGAGAATTATTTGTTAAATAAATAATTGATGAATTGAGAAAATTATTATTATATTGATATTTTAATTTAAATGAGTAATTATTTGGATTATGTTATGTGATTAAAGGATTTATTTAGTTAATTGTGATTTGCATTAATTAAAATAAATATGAAAGCTTGATTAAATATAGTGTGACAAATAACTATATTATAAGGAGTTATTAAAATAAATTAAAGTAGTTTAATTTAGTTTTTAACAAACAAGACTTAATATATTAATTCTTTAATATTTTAAAGGGTTTTTGCCAAACAAGCCTTATAGCTTTTGAGATTTCTAGTTTTTATTAAATAAACTAAATAAAATAAATTAAAATAATAAATATAATATATTTATGTTATATACGTTTATCATAATAACTAATATTACTTATTATGAGTATTAAGCCTTTGTCAATTTTTTTTATTATATCATTACGCATACTAGTTGGTCAGTTGGATATTGAGAGTACTGAGTTTTATGAGAGCTTCAGAGAGATTTGAGAGAGAGCTACGAATTTTCACAGCAATTCCAGTGTTTAACAACGATTGTCTATAACCAATTTGAAGGTATGTTAACTCTATATTATATATACATATATATGTTCTACGACAACTATTTTAGATTCTGTGATTTGCAAGTTTATTGAATTGTTGCTTTACAATGGGATTACTTGTGATTATGTGAGCATATGATGATTAGAGATTATGTTTAAAAAACAATTGCATGCTAAATTCGTTTGACAGTAGAAGAAAATAACCGACAATGTATGTTTGTATGTATTGTTCATATTGCTTAGGTAAGTACCAATTTAGATGGTCAATTCTTATGTTAAACTGTAAATTAACGCTTGTATATGATAGTTCATTGAGTTACGAGCATAACGTAATAGGAATGAGATGATTTGGCCAACTAATGAATTCACAGTGATGATTTCTAGGATGAATGTCAAGAAAATTGAGTTTTTATGAAAAACATAAATTTTGAGAAATTAAAATAGCTTTAGTTAGTGTTAAATTGTTCTAATTAGTTGTAAAGGTGAGCAATCATGTTTATGATAGTTGTATATTTATTTTATGTGTTGATATTACTGTCTATTGGGTGAAATTTGTGTTTGTTGGGCTAAAGTCGGCTACTATTCATGCCGTGTCTATGTATGTCTGAACACCGGCACAGCTGCGCCGGTCCCAAGCCTTTGTATGGCGCAGCTGCGCCATACCCTGGTATGAGATTCTGACTTCTGCTATTACAGCAGACTTTGGGGAAACATGTGACGAACGAGATTTTTGTAAATTAATTTTTAATATTTATTGAATTAAATAAATTTTTTTCGATGATTTAATTATTGAATTAAATAATTATTAGGTGCAATTATGATAGATTAATTTAATTATATGTGTTATATTTATTAAATTAATGTGAAAAATTTTTATTATCGAAGTATGTCATTATGTGAGCTTATTGTATTAAAAGAAATATTTAATAAGCATAATGTTATTTTAATAAATTTAATTATTAATTAGAGATTTAATAATTTGACATTATTTATTAATGATAAAAATTAATTATATGATTATGTGAATTTATGATAAATTATTATATTTAATTTAATTTAAATTAAATAAGATATTTGAATTATTGTGTATGGGTGTGACATTAATTAAACTATATTATAAAGCTCTATTAAATTAAATGGTTTTGAATTATTTTCTTGCTAAGCCAAACATGGCACTAAGGGAGGTTATGGGCAGTTAACCCATGACTGGGTAACTGACCACCAGTGCCTTTTCTATTTATCATACATCTTCTTCTTTTATATTATTTTTCTAAGTCTGATAAAAACATCACACAGAGAGAGAGAGAGAGTTTGAGAAAATTGTTAAAAGAGTTTGCTTGGTGTTTGAGAATTGTTGAGGAAGGCTTTAATTCATCTCCTATTACTTTATCTATGCTTGGGTAATCTCTTTAACCCAGTTTTTATTTATGTCATTTAAAGTTTCCATGAATATGACTCCTAAGTCTTCTGTAAAGTCTCTGTAATTGAAATTATGAAAGTTATCTGTATATATGTGTTAAGATGTCATTTTAATGTGTTTTAATATATATTGTATTTAATTCCTTATCACCAGTTCATAATTTTAAGTCGTATATGATTGCTGCAAAATTATAGAGTTTGGATTTTGGCCATATGGCTTTATACGTGATATTTCATGTGTTGATCATATATTATCCCTCAATTTTACACTCGTATTTTATTATGCATGATAATACGAAGAGACCAAACTTTAAATGAACGGATTTGGCTTTATAACAAATCCGTGGCATTGAATTTTAGGAATTTATGTTCAATATTTCAAGAATATCAAGAACAGTACAATTTGCATATTTTAATTCTGTAATTATATATTTTAATGGGTTAAAATCATTCTATAATTGTTGGGTAATAATTATATATGAATTATAACATGTGGGTATGTGTAATTTGGTAAAATTAGTGTTTAAGAAGTGTTGATTTCGTTGAATTATGTGTTCTTCGTAAACTGGAAAATCAGAGTCTGGGATTTCGCGCCGCGGCGCCAACTCCCAATTCATTTCTCGCGCCGCAGCGCCAAGTACCAGGCTGCAGCGCCGCAGCGCCGCAGCGCCAAGACTTAGTACAAAAGTGGTGCCGCAGCGCCACTTAGCAGAATGTCCAGAAAATGTTTTTTTTTAAATGTTCAAGTCTAGCAACGTGTTAGTAACTTATAGTAATGAACATGAAAACTTGTTAGACATATAATGAGGTGTTAAAATAAATTCTTAACACGTCCATAACACAATTACATGTAAATTGAATGATCGAATGCATTGTTATCTTATTGTTCGTGAAATCTAATTTTTAACAATAATTGTAGTAATTGACTAAGTATAGTCATAAATTCGAGATTAGACAAAGAATAACTTATTATGTTTAGTACGTTGTAATTGACTGGTATTGTGAACGTAATTGATATGTAGGATTTAAATCAAAGAACGAGTTTAGTTAAAGTGTAATCTACGCACGAGGCAAGTTTCCTAACCCTACTTGTTATCATTATTCAAGTTATAAATCAAGTTCATTTATTATGTTAAAGATTTACTATCTTTTCAAAGTATGATTCTGTTATACAATAATTATTCTATTGTATACCTATTGAGATTGTTATTCATTATAAATATCATTTATTGTTGAACCTTGTTAGACTAGCGACTCCTTATTGATTCAACTAGTCCATAGTTGATGAACATTCTAAATTCAGAACCCTTATTGAATTATCCAAACCAAACTTCCTTTGCTGCGGACTCGAATGTCAAACTGAGATGAACAACGATGTATAGGGGATTATTTACGCTTTAGCGTTAAGATATTGTGCACAGTATGGTACTAAGGGCTGATCCCCCAAGTACGAGAAGAAAGGTCCATAGTATTATGACTTTTAAATGTTTCAAGTATAACCCTTGGCAACCTAGGACATAGTTCAAGGTCTTATGACCCTCAGAAATTCTTTTGATTCTTGTTATTCATTCTTGATTCAAAAGTTGGGCTTTTATATTCGAAGTTATTATTTTCCTCGCATGTTATTATATTGTTGTTTTCATTATTATACTTGTGGGTAATCGTGCTCACTCTTGCGTAATAATAACATTGCAATTAAGAACGGAAGAGCAGACGAACCTTTCACTAGTAAAGGCAAGGGCAATGTTAACAAGTGATGAAGACTTGTTGTTTTATATGATAATGTATTTTGTTTAAGACTTAAGTTAATGATGTTGTTTAAGACTTATTTGTTTATGATTCCGCACAGATGTTTAAGGTTAGAGTAACCTGAGATTTATTTATTATGTAGTTGATGTAACCCCATAAGGGGAGATTTATTATTATTTCTATCTATTGCATGGTTTGCATTTATTTATGGGTAGATAGATAGATGATGTTGTATTGTGAACACCAAATCTTGAGGAAATGAAAGTACCAAATTTGGGGGTGTCACAGGTTGGTATCAGAACTGTAGATTATGAACCTTAGGTGGGGGAACAACCTTAGGTAATAGCCTTATAGGAAGAACATAGTGAAGGAAAACTCTTATCGAGTTCTAAAAAATGAATTTCTAAATTCATTGAAGATAATAAAAGACTTTTTCTGCTTATGTGTTTAAGTATGTGCTCACTAGTATGACTTAGTAACTAAAACTTAAAAATTTTGTTGTCAGGATGTCTGACGTTGGAGGAACTAGTCGAGCAGGGGAGGAGGAACCCCGAGTACCTATAATGCCTACAGAGGAGGAACCCCGAGACATTCATGTCATTAGAGAACAGTTGGTACGGAGGGAGTCATCTCCACTGATCACCATTGTTGGTCAGGAGCATGAACCTGAGACTGATCCTGAGGAGGAAGAGGAAGAAGAGGAGTTTTCACAGCATTCCATTGATGCTGAGATGTACGACACATTATATGACCGTAACGTGGAGTTAAGATATGAGGTGCAGGATCTGACTGAGCGGGCTATTATTCAGTAGATTACTCTAAAACAGAAGGAGAGGGAGATTTCGACTCTTTACTCAGGACTGCGAAATGTAGAATGGGATTTGGTCCACGAGAAGGGTCAAAATGAGGAGAAGTCTGAAGAAATAGAGAAGTTAAAGAAGGAACTGAAGGAAAGCCCAGAGAGGCTTGCCATAGCAGAGGAGGGCTGGGTACGAGAGTCACGTCGTGCTGATCTTGCAGAAGACGATCGCCGTTCGAAGAAGGTTAAACTTGAGGAGACATACTCTACACTTAATAATGCAATGGATGAAGCCCATGATCGAGTTTTGAGTTACCCAAATCCAGTTTGAAGGACTTCCATCGTACATGCTGGATCGCAGGACGATGTCTCGCATCATGGAAGAGGAGCGTAGCAAGGCTATTCATTACCTTAACCAGCAGTGATAGGATTTGTTTAATTATGTGAAAGACTTAATTAGTTTTATATGTAAATTCTGATGTGTTTATGAACAAAGAAATATTTTAATATTTTAAATCATGTAGATTCTTTATCTCAGGATAGATGATGTAAATAGCTGTGATGCTATCATTTGATGTTAAAACTTTTGATTTGAAGAAATATATCAAGTTGTTTGAGATAATGTGTTAAGTGATTATGTTAAATTATTGAGTTAAGCCTCAACTATTTAGAGAATTTAATAAAGACCTAATAAGCATATATTCTTAACAGAAATATGCCACCGAGAAGAAGACAAAACCGTTAACCAGCTCAGGAAGAGTCAACGAATAATAACAATAATGCCAATGCTAATCTCGTCCAACATTTAGTGAACCTTCTAGCTGGAGCAATGAATAATCAACCTCAAGCTCCACCGAATACTTCATTCAAAGATTTCAAGGCAGTGGGACCGCCATAATTTAAAGGCTCTATGAATCCGATTGAAGCTCAAACTTGGGTTATGGAGATGGAGAAGGTTTTTGAGGTCGCAAGAGTCAGAGAGGACCAGAAGACCGCTTTTGTAACGTTTATGCTAAAATCTGAAGCCAGTTTTTGGTGGCAAGCAAACAAGGTTCGTGGAGGAGAAGGTATGATTACCTGGGAGAGGTTCAAATAGATGTTTTTCGAGATGTATTTCCCAACTACCTCGCATAATCAATTGGAGGTTCAGTTTCTGGAATTAAAGCAAGGGAATATGTCTGTATCAGATTATGCGGCTAGATTTAAAGAGTTGGCAAGGTTCGCCACATATCAAGCGCAAACCGATGAGAGGAAGGCAAGATGTTTCGAACAAGGACTGAAGCCGTGGTTGTATAGTAAGGTGTCGATGATTCAGTTGAAGACATTTGCCAGGGTATTAGAGAAGGACATACTCGCTAAGGGTGGAAGCGTTGCAGTAACGAAGTATAATCACGAGCAGAAGAAGAAGAAGAGTGAGAATGAAGGTAATAACAAGACTGGTGGGAGTATCACTGGGGGTGCCATAATCAAAAGAGGAAGTGGACAGATAACTCGTCAGCTAGAAGTCAAAAAGAGGGCAGAAGAAGAAGATTGAAGCATGCCCACAATGCAGAAAAGCCCATTTAGGAGTTTGTATGAAAGGGAAGCGAGTGTGCTACAATTGTGGTCAGGAAGGCCACATAGCACAAAACTGTTCGAACCCAAAGAAGGGTGCCTACTTCAGTTGTGGTTCAAAGGATCATCTGGCAAGGGATTTTCCTAAGAAGGGATCTGGGGGAATGAGTTCAGGAGGAAATACCGGTGGAAGCACTCTGACTATCGCAGCACCAACCGCAACCAACCGACCGATTGCCAGAACATTCAACGTGACAGTGCAGGACACTGTGCAGTCTCGCGATGTGGTGTCAGGTATCATTCCGATCAATAGAGTTAATACTTACGTATTATTTGATTCGGGTGCTACTTGTTCATTTATATCCGATGACTTTGCTAAGAATTTAGAATTGCCTAAGGACGAGTTAGAGTACCCCATGAACATAGAAATTGCGAATAGAGAAATAATCCCTGTTAAGTACGTGCATAAGAACTGTAGAGTGGATATTAAGGGTAATATCACGAACGTAGATCTTATCCCTATTCGACTTGGGGAATTCGACATTATTTTGGGTATGGACTAGTTATCCAATTCTGGGGCGGTAATTGACTGCAAGAAAAAGCGTATTAACCTTATGACTCCGTCAAAGGTTGTGTTTTATGGTAGCAAGTCGCCTAGACAAGCGAGTTGTCTGACGATGATGCAGGCCAGAAGGTTGTTAAGACAAGGCTGTGTAGGATATCTAGCTTACATAGTCGATAGTCGTAAAGAGAATCTAAAAATAGATGAGATACCACTAGTGCGAGATTTCGCAGACGTATTTCCGGACGATTTTCCAGGACTTCATCCAGATAGAGCAGTTGAATTTGTGATCGATTTGGCTCCAGGAACGAATCCAATATCAGAGGCACCATACCGAATGACACTAGTAGAGATCAAAGAACTGATGGTCCAACTACAAGAATTACTGGACAAGAAGTACATTCAACCAAGCGTATCGCCGTGGGGAGCGCCGGTGTTGTTTGTAAAGAAGAAAGACGGGACAATGCGGCTTTGCATCGATTATAGAGAACTGAATAAGGTTACGATTAAGAATAGATAAACATTACTGAGGATCGATGATCTGTTTGATCAATTGAAGGGAGCAGGATACTTTTCAAAGATAGACTTGAGAATTGGTTATCATCAACTGAAGGTGAGACTAGAGGATGTACCAAAGATAGCGTTCAGAACACAATATGGTCACTACGAATTTTTAGTAATGTCGTTTGGTTTAACGAATGCTCCTGCAGCATTTATGGGACAAATGAATGGGTTGTTCAAGCCATTTTTGGACAAGTTCGTAGTAGTATTTATAGATGATATTTTGGTATATTCAAAAACTAAGGAAGAACCTGAAGAGCATTTGAGAATAACGTTGGAAGTGTTGAGAAGGGAGAAGTTGTATGCCAAGTTTTTGAAATGCTAATTTTGGAACGAGCGGGTGCAATTTCTTGCTCACGTGATCGATAAAGACGGAATTTTGGTAGATCCATCCAAAGTCAAAGCCGTGATCAACTGGGATCAGCCGAAGACGCCGTCGGAAGTAAGAAGTTTTCTTGGATTGGCAGGTTATTACAGAAGGTTCATTCAAGATTTTTCCAAGATCATAACTCCGTTAACGAATTTGACTCGAAAAATGGTGAAATTTGTTTGGACGGAGAAGTGTGAGGAAAGCTTTCAAGAATTGAAGAAGAGGTTGAGTACAGCACCTGTGTTGTCTCTTCTGGACGATAAAGGAAATTTTGTGCTATATAGTGATGCGTCGCATAAGGGACTTGGTTGTGTGCTTATGCGAAATGGTAGAGTCATTGCGTATGCGTCATGACAACTGAAAGATTACGAGAAGGGGTATCCGACCCATGACTTGGAGTTAGCTGCAGTGGTTTTCACTTTGAAAATTTGGAGGCACTATCTCTACGGGGAGAAGTGTGAAATATATACAGACCACAAGAGTCTAAAATATATTTTTACACAGAAACAATTGAATATGCGCCAAAGAAGGTGGTTGGAATTAATTAAGGACTACGACTGTGAGTTTTTATACCATCCGGGTAAGGCAAACGTGGTTACCGACGCTTTAAGTAGAAAAGGCCAGGAGAAATTGATGATGTTGATCGAACAGGAGGAGTTAATTTAGGCCATGAAGAAGTTAGAACTGGAAGTAAAGTATCCTATGGAAATTGATGAGAAGCTATTCCAAATGTAATCTAGTACAAGCCTACTAGATAAAGTTAAGGAGGCTCGGCTTCAGGATGATGAATGCAAAAAGGTGATAAGGAAGATATCCAAAGGAACTAAACCGAGATTTAAGATGGATAAGGAAGGAATACTGAGATTCGAGAACAGAATTTGGGTACCGTCAGTAACAGACATTAAGGAACACATTTTGAGCGAGACTCATAGCTCACGATATTCGATTCACCCTGGTAGTACCATGATGTACCAAGATCTTCGACAACATTTCTGGTGGCCTAATTTGAAACGTGATATTGCAGAATGTGTTGCCAAGTGTCTGACCTGTCAGAAAGTTAAAGCATAACATCAGAGACCAAGTAGATTGCTTCAACCTTTGGAAATCCCAAAATGGAAATAGGAGCATATTACAATGGACTTCGTGGTTGGCCTTTCGATGACTCAGAAAGGCTACTACGCAGTATGGGTTATCGTTGACCAACTAACGAAATCAGCACATTTCCTTCTAATAAAAATCAGATTCAACCTAGATCAGTTGGCAAAGTTATATGTAAAAGAGATGGTTTCGAGGCACGGAGTGCCAGTGTCAATCATTTCTGATAGGGATCCGTGCTTTATGTCAAACTTCTGGAAACGTCTACAAGAATGCATGGGTACACAGTTGCGAATGTGTACGACATATCAGCCTCGGACAGATGGATAGAGTGAAAGAACAATTCAGACATTGGAAGATATGTTAAGAGCTTGTATAATGGACTTTAAAGGAAATTGGGATGATCATCTATAGCTCGTAGAGTTCGGTTACAACAACAGTTACCACGCTAGTATTGGCATGCAGCCTTATGAAGCTTTATACGACAGAAAGTGCTGAACTCCGCTTTATTGGGATGAAGTTGGCGAAAGACAGTTACTAGGGCCAGAATTGGAACAACAGACAGCAAAAATAGTCAAAGTAATCCGAAAGCGATTGGTAGCAGCTCAAGATAGATAGAAGAAATACGTCGATCCATACCGTAAGAATGTTGAGTTTGAACCGGGTAGTTATGTGTTCTTAAAGGTCTCTCCCTGAAAGGGAAAGATCAGGTTTGGAAAGAAAGGGAAATTAAGCCCAAGATTCATTGGACCCTTTGAAGTTCTACGAAGAATCGGAGAAGTTGCTTATGAGGTAGCCTTACCTCCAGCGCCGCAGTTATGAGGTAGCCTTACCTCTAGTTATGAAGTTCATTTCTCGCGCCGCAGCGCCGCAGTGCCACCGCGCCGCAGTGCCAAGTACCAGGCCGCAGCGCCACGGCGCAGCAGTGCCAAGACTCAGTACAAAAGTGGCGCCACAGCGCCACTTAGCAGAATGTCCAGAAAATATTTATTTTTAAATGTTCAAGTCTAGCAACGTGTTAGTAACTTATAGTAATGAACATAAAAACTTGTTAGACATGTAATGAGGTGTTAAAATAAATTCTTAACATGTCCATAACACAATTACGTGTAAATTGAATGATCGAATGCATAGTTAGCTTATTGTTCGTGAAATCTAATTTTTAACAATAACTGTAGTAATTGACTAAGTATAGTCATAAATTCGAGATTAGACAAAGAATACCTTATGATGTTTAGTACGTTGTAATTGACTGGTATTGTGAACATAATTGATATGTAGGATTTAAATCAAAGAACAAGTTTAGTTAAAGTGTAATCTACGCACGAGGCAAGTTTCCTAACCCTACTTGTTATCATTATTCAAGTTATAAATCAAGTTCATTTGTTATGTTAAAGATTTATTATCTTTTCAAAGTATGATTCTGTTATACAATAATTGTTCTATTGTATACCTATTGAGATTGTTATTCATTATAAATATCATTTATTGTTGAACCTTGTTAGACTAGCGAATCCTTATTGATTTAACTAGTCCATAGTTGATGAACGTTCTAAATTAAGAACCCTTATTAAATTATCCAAACCAAACTTCCTTTGGTGCGGACTCGAATGTCAAACTGAGATGAACAACCTTGTATATGGGATTATTTACGCTTTAGCGTTAAGATATTGTGCACAATATGGTACTAAGGGCTGACCCCCCTAAGTACGAGAAGAAAGGTCCATAGTCTTATGACTGTTAAAGGTTTCAAGTATAACGCTTGGCAACCTAGGACATAGTTCAAGTTCTTATGACCCTCAGAAATTCTTTTGATTCTTGTTATTCATTCTTGATTCAAAAGTTGGGCTTTTATATTCGAAGTTATTATTTTCCTAGCATGTTATTATATTGTTGTTTTCATTATTATACTTATGGGAAATCGTGCTCACTCTTGCGTAATAATAACATTGCAGTTAAGAACGAAAGAGCAGACGAACCTTCCACTAGTAAAGGCAAGGGCAATGTTAACAAGTGATGAAGACTTGTTGTTTTATATGATGATGTATTTTGTTTAAGACTTAAGTTAATGATGTTATTTAAGACTTATTTGTTTATGATTCTGCACAGATGTTTAAGGTTAGAGTAACCTGTGATTTATTTATTATGTAGTTGATGTAACCCCATAAGGGGAGATTTATTATTATTTCTATCTATTGCATGGTTTGCATTTATTTATGGGTAGATAGATAGATGATGTTGTATCGTGAACACCAAATCTTGTGGAAATGAAAGTACCAGATTTGGGGGTGTCACAAAACATCCTAGCATGGTCTGAAATTATGTTATCTTGTTAAATGTGTAATGTTAAGGTTAACATAACATAGCGAATTTTGGTTAGTAAGATCAAAGTTGCAAAAATGATTAGTAAATCAAAAACACATTATGTGATAACTTTGTTTATACAGTGAACGTTAGTTAAGTGTTATGATGATTAACACTTGGGAATTCTGAAATGTAAATGGTGATATAAGACTTGTTCTAAAATAACAAGTTTAGTTAGTAATGCGTTTTATATTGAAAAGTGATTATTAGTATGTCTAATAGATGTTATGGTTTTAATACTATGTGTAGGTGAACATGAGTTCAATATTTTAGCTTACACTCGAGGCAAGTTTTCTAACTCTACACTTTCGTTGAGCTAGTTCACTTATTACATTGTGCAAGTTTTCTAACTCTACACTTTCATTGAGTTAGTTCTATTATTATAACTTCATGCTTTCGATTGAGCAAGCTTTTTATCTTAACTGTTATTGATTAAGTAAATTGTTCCTAAAATCCATTTGAGCAAACTCTAACTCTAATGTTATTGGAAATTCTTAATTTATTGATTCATTTTAACTTGTTTACAGTTAAGCAAGTTTCTTAAAGTTCAGGAATTTCATTTCTAAAGTTATAACACTTGAACCTTAGCTTATTTTACTGTTCAAGCAAAGGTTAACCATTTTATTCATTCTATTGAATACTTATGCTCTATAGTTATTTCAAGCATGAGTTAGATATATAGAATCAGTTCATTTATGATTCTCAAATGTTCTAAGTTATGTTGTTACTAAGCAACTGTTGTATTATCAAGCATTGTTGATTCAACTAGTTCCCTGGTTGATGATCATTAAACTTCAATTACCCTTGAAAGCTTATCCAAACCAAACTTTCTTTAGTACAGACTTGTACTCTAAATACTGAGATGAACAACTCTATGTTTAGGGGTTTACGCGTAGTGTTAAAATAGTTGTGCACAATACATTGTACGAAGGATTGATCCCCCTAAGTATGTGGAGTCCTTATAGTCATGTGACTGTTAAAGTTAAAGTTGAAAGATTACTTATAACTGTGGTCATGGTTCATGGTCATTTGACCCTCAGTAGTATATTTAAGAATGTTAATAGAACAAATCATTATGTTCTATTGAGCCTATTATTTGGCAAATGATGTAAAGATATTTATTCTTATTTCAAGAGAGATTTGTTTGCTCACTCTTGCATATTTATACATTTACTGCAGCTATGGTTGAGAAGGTAGATAAACCTACAACTAGCGAAGGAAAGGGAAAAATGTACAAGTGATGAAGACTTGTAATTTTGCTTAAATCGTTATGATGATAGACTTTTAATAATGATGTGATGTAATAATTTTATTTTCGCACTTGAATGATTGTATTAAAGGTTAGAGAACCTGGGAGATAATGTCTTTATTAAAGTAATATTTTATGGGCAGGTTTTTATTATTCAATTTATTATGATTGGGTAGTTAGATATGAATGTTTTGATTACGTGAACACCAAATATTGAGGTAATAAAGTACCGAGATTTGGGGGTGTCACATCCAGTCCCAACAACGTTGCTTCACCCACCTCATCCCAGCATACTGGAGAACGACACTTTCTTACATACAACACCTCAAATGGAGCCATGCCAATACTTGCTTGATAACTGTTGTTATAGGAAAACTCCGCCAATGGTAAGAATTTGTCCCAACTTCCTTTGAAGTCAAGGACACAAAGTCTTAATAAATCTTCAAGAGTTTGAATAGTCCTCTCCGACTGCCCGTCTGTTTGTGGATGATATGCCAAACTAAATCGTAAATCTGTGCCCATAGCTTTTTACAAACTAACCCAAAATCGTGAAGTGAATCTTGGGTCTCGATCAGAAACTATGGATACTGGCATACCATGTAATCTTACAATCTCGTTTATGTACATACGAGCAAGATGTTCAAGTGTATAAGTTTCTCGTATCGGTAAGAAATGAGCAGACTTGGTCAATCTATCAATAATGACCCAAATCGCATCTATTCCTTGAGAAACCTTAGGAAGACCAGTAACGAAATCCATGGTAATGTGCTCCCACTTCCATTCTGGAATTTCAAGTGGTTGCAATGGACTTTTTGGTACTTGATGCTCCGCCTTAACTCGTTCACAAGTTAGACACCTTGAGATAAACCCCGCTATCTCTCTCTTCATATTTCTCCACCAAAATGTATGTCTAAGATCATGATACATTGTGGTACTCCCAGGATGGATTGCAAACGGTGTGTTGTGTGCCTCCATTACGATTTTATACTTCAAGTTAGAATCGTTAGGAACACAAAGTCTGGAGTTGACTCGAAGTATTCCTTCTTCATCGATTCTTGCTTCTGGAATAGCACCTTCTTGCACTTTCTTCCTCATACGCATCAGCTCCAGGTCTGTAGCTTGAGCAGCTTAAACTTTATCGAGTAAAGTCGGTTCTACTCGTATATTTGCCATCATCACATGGGTCCCTGGAGTCTTTAACTCTATGTCTATCCTTTGTAAGTCATACAACATGGGCCTTTCCGTTGACAATATCGCACTCGTACCCGCATATGATCTTCTACTCAATGCGTCAGCTACTACGTTCGCTTTTCCAAGATGGTATTGAATTGTATGATCGTAATCTTTCAATAGCTCAAGACATTGTCGTTGCCGCATGTTGAGTTTCTTTTGAGTGAAGAAATATTTGAGGCTTTTATGATCCGTATAGATCTCCACCTTCTCTCCATACAGGTAATGCCTGTAAATCTTAAGCGCAAAAACGACAGCTGCCAACTCTAGATCATGAGTAGGATAAAATCCTCTCATATTCTTTGAGTTTTCGTGAGGCATAGGCTATGACTTTTCCATGTTACATGAGAACACATCATAACCCTTTGCCTGAAGCATCACTGTAGATGACAAATCCCTCCGAGCCAGATGATATTGTAAGAACATGTGCTGAAATAAGCCTCATCTTGAGTTCTTGAAAACTCTTCTCACATTCCTCGCTCTAACCGAATTGTGTATCTTTCCGAGTCAGCTGAGTTAAAGGAGTAGTAATTCGAGAAAACCCTTCTACGAATCTCCGATAATAACTAGCTAAGCCGAGAAAGCTACTTACTTCGGTCACTGACTTAGGTTGCTCCCAGCTTTGAATTGCTTCAATCTTTGTTAGGTCAACAGATATTCCATGATTTGATATAACGTGCCCAAGGAATGCTACTTCCTCAAGCCAGAACTCACATTTCTTCAACTTGGCATATAACTTATTTTCACGAAGCTTTTGGAGTATCAGCCTCAAGTGTTGCTTATGATATTCACGGCTTTTGGAGTAAATGAGGATGTCATCAATAAAGACGACCACAAAGTGTACCAAATATTCCTTGAATACTCGGTTCATCATATCTATGAAGGAAGTAGCAGCATTAGTCAATTCAAAAGACATGACTAGGAATTCTTAATGCATGTACTGAGTTCTGAAAGCAGTCTTTGGAATGTCATCAGTTTTAATCTTCAACTGATGATATCCAGAACAAAGATCAATCTTTGAAAAGAATTTAGCGCCTTGCAACTGGTCAAACATGTCATCAATACGAGGCAACGGGTACCTATTTTTGATGGTGACATGATTCAACTCCCGATAATCAATACAAAGTTGCATACTTCCATCTTTCTTCTTCACGAATAGAACAGGAGCACCCCAAAGAGACGTACTAGGACGAATGAAATCGATGTCTAACAATTCTTGCAGTTGGGCTTTTAACTCCTAAAGTTCAATAGGAGCCATTCGATATGGGGCTTTAGAAATGGGTTTTGTACCGGGTTCAAGGTCGATACCAAACTCGATTTCACGCTTCGAGGGTAAGCCAGGAAAGTTTTCGGGAAATACGTCAGGAAATTTATTAACAATAGAAATATCATTCAAATCTGACGTATTTTTGTTTAAATCTGTGACATGAGCTAAGAAAGTTTGACATTCGTTTTTCAATAAACCAATAGCTCTTTATGGCTTGAGATGACCGTGATTGATTTTAATGGTTTGGCCGCTTGAATTCGCATAATAGGTTGATTAGGAATATGAAAGCTAACAACCTTACGAAAACAATCAATTTTAGCATGATGAGCAGCTAACTAATCAATCCCTAGAATCACGTCAAATGTAAGTATTTTTAAGGAGATAAGATCGACAAGTAACGTGTGGTTACTGATTTGAATTAAACAAGACCTATAAACCATGGATGTGATTAAGGTTTCTCCTAACGGAGTTTTAATAGATAAATCAAAGTCTAATTTCTCTGGAGTTAAATTTAAACGTTGAGCGTAAGTAGGAGAAATAAAAGAATGGGTAGAACCTGTATCAAATAAGGTATAGTCTTCGCTAGAGTTTATGATTAGCTTACCCGTGATCACCTCATTCGGATTCCTCGCTTTTTAGGAGGTTACGACAAATGCTCTCCCTTGAACTACCGGTTTTGTCTTGTCTGGGACGACATTTGATGCCTCCATCCTAGCTGGACTTGACTTCGGTGCACGACAAAATCATGCTAGGTGACATTCTTTTCCACAATTGTAACATGCTTTGGACTGCTGCGTACAGTTTGGACTGATGTGTCCCTCCCATCCGCATTTGTAACATACGACTGACGGTCGTTCTCCTTCCTTAACAACACGTGTTGGTGCTGACGTCCTTCCATCATTATTGAATCTCCTCTTCTTGAAATTCCCACTTTTATTGTCTTGGCCATGATTACCACCGAAGTGGTTACCATTTCTGGCATGTTAACTTCCACCACGTTTGTTGTCACCGCTTTGATGACTGCTATCACTGGTATTATCATTTTGTCGGCTGCTCTCTCTTGGTTTGGGTTAAGTCGTTATTGAACTCCAATAACTGAGCCCTATTTACAACATCTGAATAAAAACACAGTTTGTGAGAAATTAGATATTGACGTATCTCGGGTTGCAAACCTCTTAGAAACATCCGAGTCATTCTCTCCTCATTATCAACCAACTGGGACGCAAACCGGGACAACTCGGCAAACTTAGCTTCGTACTGCGACACTGTCATATTGTTTTGCTCCGGCTTGATAAACTCTACCTCCTTCATGTGACGAATACTTTCGGGAAAGTACTTGTCGTTGAACAGTTCTTGGAACTTCTCCCAAGACATCTTCAGTGTGACAGGTTGAGTACGCTTTACCGATTTCCACCAGTAATTTGCCTCTCCTCGCAACATAAAGGTGACAAAGGGAACCTTTTGCTCTTCGGAGCATCCCAAAATATCAAATATCTTGGTAATCTGATTTATCCACGTCTCCACCTTAAGTGGTTTTGGGTCTCCAATAAACTCCGGTGGTCCTAGCTCCTTGAACTGTTTAGCGGTGAGCATCTGAGAGTTGATAGGATTTCCACCTGCATTTTGAACAGGAGTCGTTCTCGCCTGATGTTGCATGAATTGCATTAAGCCTCTGAACATCCTATTGTTCATCATTTGGTCAGCGCTGTTGTTTTCCTGAGGATTATTGCCATCCTGATGCTCATTATCCTCGGTATTAATCGTTGGTGACTCAACGGTCTCATGTGCTTCATTGCTTATCTCAACATTTTTGGATGCCATTTTCAAATACTGCCACAAAACAAAGGTTAATTGACATGTCACATATTATTACTATACTCTGACCGACCAAATAAATACCAAATAAACTTAGGTAGGTCATACTAGCGAAGGAATTTTCTGTCTCTCCCCTCCTAGTTTTTGTCTCACATCTCAGCCAGGGATCATATCCATAAGCTTTGATACCAATTGTGACGCCCCTAAAATAGGTATACATCACCCATCTTGAGTTGCCAAATACATGGTACTTAAATCAAATACAAACTTAATTATACAATGGTCGTGCAAAATACGACAAAACATAGCTAAGAGTTTAGACAAGAATATTTCCTTCTAGACAATATCCACTCTCAAATATAGTCTTCATTACATTTATTGTCACACTATTTTATTGAATAGTGAGGACTTCTATAACACCATCTCGGACCATCACTCCGTTCCCCGACTAGTCCCGGCTACGTTCTCATTTTCTGAAGAGAACAATGAAAGCAAAAGGTGAGCTCAACTAGCCCAGTAAGAAATATTATGACTAAGATAATGCAGAATAAATTATCATTAGCCTTCAACAGTGTTAAACTGATAAAATACAATAAACATCAAGTTTAACTATAGAGGAACAAGCAATCCATTAGAAGAGGCAAGTAGAGCATGATATCTACTATCTTCTATGATTTAAAAAGTTTATCATTAATTTTATCGCTGAGACTCAACTTAATAAATAAACCACATCATCGAATCATCCATGAACTATGGGCCAAGGATATTCATGTAATCATCAATGGTCATGATTATACCGAATAATCCCTGGTCATAATCATACCAACAACTGTCCATCAATGCAATATAGGCCAATGAGGATTTTTACCACATCATTTGTAACATTACGGTCATGATTATACCGAATAATCCCTAGTCATAATCATACCAAGTCCATCTATATACTACATGCCACAGATGACTTTCAACATAATATAAACATGAGGATAATGACAATGATATAAGAATTCAATAAAACAAGTTTAAGAATAATTTTTAAAGATTTATAACTTAATTTATCCAGAATTCAATAATTTTTAAATTGTCAACATGATACTGCTTTGTGGAGTAAAATTCAAGAATAATATTTGTGACACCCCCAAATCTTGGTACTTCATTTCCTCAAGATTTGGTGCTCACGTAATCAAAACATTAATTTCTAACTACCCATTCATAATATACTTGAATAATAAAAGAAAACCTGCCCATATAGGATTAAATTTAAATAAACATCTCCCAGGTTATCTAACCTTTAACAACAATCATTCAAATGCGGATAATTAAATAACTTCATTACAATCATTAAACCAAATTCTGAAAATAAACTATCAAACTATTACAAGTCTTCAGCATTTATTCATCTTTCCTTTTCCCTTACTAGTGCTCGATACGTCACCAGTTTCAACTTTAGCTGTAAGAAATTTTACAAGCAAGAGTGAGCAAACAAGGTCCACTTGAAATAACAATAAGTAAATCATTAAACTTTTACATCAATTGCCAATATCAGGCTCAATAGAATTGAACAATATATTCAATTAACTTTCTGAAAATTTTAACATTTACTGAGGGTCTAATGACCACGAATCATGTCCATAGTTATAAGTAATCTTTCAACTTAAACTTTAACAGTCATAAGACTATAAGGACTCCACGTACTTAGGGGGATCAACCATTCGTAAATTTATTGTGCACAATCATTTCAACGCTAAGCGTAAACCTCTATTAAAAGAGTCGTTCATCTCAGTATTTAGAATACAAGTCCGCACCAAAGTAAGTTTGGTTTGGATAAGCTTTTAAGGAAATTTGGAGTTTAACGAACATCAACTACGGAGTAGTTGAATAAAAACCAATAACACTATACTATAGAATAATCGTGATTGAACTAATCATAGCAAGTCATGCATTAAGAATAATCTAATAGCATACAATTTGAATAACTATAGCATACCTTGCTTGAACAACACTAAGCCAAGGTTAATCAGAATTGAATGATAAACATGCATAGCAATTTAGTTATACATGAAAATTCATAATCGAAATACAAGAATAATGTGTTTGTCCTCAAACCAAAGTCTAGACGACTTACATCATTATAAGATAATCGAATTGAAAACAATAATTAGCTCAATTATAAGATAGAGTTAGAAAAACTTGCACAATGAAGTTTTGAGTTAGAGAACTTGCCTTTAGCACAAGCAAAACCCTTATCACTTGAACTAATACCCTATACATATGTCATATTGACATAGTTAGTCATTACCATCATTATATATTTATATAAACAAATGTATTCATCATATGGGTTAAATTACCCATTCACATAATCCACTATGTTACAAGTAGGTAACACTTAATAACATGATCATTCATAGTTTAATACTACTGAAATTATCATTAATTAACATTATTATTATCAACACATAACATTTATTTTCAAGTTTTGTACACTAAAACAAAACTGTCAGAACATTCTGCTAACTCGCGCTGCGGCGCCATAGGTTACACTGTGGTTTGCGCTGCGGCGCTGAGTTGGCGCTGCGGCTCGGGTCATAGGCCATTGGTTGGCGTTGCGGCGTGGCGCCGGCGCTGCGGCGCGAGATTTGTACTGCTGGGCCGCACTGCGGCGCCAGAGACCAGAATCCGGCGACCGAACTCGGCAACAACATGAACAAAAAGCCAAATTGGTCAAAAAGCTCGAATCTAATAGACTGATTATCATGTAATATACATATAAACTTCATATAAACATATTTTGAAGACTTCTAACATGTTTCTACTCATAAAATAACATAGACATCAAATATACAACACCCAATTTCAATGTTTTTGACAAAAACCCATTTTTTAGATTTTCAAAGAAAATCAACACTGTGATTTTGTTTTTCAACCAAAACACTAAATTCAAAACATCATGATTATGATTTTAAATACTCTAGAAATTCCAAATATCAATTTATCAATTTAACAACTAATTAAACCTTAATTTCTATTTTAAATTAAGCCATACTCATATATTTTTCATATGAACACTCTGTAATATATTTTCTTCTGCAAAACACATACATACATGAATTACTATATCTATAATCATATATAACTCATGAAATAACCTTATAATCAATAATCATACAAAACTATATTCATAACAACAATTTATCTTTTATAAAAATCTCACAGAAAACTTTTTGGGAAGAAGAAAAACTAAGCTTTTAAAGAAAAGGTTAAACTCCTGCCTTTGATTAAGAAGATGATGGCTACTTTTGATTATCAATGTCTTTTCTCCAATTCCTTTATCAAAACCTGTTGGAATTTCTCTCAAATTCTCTCTAGTTTTCTTCCTCTCTTATTTTCTCTCTGTAAATTTCAACTGAGTCTTTCTTCTCCCTAACTCTAACATACGTAGAATATTATAACGTATATAGTAATAATATATATTATTGATATAATATAAGTACTGATATAATTATATCAGTTATGTTTTTATTTGAAAATCAAAAGCCATAAGGCTTGTTTGGCTAATCCAAAATAATATAACTCATTAACCCTTACACCTTGTTTGGTAAACCTAATTAAAATAAATGGATTAATCATTATACCTTGTTTGCTAAAACATTATTAGATTAAAGACTTGTTATGCAATAAGACATGTTTGGCAAAAACTAAATTAAAGTACTTTAACTTATTTTAATAACTCCTCTATAGCAAAGTTATTAGTCACACTTTTATTTAATTAATAAATCAAGTAAAACATTAATCTATTCAATTAATTTAGCACATAATTTAATATCACATAACTAAAATTTCTTTTATAATTATAATTTTATTTAACCAACTAATATTTTAAATTACAATTTTCCATTTAAAATATTATAATTTATTTAAATCACTGTAAGCTCTCTAGCTTACTTATTAAATTAATTTATTATATGATCTCATAATAATTAATTTTCTTAGCTCCTTAATTATTTATTCAACAAATAATTAAATAAACCACATCAACTCAAATTTCCATTAAATAGTTATATAATTCATTTAATATTTAATATTGCAAATAAATATTTGATATTTAATATTTAATTATTTATTTAGCAAATAATTAACTAAACTACATCAACTCAAATTGAACAATTATTTATTCAACCATAAACATATCCATTAAATACTTATATAAATCAATAAGTATTTAATATTACACTTTAAAATTCTGGAATGTTACATCATTCCCTCCTTACAAGGATTCTGTCCTCAGAATCACAACTCAAACAAATCATTCATTACATTCCTCCCTACTTACAAAGATTCTGTCCCCAGAATCGAAGACACAGATTAAACAAATAACTCAGGGTACTCATTCAACATTTTCTCTTCCAGTTCCCACGTAGCTTCTTCAGCGTTGTGGTTCCTCCATATCACCTTCACAGAAGGTATCACCTTATTCCTGAACACTTGTTCTTTCCTGTCGACTATCTGGATAGGAACCTCTTCATAAGACAAATCTTTCTCGAACTGTAGCGGTTCGTACTCGATCACATATTTGTAGTCGGGTTTATATGGTCGTAACACCGAAATGTGAAAAATATTATGAATGTTTTCCAACACTGGAGGTAGAGCTACCTCGTAAGCTACTTCTCCCACTCTTCGCAGCACTTCAAAGGGTCCAATAAACCTTAGGCTTAGCTTTCCCTTTTTACCAAAAAGAATTTTCCCCTTCCAGGGAGAAACTTTTAAGAACACAAAAGTTCCTACGTCAAATGCACGATCTTGTCTGTGTTTATCAGCATACTTTTTATGTCTATCTTGGGCTGCGACCAATCTTGTCCTGATGAGTTTGACAACGTCAGCAGTTTGTTGTACCAGTTCTGGTCCTAACAGTTGGTGTTCACCGACTTCATCCCAGCACAGTGGAGTTCTGCACTTTCTGTCGTACAATGCCTCGTAAGGTGGCATGTCGATGCTCGCGTGATAACTGTTGTTGTAAGCAAATTCTACCAACAGTAGTTGATCTTCCCAGCTTCCTTTAAAGTCTATGACACATGCTCTCAGCATATCTTCCAATGTCTGAATTGTTCGTTCGCTTTGGCCATCTGTTTGTGGATGATAAGCTGTACTCATTCGCAACTGTGTCCCCATGCATTCTTGTAGTCTCTTCCAAAAATTTGATGTGAACCGCGGATCTCTATCGAACACAATGGATACTGGCACTCCGTGCCTCGAAACAATCTCCTTAATGTACAACCTTGCCAACTGATCAAGATTGAATCTAATCTTTATTGGTAAAAAGTGTGCTGATTTCGTCAGTCTGTCCACTACTACCCAAATCGCATCACATCCTCTCTGAGTAGTTGGAAGACCCACCACAAAATCCATCGTGATGTGTTCCCACTTCCATTCCGGTATTTCCAACGGTTGGAGTAATCCGCTGGGTCTTTGATGTTCGGCTTTTACTCTCTGACATGTCAAGCATTTTGCTACGCATTCAGCAACATCCCTTTTCATATTTGACCACCAAAAATGTCGGCGCAAATCCTGATACATTTTCGTGCTTCCTAGATGAATTGAATATTTTGAGCTATGAGCTTCGGTCAAAATTTCTTCTTTCGGCTCTAGTGTTGATGGAACCAAAATTCTTCCCTCAAACCGTAGTAGTCCTTCGGTGTCGATCTTGTATTTTACATCACCGCCTTCAACCAGATTCTCTTTGATTTTCCCACACTCTTCATCTTGTAGTTGAGCAATCTTCACTTTGTTCAGTAAAGTTGGACCAGCTTCAATCTGGAATAGTTGTTCGTCAGATTCTTTTGGAAATTTGATTTCTAACTCCAATTTTGTCATTTCTGAAATGAGCTCCTCCTGAGTTGTTATCAGCATAAACTTCTTTCGACCTTTCCTGCTTTAAGCATCTGCCACCACATTCGCTTTACCCGAATGATAAAAGATTTCACAATCATAATCTTTTATTAATTCCATCCACCTTCTTTGACGCATGTTAAAATCCTTCTTAGTAAAAATATACTTCAGACTTTTGTGGTCTGTGTAGATCTCACATTTCTCTCCATAAAGATAGTGTCTTCATATCTTCATAGCAAACATAACTGCAGCCAATTCCAAATCATTAGTCGGATACCCCTTCTTATAATCCTTCAGTTGTCTTAATGCATAGGCAATAACTTTGCCGTTCTGCATAAGAACACAACCCAACCCCTTGTGTGAGGCATCACTATATATCACAAAATTTCCTGTATTATCTGGTAATGTCAATACATGTGCCACACTTAACTTCTTCTTCAAATCTTGGAAACTCTCTTCACATTTCTCCGTCCAAACGAATTTTACAGCTTTCCTTGTCAAATTTGTTAGCGGAGTGGCTATCTTAGAAAAATCTTGAATAAATCTTCTATAATAACCAGCCAGTCCCAAGAAACTGCTCACTTCTGACGGTGTTCTTGGTTGTTCCCAATTGATTACTGCTTCCACTTTTGACGGATCCACTAAGATCCCATCTTTGTCAATCTCATGCCCCAAAAATTATACACGGTCGAGCCAAAATTCGCACTTAGAGAATTTCGTGTACAGCTTTTCCTTTCTTAGTGTCTCCAATGGCAAACGTAACCGTTCCATGTGTTCTTCTTGATTTTTGGAATACACCAAAATGTCATCAATGAATACCACTACAAACTTGTCTAGAAATGGTTTAAACACCCTATTCATCAAATCCATGAACGCGGCAGGTGCATTTGTTAAACCAAAAGACATCACCAGAAACTCGTAATGTCCATACCGAGTTCTGAATGCCGTTCGTGGTATATCCTACTTTCTTACCTTCAATTGGCGATACCCACTTCTCAAATCTATTTTCGAAAAGTACTTAGCACCCTTCAGCTGATCAAACAAGTCATCTATTCTTGGCAATGGGTATTTATTTTTAATAGTGACTTTGTTTAACTCCCTATAATCAATGCAAAGACGCATTGACCCATCCTTCTTCTTCACGAATAAAACTGGCGCTCCCCACGGCGAAACGCTTGGTTGAATATATTTCTTGTCCAGCAGCTCTTGTAACTGTACCATCAGTTCCTTCATTTCTACCGGAGCCATTCTGTACGGGGCCTTTGATATCGGTGTTGTTCCCGGTGCTAAGTCAATCACGAACTCAATTTCTCTGTGAGGCGGAAGTCCTGGCAAATCTTCTGGAAAAACGTCTTCGAATTCCCTCACTACTGGTATTTCTTCCAGTTTTACCCCCTTCTTCTGAGTATCGACTATGTAAGCTAAATAGCCTACATAACCTTGACTCAACAATTTCTTGGCCTGCATAGTCGTCAGACTTTTCATTTGTCTAGGCGACTTGCTACCATAAAATACTACCTTTGACAGAGTCATAAGGTTTACACACTTCTTTTGGCACTCAATTACCGCTCCGTATTTGAACAACCAATCTATTCCTAAAATTACATCAAATTCCCCCAGTCTAATCGAAATTAAATCTACCAACAAGATATTCTCCTTAATGTTCACCCTATTGTTCTTATATACGAATCTAACAGGGATTATTTCCTTATTCGCAACTTCTATGTTCAAAGGAAAATTCAGTTCTTCTCTAGGCAATTCTAACCTCTTAGAAAATTCATCAGATATAAACGAGCAAGTAGAATCCGAATCAAATAATACATATGCATCAATATCATTGATTGGGATAATACCTGACACCACATCTTTTGATTTCACAGCATCTTGCATAGTCATGTTGAAGGTTCTGACTGTTGGTTTGTTTGATGCTGCAGGTCCTGCAATGGCCCATGTACTTCTATTGTTACCTCCATTGCTTCTGGTTGTCACTCCTTCCTTCTTCTTAGGGCATTCACGAGCAAAGTTATCCTTGGATCTGCACGTGAAGCACGCATTCTTCTTCGGTTGAGTGCAATTTGGGGCGATGTGACCCTCCTGGCCATAATTGTAGCAAACTCGTTTCTCCATCAAGCACGCACCCCTGTGAAACTTCCCACATGTCGCACATGCTTCAAACTTTTTATTTTGATGGTTACCCTGCTGGTTTCCAGTACCCATACTCCCATTCCACTTCCTCTTCAAGTTGTTGTTGTTGTTGTTGTTGTTTCCACCGCTACTACACCCATTCTTAGTCTCATTCTCATTCTTCTTCTTCTTTTGTTTCTGGTTGAACTTTGTCACTGCCTCACCTCCACCTTCAGCGCGTACTGCTTTCTCCATCACTGCTGCAAATGTCTTCAACTGGAACAGGGATACCCTATTATACAGCTAGGGCTTCAGTCCCTGTTCAAACCTCTTCGCCTTACGTTCGTCTGTGCTAACCTGATATGGCTCAAACCTCGCCAATTCTTTAATTCTCGCGGCATACTCAGATACCGTCATGGTTCCTTGCTTTAGTTCCAGAAACTGTACTTCCAGTTGACTTTTCAAACTCTCTGGGAAATAGGTCCCAAAAAACAACTCCATGAACCTATCCCAGGTCATCACTCCTAGCCCTTCATTCGCTTTATTGGCCTGCCACCAATAACTAGCTTCTGCTTTCAATATGAACGTTACGAAAGCAGTCTTCTGATCATCCCCTACCCGAGCGACATCGAATACTTTTTCTATCTAGATAATCTAGGTCTGTGCTTCGACTAGATTCATGGACCCACGAAATTCAGGTGGTCCAACCGCCTTGAAATCCTTAAATGTCGTACCATGATTTTGTGGTTGGTTCTGCAACGCTCCCGTCCGTAGTGTCACTAGTTGTTGAACGGGATTTGCATCAACATTGTCGTTATTGTTAGTTCCTTTAGTGGTTCTCTGTCGTGTTGGTTGACGTCTGGGAGGCATTTTCTGTTAAAAAAAACATTCATTAGATTTTTATTCAATTCTTTTAAGAAATTTCTACTTAACTTGCCTCCGAAAGAAATAACCTCATAACACATAACACTTTGAATAAGGTAACAACTTTTATTGATTCATAATCTTTTCGAAAACATAAAACAATAGCATCACTGCTATTTACATTACTTTCCTGAACTACAAAAGTTTCAGGACAACATCATTATTATCATATCCCATGGTTACTTAAAACTAGGGATTTACACATTATTTAATACTTATTACGTACATTACCGACACATTTTCTACGATGATCTATTAAGGTACTTCTTAGCCCTATCACGTTCTTCCTCCATGACTCGAAACATTGTTCTGCGATCTAACACGAATGATGGCAGCGTCTCGAACTGAATCGGATATCCCATGACCTGATCTTGAGCTCGATTAATTGCGGTGTTAAATACTTTATCCATCTCTTCCATCTTCATCCTCTTTGCCTGTGCGTCTCTCGCTGCTCTTCCAGTTCGTTGATAAGCTTCCTCGTATGCATCTTCAGCTCTTGCTCTCTTAGCAGCTTCTTCTCTCAGCTTGCTCTTCAGTTCAGCAACCATCTCGATCAATTGTTCTTTCTCTCCTTCAGTCTATATTAATTTCCCTCGACGTTTGTCAGTCGTTCCTCACGATCCTGGATCTCATCGTCTTTTTGTGTCATTGCAGTCTGTTGTTCAGCTACTATCTTCTGCAACTCCTCAACTGTATCTTGAAGTTCCACGTTATGGTCATGCACCTCATCGTATATACGGCCTGCTATCGAGTTAAGTGGAATCCTTTCCTCCTCGTCCTCGTCATCATCATCCTCATGTGGTAACTCAACGGGATCCTCCTCATCTGTCTCCCCATCATCATCGTCATCTTCACCTACTGTGACCAACGGGGCTGACTCCCACTGCAGTAGTTGTTCCCAAACTACCTGAATGTCGCGAGGCTCCTCCTCTATAGGCATTCGAGGTCCCTCCTCCCTAGCCTGACTGGATTCTCCGACATTAGTCATCCTGACAACAAAATTTTAAAGTTTTAGTTATTAATCATTCTACTCAACACTCGCGAGCACATAGGTTATAAACACATAAGCACATAAGTGTTTTATTACTTCTTTCCTAAAACTCGATAAGAGTTATCTCACACTATCTTTTCAAAGGTTACTTCCTAAGTGTAAGACCCCGAATTTTATGAAATAAAAGTATTTAATTTTTCTTATAATTACTATTCAGTAAATGGTTAAATTGATAAATGTTAAAGTTAAGGGTGATTTATGAATTTTTTTTCAAAATACACAAGTGGTTATAAAATATTCATTGTTGTCGTGAAATATTCGTTTGGTCGTGGAATATTCTTTCTGTCGGGAAATATTCGTACGACGGCGCAGCAATTTGTGGGCCCCATAACAGAATAACTGTCGGGTGAAGAAAACGACAAATTTTAGTTTTTACAAATAACGGTGTAGTTGTTACCGTTAACACTGTTGGAATACCCGGTGGTTAAAATACAGTAATACGCGTTATTGCACAGTAGCACACGGTATTGCACAGTATTTTTGAATTATTGATCTTTACGTAAGAAGATACTACTCAATAATTATTACAGTAATTACTGTTCAATATTTTATTTTATTGATTCAATAATTGTTGCGTTGATATTTTATATTATTGTTGCTCAATAATTGTCACTGCAGATCATCTTCATTATCAGATTAATAATTCATATTATTTAGAATAATATTATTAGATAGCATTATTGACAATGTCTAGAATGTTTTGTCTAAGGAGAGGGTTGGTCATCTAATTGCGCGCCAGTAAGGAGAAATCCTTATCGGAAAGCCCCCTCTTTCCTGGAAACGGTCTGGTTGTCATAAATGTGATTCTGTAATATTATCTGTGAATTATTAATTATTGATTCATATGATAAGGAAATATTTATTTTATGTCGATATAAATGAGGGATATATTTTTGTGGTTAAAAATAAAGGAGTTAATGTTTGGGTTTTTGAGATATTTTGCGAGGGTTAAAATTTTTAATCTGACTGTTGGATCGTGGTAATATTTGGATATGTTATACATATGTAAGTTGAGTATATGTCTACAAATTTTGAACCGTTAAAAATGAACGTATAATTTGTTATGAATTTTACGAGATGACTGGTTTAGAAATTGTTGAATTTTCAGAGTTAATCATTTTGATGGAAAATTCTAGAATTGGTGGGCCTCACTCTTGGTTGGTGAAGAAATGTGCTGAGATTTTTATTCAAATGTGGTTGGTGGAAATAGTAGCAGGTAAAGCCATCAGGTTACAGGTTAAGTCTGCTTCGGCGTGCTAACATTTTCCTATAAATAGAGGGCTAAGTTAGAATTGAAAATTACACCAGAAACAAAAGTTTTCTCTCTTTCTCTCTCTATATTATGAAGCATATTTTGTGAGTATTTAGATACTTTGAGAGTTGCTATTCAGTGCAAGTTTCCTTCGGCTTTGCATTTCAGTCAGAAATACTGCACTTTTGAGGTAAGGGATAGTAAGGGATTTTAAGGGTTGTTATGTTTTTCAGTTTCGTAATTTTTCTGACCTTCAAAAATTCTGGAAAAATTTAAAATGATATTTTGATGAGTTTTCTTGATTCTTTCCAAAAATGGTGATTTTTGGATGTATTGATTGAGAGTTATGAATTTTATGAGAAAAGACTATTTTAAAAGTAACCGCTTATAATTCCTTGTGGTTAACTCCAAAATTGATGAAATTTTTATTGGGGTTACATGTATATGATAGAAGTATACTCTGTAAATTTCAGAATTTTTGGACAAAAGTTCAATTTTTGATAAATGTCTAAATATTCGGCTGTTTTGGCCATATGAAAAATAGTAAATGACTTTTAAAAATTCTGAGAAAAATATATGTTAACTATGAGACTATATTATGCTAAATTCCAGAAAAAAAAAATATTTTTAGAACTGATTTGGTATTTTTCATGAAAATGGTCTAGTTATGAGTAAATGAATTAAATATGTTTTGTGAAGTAAGAAAATTAGAAAATATGATTTTATGGCTTGAAAATCATATATGAGTTATATGCATATTTTTGATGATGATTTTAGTTATTGGTGATAAAATCTTAAGAGTTTGCATTTTATGATGATTAAATGCATTAATTAGTAAAGTGTAAACAATTTAAATAAATTGTTTATAAGCTTAAGAAATATTATTCTTTCAATATCATTATACCGAAATATTGGTATGTATTTTATTGTGGAATTTCTACCTTTTTGTGTCGAGTTTACTATTTATGAGTTACTATTCACGAGTTACTATTCACGACAAAATTGGTTTCTTTTTCTAACCAAATTATAGTTGGTTTATGAACATTACTCTTGAGATTAAATCTATATGTTGATTATATTGATTTTATTATCATATATAACATTTTTATAACCCTAATGATGATATTTCTCTTTGACTTGAGTGTAAAGATGTGTAGATTTTTGGTATGATCATGACTATGGGTTCTCTTTGGCCAGTAGTGCAAAGTTGAATTGTTGACTGGTATGATCATGACCATTGAATTTTTAAGTGAATATCTTTAGCTTAAGTGCAAAGGTGAATTGATCAACAAGGTTATAATTATTGTTTATATAAATTCTGAAATGATTATATATTTCTTTGAGATATTAATATATTTGGCCTGTAGTGCAATTATGAACTGTTGATGAATATATTTGGTCGTAGTGTAAATATGAACTGTTGAGGAATATCTTTGGCCTGTAGTGCAAAGATGAATTGTTGATGAATATCTTTGGGCCGTAGTGCAAAGATGACATGTTGTTGAATATCTTGGGCCAGTAGTGCAAAGATGAACAGATGTTGAGATGAACATGACCAACTGGTGATGCAAATGAATATCTTTGGTCGTAGTGCAAAGATGAAGTTATTGGTATGATTATGAACAGGAAATGTGATTTGGTGTAACCATGATCTTTGATGTTTCAGGTAAAGATAGGTGATGAAAATTATCTTCGTCCTGGATGAGAAGAGGAATTTAGAACTACAGTTATGATTATGAGTTATTCATATGATTGTGGACCAGAATTATTGATTGATGTTACAGGGATAAAACATTGTTGGTGGATTTTTAACATGGAGAAGATAATAGACTTTATAGTCTATTTAACTCTTCTAATGGATTGCTCGTTCCGCTGCAACTATGGTTGAAAAGTTTTATCATCTACCATATGTTCTAAATCTCTTATTTATTACTGATGAAGACTATAGATAATTTATTTATCTTTATTCATAATATTCTTTACTGGGATAGTTGAGCTCACCCTTTTCCTTTTTGTTCCATTTTTCTTCTCAGGAGGTGAGAACATAGCAGGATCTAGTCGGGGTATGGAGTGATGGTTCTAGAAAGATATTTCAGCAGTCCTCACTATTTCTGTAAAATAGTGTTTGAATAATTGTAATAAGGATTTATTTGAGTGTGTATATTGTCCAAAAGACAATATTTATATTTAAACCCACAGTATGTGTTGTCGTATTTTGCACGACAATTGTATTATTGAAGTTGTAGTTTGCTTTATGTACCATGTATTTGGCGACTCAGAATGGGTTGGATGGAATGGACCTATTTTGGGGATGTCACAGTTGGTATCAGAGCTATAAGTAAAGAGCCCCGAGCCTCTCGCTGGTGACTTCCTGTTGATGGAGGATGCACCGAAGTCAGACTCTCCGTAGGGGACGCCGTTCTGCGGTGGCAAGCTGATAGGTACCTTTGTGAGGTGCTGACACATGATGGTGTCTAATGTCACAATTGGTATCAGAGCTTATGGATATGATCTCTGGCAGAGATCGGGGAATAAAACTAGGAGGGGAGAGATGAGTAAATCCTACGCTAGTGTGTCCTACCTAAGCTTATTTTTTGGTCAGTCATAATATTGGGATATTATGTGATATGTTAATTTGTTTAATTAACCCTTGTTTGATGGCAGTATTTGAGAATGGCAGCTGAAAATGCTAACAATGGAGTGAATGAGACTGTAGGGATACCTCTAATCACTAACCGTGATAATGTGATGTCAGACGAAGAAGGAATTAGAGATATCCATGTGGTGAGTGAAGAATTGATAGTTGCACCCGAGATAGTCGCAGAGGTAACAGCTGAGACTGAGGAAGAAGAGGAAGAAGAAGTACCTGAGGAGAGTTTATTAGAGGTATTATATGATCAAAATGTAGAATTTCAAAATCGTATTCATGAGTTAGAAGAGCAGGCAGAAGAACGACAGGCGGTCGTGGAACAAAAGAATGCAACAATTCAAGCTTGTGTTACCCGATATGTGATGCTTGAACAGAAGCATTCTTTGGCAGAGTATAAGATGATAAAAATGGAATCTGAGCTGAAAGAAGAAAAAACTGAACGAGTTAGAATAAGTGATGCATGGGCAAAGGCCGCACGACACGTGGATATTGTGGAAAGAGATGTTCGATATAAGAGGGCTAAAATAGATGATATGAATTTCTCTTTTTGGAAAGCAATTGGGAGAACCCAACATCGAGTTTTGAATTACCCTGTACATAGCGGTCAACCTGAATCCGATATGGATCGAAGATTGATGATTCAGATCATGAATGAGGAGTACGAATGAGGAATATGTGCTATAGAAAGGTATATTCCAACGGTAATGATGACGGCAAATGCTACTCCAGACAAGTCAAAGCCGAGTAGTTCGAGGGATGGCGGTTGTCATGACTTCCCAACAAATGAGGAACCCAAATGAAGTTATCATGGGAGATGAGCAATGGAGAAATCATGATGATCTGAGAGATAGAATCTGAAATGGAAGCAAGGTATTCTCAACTCTTCGAAATACCAGGTACGTAAATTTTGGGGACGACATTTCATAAGGAGGGGACATTGTAAGACCCCGAATTTTATGAAATAAAAGTATTCAATTTTTCTTATAATTACTATTCAGTAAATGGTTAAATTGATAAATGTTAAAGTTAAGGGTGATATATAAATTTTTTTTCAAAATACACAAGTGGTTATAAAATATTCATTGTTGTCAGGGAATATTCGTTTGGTCGTGGAATATTCTTTCTGTCGGGGAATATTCGTACGACGGCACAGCAATTTGTGGGCCCCATAACAGAATAACTGCCGGGTGAAGAAAACGATAAATTTGAGTTTTTACAAATAACGGCGTAGTTGTTACCGTTAACACTGTTGGAATACCCGGTGGTTAAAATACAGTAATACGCGTTATCGCACAGTAGCACATGGTATTGCACAGTATTTTTGAATTATTGATCCTTACGTAAGAAGATACTACTCAATAATTATTACAGTAATTACTGTTCAATATTTTATTTTATTGATTCAATAATTGTTGCGTTGATATTTTATATTATTGTTGCTCAATAATTGTCACTGCACATCATCTCCATTATCAGATTAATAATTCATATTATTTAGAATAATATTATTAGATAGCATTATTGACAATGTCTAGAAAGTTTTATTTAAGGAGAGGTTTGGTCATCTAATTGCGCGCCAGTAAGGAGAAATCCTTATCGAAAAGCCCCCTCTTTCCTGGGAACGGCCTGGTTGTCATAAATGTGATTCTGTAATATTATCTGTGAATAATTAATTATTGATTCATATGATAAGGAAATATTTATTTTATGTCGATATAAATGAGGGATATATTTTTGTGGTTAAAAATGCAGGAGTTAATGTTGAGGTATTTTATCTGTATTTTTGTCGGAATGGAGGTATTTAAAATTAAATTAGGGTTTTTGAGATATTTTGCGAGGGTTATAATTTTTAATCCGACCGTTGGATCGTGGTAATATTTGGATATGTTATATATACATATATATATATATATATATATATATATATATATATATATATATATATATATATATATATATATATATATATAAGTTGAGTATTTGTCTACAAATTTTGAACCGTTAAAAATGAACGTATAATTTGTTATGAATTTTACGAGATGACTGGTTCAGAAATTGTTGAATTTTCGGAGTTAATCATTTTGGTGGAAAATTCTAGAATTGGTGGGCCCCACTCTTGGTTGGTGAAGAAATGTGCTGAGATTTTTATTCAAATGTGGTGGGTGGAAATAGTAGCAGGTAAAGCCATCAGGTTACAGGTTAAGTCTGCTTCAGCGTGCTAACATTTTCTTATAAATAGAGGGCTAAGTTAGAATTGAAAATCACACCAGAAACATAAGCTTTCTCTCTTTCTCTCTCTATATTATGAAGCATATTTTGTGAGTATTTAGATACTTTGAGAGTTGTCATTCAGTGCAAGTTTCCTTCGACTTTGCATTCCAGTCAGAAAAACTGCACTTTTGAGGTAAGAGATAGTAAGGGATTTTAAGGGTTGTTATATTTTTCAGTTTCGTAATTTTTCTGACCTTCAAAAATTCTGGAAAAATTTGAAATGATATTTTGATGAGTTTTCTTGTTTGTGTCCAAAAATGGTGATTTTTGGATATATAGATTGAGAGTTATGAATTTTATGAGAAAAGACTATTTTAAAAGTAACCGCTTATAATTCCTTATGGTTAACTCCAAAATTGATAAAATTTTTATTGGGGGTACATGTATATGATAGAAGTATACTCTGTAAATTTTAGAATTTTTGGACAAAAGTTCAATTTTTGATAAATGTCTAAATATTCGGCTGTTTTGGCCATATGAAAAATAGTAAATGACTTTTAAAAATTCTGAGAAAAATATATGTTCACTATGGTACTATATTATGCTAAATTCTAGAAAAGAAATATTTTTGGAACTGATTTGGTATTTTTCATGAAAATGGTCTAGTTATGAGTAAATAAATTAAATATGTTTTGTGAAGTAAGAAAATTAGAAAATATGATTTTATGGCTTGAGAATCATATATGAGTTATATGCAGATTTTTTATGAGGATTTTGGTTATTGGTGATGAAATCTTAAGAGTTGGCATTTTATGATGATTAAATGCATTAATTAGTAAAGTGTAAACAATTTAAATAAATTGTTTATAAGCTTAAGAAAAATATTATCATTTCAATATCATTATACCGAAATATTGGTATGTATTTTATTGTGGAATTTCTACCTTTTTGTATCGAGTTTACTATTCATGAGTTACTATTCATGAGTTACTATTCACGAGTTACTATTCACGACAAAATTGATTTCTTTTTCTAACCAAATTATAATTGGTTTATGAACATTACTCTTGAGATTAAATCTATATGTTGATTATATTGATTTTATTATCACATATAACATTTTTATAACTCTAATGATGATATTTCTCTTTGACTTGAGTGTAAAGATGGGTAGATTTCTGGTATGATCATGACTATGGGTTCTTTTTGGCCAGTAGTGCAAAGTTGAATTGTTTACTGGTATGATCATGACCATTGAATTTATAAGTGAATATCTTTAGCTTAAGTGCAAAGATGAATTGATCAACATGGTTATAATTATTATTTATATAAATTCTGAAATGATTATATATTTCTTTGAGATATTAATATATTTGGCCTGTTGTGCAAATATGAACTGTTGATGAATATATTTGGCCGAAGTGCAAATATGAACTGTTGAGGAATATCTTTGGCCTGTAGTGCAAAGATGAATTGTTGATGAAATCTTTGGCCCATAGTGCAAAGATGACATGTTGTTGAATATCTTTGGCCAGTAGTGCAAAGATGAACAGATGTTGAGATGAACATGACCAACTGATGATACAAATGAATATCTTTGGCCGTAGTGCAAAGATGAAGTTATTAGTATAATTATGAACAAGAAATGTGATTTGGTGTAACCATGATCTTTGATGTTTCAGGTAAAGATAGGTTATGAAAATTATCTTCGTCCTGGATGAGAAGAGGAATTTAGAACTACAGTTATGATTATGAGTTATTCATATGATTGTGGACCAGATTTGTTAATTGATGTTACAGGGATAAAACATTGTTGGTGGATTTTTAACATGGAGAAGATAATAGACTTTATAGTCTATTTCACTCTTCTAATGGATTGCTCGTTCCGCTGCAACTATGGTTGAAAAGTTTTATCATCTACCATATGTTCTAAATCTCTGATTTATTACTGATGAAGACTATTGATAATTTATTTAACTTTAGTCATAATATTCTTTACTAGGCTAGTTGAGCTCACCCTTTTCCTTATTGTTCCATTTTTCTTCTCAGGAGGTGAGAACATAGCAGGATCTAGTCGGGGTATGGAGTGATGGTTCTAGAAAGATGTTTTAGTAGTCCTCACTATTTCTGTAAAATACTGTTTGAATAATTGTAATGAGGATTTATTTGAGTGTTGATATTGTCCAGAAGACAATATTTGTATTTAAACTCACAGTATGTGTTATTGTATTTTGCACGACAATTGTATTATTGAAGTTGTAGTTTACTTTCTGTACCATGTATTTGGCGACTCAGAATGGGTTGGATGGAATGGACCTATTTTGGGGATGTCACACTAAGGCTTTCCCCCCACCTAAGGTTCATAACCTAAAGCTCTGATACCAACCTGTGACACCCCCAAATCTTGGTACTTCATTTCCTCAAGATTTGGTGCTCACGTAATCAAAACATTAATTTCTAACTACCCATTCATAATATACTTAAATAATAAAAGAAAACCTGCCCATACAGGATTAAATTTAAATAAACATCTCCCAGGTTATCTAACCTTTAACAACAATCATTCAAATGAGGATAATTAAATAACTTCATTACAATCATTAAACCAAATTCTGAAAATAAACTATCAAACTATTACAAGTCTTCAGCATTTATTCCCCTTTCCTTTTCCCTTACTAGTGCTCGGTACGTCACCAGTTTCAACTTTAGCTGTAAGAAATTTTATAGGCAAGAGTGAGCAAACAAGGCCCACTTGAAATAATAATAAGTAAATCATTAAAGTTTTACATCAATTGCCAATATCAGGCTCAATAGAATTGAACAATATATTCTATTAACTTTCTGAAAACTTTAACATTTACTGAGGGTCTAATGACCACGAATCATGTCCACAGTTATAAGTAATCTTTCAACTCAAACTTTAACAGTCATAAGACTATAAGGACTCCACGTACTTAGGGGGATCAACCCTTCGTACAATATATTGTGCACAATCATTTCAACGCTAAGCGTAAACCTCTATTAAAAGAGTTGTTCATTTCAGTATTTAGAATACAAGTACGCACCAAAGTAAGTCTGGTTTGGATAAGCTTTTAAGGAAATTTGGAGTTTAACGAACATCAACTACGGAGTAGTTGAATAAAAACCAATAACACTATACTATAGAATAATCGTGATTGAACCAATCATAACAAGTCATGCATTAGGAATAATCTAATAGCATACAATTTGAATAACTATAGCATACCTTGCTTGAACAACACTAAGCCAAGGTTAATTAGAATAGAATAATAAACATGCATAGCAATTTAGTTATACATGAAAATTCATAATCGAAATACAAGAATAACGTGTTTGTCCTCAAACCAAAGTCTAGACGACTTACATCATTATAAGATAATCGAATTGAAAACAATAATTAGCTCAATTATAAGATAGAGTTAGAAAAACCTACACAATGAAGTTTTGAGTTAGAGAACTTGCCTTTAGCACAAGCTAAACCCTTACCACTTGAACTAATACCCTATACATATGTCATATTGACATAGTTAGTCATTACCAACATTGTATATTTATATAAACAAATGTATTCATCATATGGGTTAAATTACCCATTCACATAATCCACTATGTTACAAGTAGGTAACACTTAATAACATGATCATTCATAGTTTAATACTACTGAAATTATCATTTAACATTATTATTATCAACACATAACATTTATTTTCAAGTTTTGTACACTAAAACAAAACTGTCAGAACATTCTGCTAACTCGCGCTGCGGCGCCACAGTTTACACTGTGGTTCGCGCTGCGGCGCTGAGTTGCTGAGTTGGCACTGCGGCTCAGGTCACAGGCCATTGGTTGGCGCTGCGGCGTGGCACAGAGGTTGCGGCGCGAGATTTCTACTACTGGGCCGCGCTGCGCCGCCAGAGACCAGAATCCGGCGACCAAACTCGGCAACAGCATGAACAAAAAGCCAAATTGGTCAAAAAGCTCGAATCTAATAGACTGCTTATCGTGTAATATACATATAATCATATTTTGAAGACTTCTAACATGTTTCTACTTATAAAATAACATAGACATCAAATATACAACACCCAATTTCAATGTTTCTAACAAAAACTCCATTTTTTGATATTTTCAAAGAAAATCAACACTGTGATTTTGTTTTTCAACCAAAACACTAAATTCAAAAAATCATGATTATGAATTTACATACTCTAGAAATTCCAAATATCAATTTATCAATTTAACAACTAATTAAACCTTAATTTCTATTTTAAATTAAGTCATACTCATATATTTTTCATATGAACACTCTGTAATATATTTTCTTCTACAAAACACATACAAACATGAATTACTATATCTATAATCATATATAACTCATGAAATAACCTTATAATCAATAATCATACAAAACTATATTCATAACAACAATTTATCTTTTATAAAAATTTCATAGAGAACTTTTTGGGAAGAAGAAAAACTAAGCTTTTAAAGAAAAGGTTAAGCTCCTACCTTAGATTAAGAAGATGATGACTACTTTTGATTATCAATGTCTTTTCTCCAATTCCTTTATCAAAACCTGTTGGAATTTCTCTCAAATTCTCTCTAGTTTTCTTCCTCTCTTATTTTCTCTCTGTAAATTTCAACTGAGTCTTTCTTCTCCCTAGCTCTAACATACGTAGAATATTATAACGTATATAGTAATAATATATATTAATGATATAATATAAGTACTGATATAATTATATCAGTTATGTTTTTATTTGAAAATCAAAAGCCATGAGGCTTGTTTGGCTAATCCAAAATAATATAACTCATTAACCCTTACACCTTGTTTGGTAAACCTAATTAAAATAAATGGATTAATCCTTATACCTTATTTGCTAAAACATTATTAGATTAAAGACTTATTATGCAATAAGACATGTTTGGCAAAAACTAAATTAAAGTCCTTTAACTTATTTTAAAAACTTCTTTATAGAAAAGTTATCAGTCACACTTTTATTTAATTAATAAATCAAGTAAAACATTAATCTATTCAATTACTTTAGCACATAATTTAATATCACATAACTAAAATTTCTTTTATAATTATAATTTTATTTAACCAACTAATATTTTAAATTACAATTTTCCATTTAAAATATTATAATTTATTTAAATCACTGTAAGCTCTCTAGCTTACTTATTAAATTAATTTATTATATGATCTCATAATAATTAATTTTCTTAGCTCCTTAATTATTTATTCAACAAATAATTAACTAAACCACATCAACTCAAATTGTCATTAAATAGTTATATAATTCATTAAATATTTAATATTGCAAATAAATATTTGATATTTAATATTTAATTATTTATTTAGCAAATAATTAACTAAACCACATCAACTCAAATTGAACAATTATTTATTCAACCATAAACATATCCATTAAATACTTATGTAAATTAATAAGTATTTAATATTACACTTTAAAATTCTGGAATGTTACAATATTCATGTATCAAAAATAATTTGTACAGAAAAGGAATATATTTTTCGGGTGAATAGTATCCCGTGAATAGTACTTTGTGAATAGTACTTCGGGAATAGTACCTCATGAATAGTTTCCCGACATGAAAAGTGCCCCAAATACCCTAGTGAATAATATTCGGGTGAATAGTAACCCGTGAATAGTACTCCGACATGAAAAGTGCCCCGAATACCCGAGTGAATAATATTTGAGTGAATAGTAATCGGGTAAAGAGTAAACCATAAATAGTAACTCATGAATAGTATTCCGGCATGAAACGATCAATAATTAACAAGAAAGCTCATAATAACATTTCCATGGAAAGATACTAGATGAAGCGCAAATATCAAGGATATTCTACTAATTTCATGGAGTATAGAAGCAATACTTTAACAGAATAAGTGTATAATTAGGAATATAAAATGAAATAATATTACTCACATACTATAGAGTATGGAAGAAAATATTATTTTTACGAATACTGGAAAATATAATATCCCTTACCTCAGAAAAAGATTGGATACTGGAATAGTGAGGTAGCAGACTTCTCTTCTTCTTTCTCTCTATAGATTCTCTCTCTATAGCTTCTCTCTCTATGATTTTTCTTGTGAGACTTAGTGAATTGGTGAGAATGAAGGAAGAATGAGCTTCTATTTATAGGAAAATATAGTTTTGATAATTGCACGTTTTGGGACTCAAAATATTACAGTATAATACCTTCATATTTTTCTTCATTTTTAATTTAGTCCTGCAAGTATTATCAAACTTGCACCACCTCCCCTAATAGTACATCATGTGAATCAATAATTTAATCATGTGAATCAATAGTTCTATACATGTAAAAATACGAATTACATTATAGTACCTCCATCTATACCTCCATTTTAAACTTAGTTATGCAAGTATTATCAATCTTGCACCACCTCCCCTAATTGTACATGAATGTGAATCAACAGTACACACATGTGAACAAATAGTTATAAGCATGTGAATTAATAGCAATTAATTGTTCATTTATCCGATTAATTACCCGATTGGTTAGTATAACTTCCAGACATAAATTATTATCGAAATAAATGTCGATTTCCACTAACACTAATAATTCCAACACAATATAACTATCAATTTCATCTTTAATCAACATGAACTTATTCATCATTAATATTATAACTCATAATATTTAGCAACCATGTCATTCTCAGGAAAGAGGGGATTTCTCGATAAGGATTTCTCCTTATTGGAACGCAATTAGGTGACCAAACCTCTCCTTGACAGAACTTTTAGACATTGTCAATATTGTAAATAATTATATGAATAACTTTGTCGGCTCAATTATTGATTTAATAATATAAAATATTATGTAGATGATACTGTGATAATAATTGAATTAATAATATGAGAGATATGATGCATCAATTACTGTAGCAATAATTTAGTATAACTGAGTGACTTCTCACGTAAGCATCAATAATCAATATCATGTGCTACTATGCAACCACGCGTATTACTGTACTTTTACTATCGGGTAGTTCAACAGTTTAACGATAAAATTTTTGCCGTTATTTTTTAAAAAAGATAATTCTGTCGTTTTCTTAACTACGACAATACTTCCGTTATGGGGTCCACCAATGATTGTGTCGTCGTACAAATATTTCATGTTAAAACGAATATTCTCCGACCAATCGAATATTATATAACCACTTGTTTACTTTGCAAAATATGTAAATAGTACCCACAACTATAACATTATATCAAATCCATACCATAATATTCAAAAATATATTTCGAGAAAATTAATCTTTATTCATAAAAGTTGGGGTCTTATAGTTAACGGTAAAAGTTTTGTCGTTATTTTTATAAAAAGGTTATTTCTGTCATTTTCTATATCTGATAGTTATTTCGTTATATGGGGTCCACCAATGTTTGTGTCGTCATACGAATATTTCCTGACAAAAAGAATATTCCCCGACCAAACGAATAGTTTATGATAACTTGCTTACTTGCAAAATTTGCACATATTTTCCATAACTATAGCATTAAATCAAATCCACACCTTATTATTCAAAATAACATTCAGAGAAAATTAAATCTTTATTCGTAAAAAGTTGGGGTCTTACAATAAGCCTTACGCAAAATCTCCTTTCTCAATTCAACTACGGTCGGCACTCACACTCAATATTTGAATCTCAAGATACTAACATTCTCTATCTTAAACTTTTCTTCTTCGTTCTCTAACATCCTTTTATCTTCTCGCATTCTTCTCTTTTCTCCTGATGATTCCTTTACTCCATCCTATAATGTCGGACAAGCTTCCATTATAAATAAATTTTGTTAGTTCCCGGAGGCACAATAGTTATCTAGAAGAGGGGGTTAAATAGATATTTAAAAATCTTTTCGTTTTAACTTGTTAGTAGATAATGATTAAAACTTTAGCGGAATTAATATTAGTTTCAATCTCCCTTAAGATAGTGAGTTTATGAGAGTGAGGCAGATATAGTAGTTATAGTAGTTATAGTAAGAATGTAAGAGACAGTTGTTTTAAGTGGTTCAGAGCACTTAAAACTTGTAGTCCACTCTTCGACTCCTCGAGTAGGAAATCCACTAAGGATTTCTTTTACACTTTCTGAATCACTTAGATTCCTTTTAGACCAGCAGTCTAGGAACTTGTTAGTTCATTCTTGAACTCTTCAAGTCCAGCAGACTTGGCTCTCTTACAGTTCACTCAGAACTCTTCAAGTCCTTCTGACTTGGAACTTTTTCTCTTCAGTTGATTGGTAGATGTTGAGTTCTTGATTGTTGCTACTCAGTTGCTGTTTAAGCACTTGTTCGAAAGAACTCAGTAGCTAAGCAAGCTTTTCTTTTTCTCAGATCGTAGAGTTGAGCTTTAAGAGTTCTTGTACATTTTTGGTCAATGCTTGCTTACAGCTCTAATCTGCTTGATTTTCATATATATGATCTTGAAAACTATCCGTTAGATCCATCTGTTGAAGCATTAAATGCGTTTGACCTTTCTGTTCTTTGATGGAGACTATTTTGCACATCATCTGAATTGTATTCTGGCCTACTGACACAGCAGACTGCTTTCTCACCTAACACCTGAAAAGGTGTTTTCCCCTTTACTAATGGTACTTTCCTTAGCTTCTTTAATACGCTTCTTTGTTGCATACTAAGGATATCTTTTATGTCTTTGGGACTGGTGAGTACTATAACGTTTAGAATCCATTCCACATATGTTGGAGTTTGTCTCCACATAAAGCGTGAGGTTTGATGCTTCTGACACAAGACAGATGATACTCTACGATTCTGATCGTGGTACTCTACGATTTAGATCGTGGTACTCTATGATTCAGATCGTGGTGACTTGTCGCCTTGGTGCTTGGTCTGATGCTATCAGTCGAGAGCATTACGATTTCTCTTAGATACTTGCACACTACGATCTTCGCTTGCTTGAGTTGTAAACTCTACATTTTCGAGAGCACACTACGATATCTGAGTTGGCTCGACAAACATTGGGACCACTCTACAATTTTCGAAGAGGCCCTTCGAAGCAGGCACACTATGATTCTTGAAGCTCCACGTTTTTGCCTTGACTTCTGCAATCTTGATCAGATTGATGCACTACGAATTCTTCGAAACCTATCTATTACATCTCAAGATCAACCTAACAGCTTTGATCTTTCTATCTATACATTTATTTCCAAAATGATACATATTAAGAGCTTAGATCAACCTAACAAATTTGATCTATCACTAAGTCCTTGTACATATATTTCTTGAAGGACTTTACAAATAATCATGAGCATTTGTATTTAAACATCAAATCAACATATGCATTCTTCCTACAATCTCCCCCTATTTGATGTTGACATACCCAAGGAGATTTGTTTTGATGATTATTAGTATCTAGATGCAATTGCAAGAAATTTAAACATGACTTAGTATTTCAGTGAGCAGCTAAAATTTCTAGAGAATAAGCATGAATTTATTGATGATTGAAGAGTATTACAATTTAGCTTTAAATCAATAAGAATTTAAACGTTCACTTATCTCTATTTCTTTGGTCTTTTGCGTGGAGGATTGGCATACTCCTCAGCCCTTCTTTTCTTGCTTGCTTCATCCCTTCTGGCTATCTCTTCCAGCTCACTTGGGCTTAACATTGGGTTGTGATCATGCCTATTCATGAATGCAGGATCTCCAAATGGCATTCTTAGGCATGTAGTGGTCACATTTTATGAGCTGGTTGTTGGCCCTTAACTCCTTATTGGCTGAGTCATTAAGACTTCCTGCTGATCAGATCGTTGAGTCTGATTGCTTGATCATGGAGTCTGTTGATGGCTTCTTGAAGCTTAAGTGTGGAATTATCCTCTGCCTCTTCCCTGGCTTCTTTGACCTCCTCTGCCGCGTTGACCTCCTCTGCCTCTGCCCTGGGCTCCTTCTCCTTTCCCCTTATTCTCCCCGTTTATGTCAGCATCAAGGGTTCGAATGTCTGCTGACAAGCGATTCAGTCATTGGACAAGCTCATTGAGCTGACTTTTAGTCTTAGCAATGTCTTCTCGATTTTCTTCGATTAGAGCTTCAGACCGAGCTTCCCTTTGTTGGAGAACTGATAGAATGTTGTCAGTTTGCTAGCCAATGCAGACGTAGAATTTTTGAAATTCTTTGACGGCAGTTTGTTGATTGAGGAAGCTTTCCAACACGTTTCTATTCTGATTTTCTTGAGTTGTCTGTAGGGCAAGGACAACATCTCTGTGTTTCTTGCCTGCTAGAAAGTGAATGTCATCCCGATCCTTTATGCTTTGAATCATTTTCTTGACAAACCCCTTAAGGGTCTTAGAGAGCGTAGAGCTTAGGGATTGTGGGAGTTTATTGGTAGCATTGATCATTATTGTTAATTGCAGCTGAATGAGGTCAGTGTGTTCTTCAAGACTCTCATCGAGTTCCTTGATCACTTTCTTAGACATTTCTTCCAAGTCAGCTTTTTTGGACAACTCTGAAAGAATTTTGTTCAGTTGGCGAGTTTGTGAGGAAGGGGTTTCTCTCTGGTATTGATCTTGTAGTGAGTAGAGGGCAAGATCGAAATTGAAGTATTCGTTGTTGGATGAGGAGGGAATATCCGATGGAGGGGCCTGGATTTGGATGTTTGGGTTTGGTGACTCTATGATTTGAGGTGGAGACTCTACAATGAGGCTAGAGTCCGTGATCGTAGTGATGATGGGTTGTGGGGGCATTATGAAGTTGATCGCATTTGGTTCCTCAGTTACAAAATTTTGGGATTCTGCAACTGGAAATTGATTTAGTGGGTGAAGAATTACTTCCAACCATAGTGGGAATTCATAAAATTGACTAAATGAGGATGATGGCAAGTGATTAACTCTGAAGAGAGTTGGGATAGACAGTACCTCAGGTTTATACTTTGAGGAATAGTTATGTGTGAGTAACTTCTTGGCAAAGTTGAATCTTCCTGGGAATCCATTGGCTAGTATTGAGATGGCCGGATACTCTTTAAAGCTCCAAAATATTTGATTCCAGGAATTTAGAATTTGAGCTTGTTGGAAAGGCATCATGGGTAGATATGAGAATAGTTGCTCATAGTTAGCTCTTTTGTACCCATTTATGCCCATAGCTGTGATCTCGACCTCATCATCATCTTCTTCTTCTCTATTCTCGTTGGAGGATTCCATTATCTCAATGGCCTCATGATGTTCTTGCACTTGTTCTTCTTCATTTCTTGCAGGGACCTCTTCTTCTGTCATGGAGATGTCATGAGCCTCCCCCTCAACTTTATCATCTTCTTGTATGATCAATAGCTCCCCCTCAACTGGAGCATCTTCTAGGATGGGAGCTTCAGGCATCTCCCCTCAGCTGGTGTATTCTCCATCATAAAAACTTTAGGGATCTCCCCCTCAGCTAGAGCATTGTCCTCTTGGCTTGCTTTGGACAATTCCTTTTTGGCAGCCATACTCTTATCTTCCTACTTCAGCACTTTTTCATTTTCAAGAATATATTTCTTGACCAGTTTTCTGCTTGAGTTTATAGGCTGAGCCACAGCCTCAAGACGTTCTTGAACTTCAGTTTTGTCCTTCTGATCACCCAGACTATCAGGTGTGGCAGCTTCTTTACTCAAGGTGTTTGGTCTGGTCTCTACGATCAGTAGAGACTCTACAATTGAAGAGAGATATGGCCTTTTGGGTTTGTGGCTGATCTTTTTCTTCTTCAACAGCTGAGATATAGTAGCTCTATCCTCTTCTGCCACAGCCCAATGTTGCTTCTTTCTCAGGATCCTTAGAGTCTCAATGTTAGAGGACTCTACTGGTTTATCAGTTGTGGATCCCAGGGGTTCTTCTTCCAACCAATTCTTAAGCTTCCTCTTGCCCTTGCTTTTTCTGATAAGGGCAGAGGGTTCTCCTTTGTTTGTTTATTCTTCTTCTCCTTCAATTTCTCTGACAACTGACATATTTCCTAGCACTCCTGATTCCCTTATTTCACCGGTTCTTCCACTGGATTCAGACATCATCCACACATTTTCAGTTGGATTCCTTTTCCAGTTTTCGAATAGTTGTTGGATCATACGCCTGTTTGGATTAATGGCTTCTCCTTCGTCGTCCATAATCTTGTCACCCAAAGCAGCTTGTAGGATAATGCTTATAAATCACCCGTAGAGCATCTTTTGAGAGCTCTTTGTCTTCTTTGAGCTAACTAACCACTTCTCAATCCATTCAAGCAATAGAGCCCCATAGTTAAGTTGTATTTCATAAGATATGGCCGTCATGAGCTTGAGTTGCACCTCATTTACAGAGTCATGACCAAGGCTCTTGCAACATATACATTTTCCAACAATATTAGCTAGAAATTCATACCTTTGTGAAAACTCCTTCTTGTATCCTTTGACAGAGGGTGATTTCTTGTGATGCATCTTTTTGAGTCACTTATGGAAGTCTATGCCATCTATGGACGGATACCCTTCATGTTTGAGACCTAGGGCAAGATTGATGTCCATAGCCTTTAGTCTGATTTCTACGTTCATGACTTTCGCAGTGATGGTGTTGTTTTCGAAGACACCATTATTATAGAATTCTTTTACCAGCTTCGTGTAGATCAATGTGTCTGTGCCCAAAGCTTCTTCGAGACCCGCCTTCTTCAATAACGACAAAGTTTTGTGAAACTTGGATTCAGCTGTTTTGAACTCGTCAAAGTAGAGTCTGTAGCCGGAGATAACACTGGAAGTCGGCATTGATTTTCTTGCAAGAAGTGTGATTGACTGAGCTTTCTTTTGATTTAGGGTTTCTGTTTTGAGAGAGGATGAGAGAGATAATCTTTTAACTTCTGATTTCAAAAAGGCGCTTTCAAATAGTGCATGTAACTTCCCTCTCTCCATTTTGCTTAGTGGGACAGGTGTCGAATTCTGCTTGGCTCTATGAATTTGACTGAGAAGGATTGTACATATTTGCCCTTGGCTCCTACAGAGCTGATGTGTCCTTAAGGAGGACTACGATCATTGAGGTAACTTTTGTGATCGTTGAGTCTGCTTTGCATTCGTTGAGTCTGAACTACGATCATTGATTATGTCCAGCAATCGTCGTGTCTGAGCTACGATCGTCGAGTCTGTCCGGATCCTTGTGATGAGTTTTTAACTTAGCATTCTTTTAAGGTAGCTCAGGAAGGGCCAACCTCTTGGAGTGAGTTAAGGGTTAGGTTTGTTCCTGAAGCGCTTATCAGAGAGATTGCTTTGTTTTGAAACTTATCATCACAGGATGCTCCTCTTGATGGTGGTGTTCTACTATCGTTAAGTCTGTACTACGATGGTTGAGTCTATGCTACGATCGTTTTCTTTCATGTCACTTCAGCTCTACGATCGTGGACTTCCCTTGATCATATCTACGATTTCAACCATAGCCTTTGTATCTGTATAGTTAGTATATACTAGAGCATATATTTTATGGTTGTAAATTAAGCATTCCTAGCTCACTTATTAACTTGTTAAACCTGGATTCATCTATAGGTTTTGTAAAAACATCAGCAAGTTGATTTTCAGTACGGATATATTGTAAAGATATAGTTCCATTTTGCATATGATCCCTAATGAAGTGATACCTTATTTCTATATGCTTAGTCCTAGAATGCATAACAGGATTATGAGTTATTGCTATGGCACTTATGTTATCATAGTGAATGGGAATGGATTTGAAATCAAACCCATAATCAGCTAGCTGATTTTTCATCCATAGGATCTGAGCACAGCAGCTGCCAGCAGCAATGTATTTAGCTTCTACAGTTGACGTAGATACAGAGTTTTGCTTTTTGCTAAACCAGGACACAAGTCTATTTTCTAGTAATTGACAGGTGCCACTGGTACTCTTTCAATCTATTTTACAGCGTACAAAATCAGCATCTGTGTATCCTGTTAGTTCAAATGAGGATTCCCTGGGGTACCAAAGCCCCAAGTAAGGTGTACCCTTGAGATACCTGAAAATCCTCTTTACAGCAGATAAATGTGATTCTTTAGGGTTAGCCTGAAATCTAGCACATATACATGTTGCAAACATTATGTCTGGTCTACTGGCAGTTAGATATAAAAGAGAGCCTATCATACCTCTGTATTGAGTTATATCAATACTTTTGCCTTTTTCATCTTTGTTAAGTTTGGTTATAAGAGCAATTGGGATTTTCATGGGAGAGGCTGATTCCATGCCATACTTCTTAAGTAAATCTTTGATGTACTTGGTGTGACGCCCCCAAAATAGGTCCAATCCATCCAACCCATTCTGAGTCGCCAAATACATGGTACAGAAAATAACTACAACTTTATTATTACAATTGTCGTGCAAAATACGACAACACATATACTGTGGGTTTAAATATAAATATTGTCATCTAGACAGTATTCATACTCAAATAAATCCTCATTACAATTATTCAAACACTATTTTACAGAAATAGTGAGGACTGCTAATACATCTTTCTAGAACCATCACTCCATACCCCGACTAGATCCTGCTATGTTCTCACCTCCTGAGAAGAAAAATGGAACAAAAAGGAAAAGGGTGAGCTCAACTAGCCCAGTAAAGAATATTATGACTAAGATAATATACAACAAATTATCGTTAGTCTTCAACAGGGAAAAATCTGATAAAATATAATCGACAACAAGTTTTAGATCAACAACTGCAGCGGAAACAGCAAACCATTAGAAGAGTCAAGTAGAGAAAGAATTCTACTATCTTCTAAGATTTAAAAGTCCATCATCAATATTTTATCCCTGTAACATCAATTAATAATCATCTTTAACCAAATATTCATCTTTGCACTACAGGCCAAAGATATTCATTTGTATCACCAGTCGGTCATGTTCATCTCAACACCTGTTCATCTTTGCACTACAGGCCAAAGATATTCATCAAGTAATTATACATCTTTGCACTACAGGCCAAAGATATTCAGTAATATCATCATTTAGGACTGAGGATGATGAAAAATATCTTAAAGAGAACGAATCCAATGAGACAGAAGGACAAATAGTAGGGATTCGTATAACAGTTTATCCAAGATCAATAATACTTCATAATAATCAATTGTGAAGCAGAATTCAAAAATAAAGATCAAAACATGGATACAATCAAAGATAGTAACCATAATAGACATCTTGGACAAAAAGGGAAAATTTTATTTTTCGGTGAATAGTGCCGTATTCGTGAATAGTGCCGTATACGTGAATAGTGCCGTATACGTGAATAGTAACCCCCGACACAAAAAGTTCCAAATTTGATAAAAACTCATATCAATATTTCAGCATAATGATATTGAAGAAAATAATATCATTAAGAAGAAAATAATATCCCTTACCTCAAAATATCAGTACTTCTGGTCGGAATACCGGTATAAGGCTGAAAGAAACTTGCTCTGATGAATAGAAACTCTCAAAGTATCTAAATACTCACAAAATACACTCAATAATCTAGAGAGAGAAAGAGAGAAAACTTGTTTCTGGTGTGATTTTCAATTCTAACTTAGCCCTCTATTTATAGGAAAATTTTGGTAGGTTTGACCTGCAACCTGATGGCTTTACCTGCTACTATTCCCACCCACCACATTTGAAATATAATTCAGCACATTTCTTCACCAACCACAAGTGGGGCCCACCAATTCTAGAATTTTCCACCAAAATGATTTATAACCTGATTTTCGAATCAGCCATCTCTTAAAATTCATAATAAATCATACGTTCATTTTTAACGGTTCAAAATTTGTGGACATATACTCAACTTATATATGTATAACATATCCAAAAATTACCACGATCCAACGGTCGGATTAAAAATTATAACCCCCGCAAAATATCTCAAAAACCCTGATTTTTAATACCTCCATTCCGACAAAAATACTGATAAAAACCTCAACATTAACTCCTTCATTTTTAACCACAAAAATATATCCCTCATTTATATCCACATAAAATAAATATTTCCTTATCATATGAATCAATAATTAATTATTCACAAATAATATTACAGAATCACATTTATGACAACCAGGCCGTTCCCAGGAAAGAGGGGGCTTTCCAATAAGGATTTCTCCTTACTGGCGCGCAATTAGATGACCAAACCTCTCCTTAGACAGAACTTTCTAGACATTGCCAATAATGTTATCTAATAATATTATTCAAATAATATGAATTATTGATCTGATAAATGAAAATACTGTGCAGCAACAATTATTGAAACAACAATAATATAAAATATCAACGCAGCAATTATTGAATCAATAAAATAAAATATTGAATAATAACTACTGTAACAATTATTGAGTAGTGCCTTCTTACGTAAGAATCAATAATTGGTGCAATACCGTGTGCTACTGTATTTTAACCACCGGGTATTCCAACAGTATTAACGGTAACAACTACGCCGTTATTTATAAACAACTTATACTTGTCGTTTTCTTCATCCAATCGCTTTCCGTTATGGGGCCCACACAAGGCTGCGTCGTCGTACGAATATTCCCCGACAGCAAGAATATTCCACGACCAACCGAATATTCACCGACCAAAAATAAATATTTTATAACCACTTGCTTATTTTGCAAAATTTGCACATTTCACCCATAACCAAAGTATTATATCAAATTAACCCCTTATTATTCACAATAATATTTAGAGAAAATTTGATTTTATTCATTAATAAGTTGGGGTCTTACAACCTCCCCTCCTTATGAAATTTCGTCCTCGAAATTGACGTACGTACCTGATGTTTCAAAAAGGTGAGGATACCTCGCTTTCATTTCTGATTCCAACTCCCAGGTCATTTCTTCAATAGCATGGTTTCTCCACAAAACCTTAACTTGTGGTATAACCTTCGTGCGTAGGACATGCTCTTTCCTATCCAAGATCTTAACAGGTACCTCCTCGTACGTTAAATCTTCAGCTATCTCGTCTGGTTCTAACTCAATAATGTGGTTCGGGTCTTTAACATATTTACGAAGCATAGATATGTGAAAAACATTATGAACACGAGACATGCTTGGAGGTAATGCGAGTCTATATGCCACATTTCCTATTCGCTCAAGAATCTCAAATGGACCAACAAATCTTGGATTGAGCTTTCCTCTCTTCCCAAATCTTGTAACTCCCTTCCATGGTGCAACACGTAACAATACATGATCCCCAATATTAAATTCCACGTCCTTCCGATGAAGATCCGCATAACTCTTTTGTCGATCCTGTGCCGTTTGTATACGTTGTCGAATCGTTTGGATCTTCTCTGTAGTAATGCGTACCAATTCTGGTCCCAACAATGTTGCTTCACCCACCTCGTCCCAGCATACTGGAGAACGACATTTTCTTCCATACAACGCCTCAAATGGAGCCATACCTATGCTCGCCTGATAACTGTTGTTGTAGGAGAATTCCACCAATGGTAGGTACTTATCCCAACTCCCTTTGAGATCTAGGACACAAAGTCTTAATAGATCTTCAAGAGTTTGAATAGTCCTCTCTGATTGTCCGTCCGTTTGAGGATGGTATGCTGAACTGAATCGTAAATCCGTGCCCATAGCTTTCTGCAAGCTAACCCAAAATCGTGAAGTGAATCTTGGGTCACGATCCGAAACTATGGATACTGGCATGCCATGCAATCTCACAATCTCGTTCACGTACATACTAGCAAGACGTTCAAGGGAATAAGTCTCACGTATCGGCAAGAAATGAGCGGACTTGGTTAATCTATCAACAATAACCCAAATCGCATCTATGCCTTGAGAAACCTTGGGAAGACCTGTAACAAAATCCATAGTAATGTGTTCCCACTTCCATTTCGGAATCTCAAGTGGTTGCAATGGACCCTTTGGTACTTGATGCTCCGCTTTTACACGTTGACAAGTTAAACATCTCGAGATAAACTCCGCGATCTCTCTTTTCATATTGCTCCACCAAAATGTATGTCGAAGATCGTGATACATTTTGGTACTCCCAGGATGGATTGCAAACGGTGTGTTGTGTGCCTCCATCATTATTCTATGCTTCAAGTCAAAATCGTTAGGAACACAAAGTCTGGAGTTGACTCGAAGTATTCCTTCTTCATCGATTCTTGCTTCTGGAATAGCACCTTCTTGCACTTTCTTCTTCATACGCATCAGCTCCATGTCCGTAGCTTGAGCAGCTTTAACTTTATCGATTAAAGTCGGTTCTACTCGTATATTTGATATCATCATGTGGGTACTTGGAGCCTTCATCTCTATCTCCATCCTTTGCAAGTCATACAAAATGGGCCTTTGTGTTAACAATATTGCACTCGTACCCGCATATGATCTTCTACTCAATGCGTCAGCTACTACGTTTGCTTTTCCAGGATGATATTGGATGGTATGATCGTAATCTTTCAACAGCTCAAGCCAACGTCGTTGCCGCATGTTGAGTTCCTTTTGGGTGAAGAAATATTTGAGGCTTTTATGATCTGTATAGATCTCCACTTTCTCCCCATACAGGTAGTGTCTCCAGATCTTCAACGCAAAAACGACTGCTGCCAACTCCAAATCATGAGTAGGATAATTCCTCTCATATTCTTTGAGTTGTCGTGAGGCATAGGCTATGACTTTCCCATGTTGCATGAGAACACATCCTAACCCTTTGCCTGAAGCATCGCTGTAGATAACAAATCCATCCGAACCAGATGGTATTGTCAGAACAGGTGCCAAAATGAGTCTCCTCTTGAGTTCTTGGAAACTCTTCTCGCATTCCTCACTCCATACGAATTTTGTATCTTTCCGAGTCAGCTGAGTTAACGGAGTAGCGATTCGAGAAAATCCATCCACAAATCTCCGATAATAACCAGCTAAGCCTAGAAAGCTACGTACTTCGATTACCTACTTAGATTGCTCTCAACTGTGACTCATATCCCAACCTTCGATAGCACGTCACAATGACACCTATCAGTTTACTACCGCACGAATATGGCGTCCCCTACGGAGAGTCTGGATTCAGTGCATTCCATAAAGGAAGTCACCAGATAAAGGCTCGGGTACAAACTTCTACAGTTAGGTTTTTAACTCCCGAAGTTTAATAGGAGTCATTCGATATGAGATTTTAGAAGTGAGTTTTGTACCAGATTCAAAGATGATACAAAATTCAATATCACGCGTAGGCCAAGAAATTCTTCAAGAAATACGTCAGGAAACAAACAACAGAAATATCACTCAAATTTGACGTATTTTTGTTCAAGTCCATGACATGGGCTAAGAAAGCTTGACATCCGTTTTTTAATAAACGAATAGCTTTGTGGCTCGATATGACAGTGACTGATTTTAGTGGTTTAGTAGTTTGAATTCGTATGACAGGTTGGTTAGGAATATGAAAACTAACAACTTTACGAAAACAATCAATTTTAGCATGATGAGTGGTTAACCAATCAATTCCTAAAATCACATCAAAAGCAAGTATCTTTAAAGAGATAAGGTCAACAGGTAATGTGATAGTGCCAACTTGGATCATGCAAGATTTATAAATGTAGATGTAACGAAAGTTTCACCCAACGGAGTTTCAACAGATAAGTTAAAGTCCAATTTCTCCGGAGTCAAGTTTAAACGTTGAGCACAAGCAGGAGAGATAAAAGAATGGGTAGAACCGGTATCTAGTAAAGTATAAACTTCGCAAGAATTCAAATTAGCTTACCCGTGATCACCTCGTTCGGGTTCCTCGCGTTTTGGCCAGTCACGACAAACGCTCTTCCAGGAACCGCTGATTTGACTTATCCGGGACAACTTTTGGAGTCACCATCCCCGCTGAACTTGGTTTTGCTACAGAACACTCTCGAGCTATATGACCCTCCTTTCCACAGTTATAACATACCTTGGATTGTTGTGGGCAGTTTGGGCTGATATGTCCCTCTTTCCGCATTTGTAACATCTAACTGGCGGTCGTTCTCCTCCCCTAGAATTTGTTTGGTGCTGGTGCTGCTATCGACGTCTTCCTGTCATTGTTAAATCTTCTCTTCTTGAAATTTTCACTTGACTCACCTCTCCTATTATCATGGCCACGATGACCACCGAGTGGTTACCGCTTTTGTCCGAATGTTTTCCTCCCTCTGGTTTTCATTGCTTCGATGACTGCCGCCACCGGTATGACCCTGGTTGTGGTCCCTCGGTTGCACATACTCATTATCTCGCTCTAATAATTGAGCCCTGTTTACAACATCTGAATATAAAGAAAATTTATGAGAGATAAGATATTGTCGAATCTCGGGTTTTAGACCTCTCAGAAACATCCTTGTCATTCGTTCCTCATTTTCGACCAAATGAGGTGCAAACCTGGATAACTCTGCAAACTTCGCCTCGTACTGGGACACCGTCATGTTGTTTTGTTCCAGTCTAATAAACTCAACCTCCTTCATATGACGAATACTTTCAGGAAAGTACTTGTCATTGAACAGTTTTTGAAATGTTTCCCAGGACATGTTGAGTGCGTCAGGCTGGGTACGCTTCACAGACTCCCACCAGTAGTCTGCCTCACCGCGGAACATAAAGGTGGCGAATGGAACCTTCTGTTCCTCCGTGCATCCCAAGACATCAAATATCTTGGTAATTTGCTTGACCCACGTTTCCGCCATGATCGGATCCGGCTTTCCCTTAAATTCTGGTGGTCCCAATTCTTTGAACTGCTTAGCTGTGACAAACCGCGCGTTGTTATCATTTCCACCCGTATTCTGCACACGAGTCTCCCTCGTCTGATTTTGCATGAACTGCAAAAAGCTCCTAAACATTCCATCATTCATCGTTTGCTCGGTAACGTTGTTTACAGGAGGAATATTGCCTTCCTGTTGCACGTTCCCCTGGGTAGTGATCAAAGGTGTCTCCACGGTCTGATTTACTCCATTATTAACGTTCTCAGCTGCCATTCTTAAATACTGCCATAAAACAAGGGTTAATAGTCATGTCATATATTATCCCTATACTCTGACCGACCAAATAAACACCAAATAAACTTAGTCAGGTCATACTAGCGAAGGAATTCCCCGTCTCTCCCCTCCTAGTTCTTGTCTCACATCTCAGCCAGGGATCATATCCCTAAGCTCTGATACCAACTGTGACGCCCCCAAAATAGGTATACAACACCCATTCTGAGTCGCCAAATACATGGTACAGAAAAAACTACAACTTCAATAATACAATTGTCGTGCAAAATACGACAACACATACTGTGAGTTTAAATACAAATATTGTCTTCTAGACAATATCCACACTCAAATAAATCCTCATTACAATTATTCAAACACTATTTTACAGAAATAGTGAGGACTGCTAATACATCTTTCTAGAACCATCACTCCATACCCCGACTAGATCCTGCTATGTTCTCACCTCCTGAGAAGAAAAATGGAACAAAAAGGAAAAGGGTGAGCTCAACTAGCCCAGTAAAGAATATTATGACTAAGATAATATACAACAAATTATCGTTAGTCTTCAACAGGGAAAAATCTGATAAAATATAATCGACAACAAGTTTTAGATCAACAACTGCAGCGGAAACAGCAAACCATTAGAAGAGTCAAGTAGAGAAAGAATTCTACTATCTTCTAAGATTTAAAAGTCCATCATCAATATTTTATCCCTGTAACATCAATTAATAATCATCTTTAACCAAATATTCATCTTTGCACTACAGGCCAAAGATATTCATTTGTATCACCAGTCGGTCATGTTCATCTCAACACCTGTTCATCTTTGCACTACAGGCCAAAGATATTCATCAAGTAATTATACATCTTTGCACTACAGGCCAAAGATATTCAGTAATATCATCATTTAGGACTGAGGATGATGAAAAATATCTTAAAGAGAACGAATCCAATGAGACAGAAGGACAAATAGTAGGGATTCGTATAACAGTTTATCCAAGATCAATAATACTTCATAATAATCAATTGTGAAGCAGAATTCAAAAATAAAGATCAAAACATGGATACAATCAAAGATAGTAACCATAATAGACATCTTGGACAAAAAGGGAAAATTTTATTTTTCGGTGAATAGTGCCGTATTCGTGAATAGTGCCGTATACGTGAATAGTGCCGTATACGTGAATAGTAACCCCGACACAAAAAGTTCCAAATTTGATAAAAACTCATATCAATATTTCAGCATAATGATATTGAAGAAAATAATATCATTAAGAAGAAAATAATATCCCTTACCTCAAAATATCAGTACTTCTGGTCGGAATACCGGTATAAGGCTGAAAGAAACTTGCTCTGATGAATAGAAACTCTCAAAGTATCTAAATACTCACAAAATACACTCAATAATCTAGAGAGAGAAAGAGAGAAAACTTGTTTCTGGTGTGATTTTCAATTCTAACTTAGCCCTCTATTTATAGGAAAATTTTGGTAGGTTTGACCTGCAACCTGATGGCTTTACCTGCTACTATTCCCACCCACCACATTTGAAATATAATTCAGCACATTTCTTCACCAACCACAAGTGGGGCCCACCAATTCTAGAATTTTCCACCAAAATGATTTATAAAAATTTCTGAACCAGTCATCTCTTAAAATTCATAATAAATCATACGTTCATTTTTAACGGTTCAAAATTTGTGGACATATACTCAACTTATATATGTATAACATATCCAAAAATTACCACGATCCAACGGTCGGATTAAAAATTATAACCCCCGCAAAATATCTCAAAAACCCTGATTTTTAATACCTCCATTCCGACAAAAATACTGATAAAAACCTCAACATTAACTCCTTCATTTTTAACCACAAAAATATATCCCTCATTTATATCCACATAAAATAAATATTTCCTTATCATATGAATCAATAATTAATTATTCACAAATAATATTACAGAATCACATTTATGACAACCAGGCCGTTCCCAGGAAAGAGGGGGCTTTCCAATAAGGATTTCTCCTTACTGGCGCGCAATTAGATGACCAAACCTCTCCTTAGACAGAACTTTCTAGACATTGCCAATAATGTTATCTAATAATATTATTCAAATAATATGAATTATTGATCTGATAAATGAAAATACTGTGCAGCAACAATTATTGAAACAACAATAATATAAAATATCAACGCAGCAATTATTGAATCAATAAAATAAAATATTGAATAATAACTACTGTAACAATTATTGAGTAGTGCCTTCTTACGTAAGAATCAATAATTGGTGCAATACCGTGTGCTACTGTATTTTAACCACCGGGTATTCCAACAGTATTAACGGTAACAACTACGCCGTTATTTATAAACAACTTATACTTGTCGTTTTCTTCATCCAATCGCTTTCCGTTATGGGGCCCACACAAGGCTGCGTCGTCGTACGAATATTCCCCGACAGCAAGAATATTCCACGACCAACCGAATATTCACCGACCAAAAATAAATATTTTATAACCACTTGCTTATTTTGTAAAATTTGCACATTTCACCCATAACCAAAGTATTATATCAAATTAACCCCTTATTATTCACAATAATATTTAGAGAAAATTTGATTTTATTCATTAATAAGTTGGGGTCTTACACTTGGCTTGGTTTATGAAGATTCCTTCATCAGTCTGCTTTACTTACAGTTTAAGGAAGAAATTCAGCTCACCCATCATGCTTATTTCAAACTTGCTCTGCATTAGGTTGGAGAATCTCTTACATAACTTTTCGTTAGAATAACCAAAAATAATATCATCAACATATATTTTAACGAATAAGACTTTGTCTTTATGCTTTCTAAGAAATAATGTGGTATCTACTGTAAGACCCCAACTTATTAATGAATAAAATCAAATTTTCTCTAAATATTATTGTGAATAATAAGGGGTTAATTTGATATAATACTTTGGTTATGGGTGAAATGTGCAAATTTTACAAAATAAGCAAGTGGTTATAAAATATTTATTTTTGGTCGGTGAATATTCGGTTGGTCGTGGAATATTCTTGCTGTCGGGGAATATTCGTACGACGACGCAGCCTTGTGTGGGCCCCATAACGGAAAGCGATTGGATGAAGAAAACAACAAGTATAAGTTGTTTATAAATAACGGCGTAGTTGTTACCGTTAATACTGTTGGAATACCCGGTGGTTAAAATACAGTAGCACACGGTATTGCACCAATTATTGATTCTTACGTAAGAAGGCACTACTCAATAATTGTTACAGTAGTTATTATTCAATATTTTATTTTATTGATTCAATAATTGCTGCGTTGATATTTTATATTATTGTTGTTTCAATAATTGTTGCTGCACAGTATTTTCATTTATCAGATCAATAATTCATATTATTTGAATAATATTATTAGATAACATTATTGGCAATGTCTAGAAAGTTCTGTCTAAGGAGAGGTTTGGTCATCTAATTGCGCGCCAGTAAGGAGAAATCCTTATTGGAAAGCCCCCTCTTTCCTGGGAACGGCCTGGTTGTCATAAATGTGATTCTGTAATATTATTTGTGAATAATTAATTATTGATTCATATGATAAGGAAATATTTATTTTATGTGGATATAAATGAGGGATATATTTTTGTGGTTAAAAATGAAGGAGTTAATGTTGAGGTGTTTTATCAGTATTTTTATCGGAATGGAGGTATTAAAAATCAAATCAGGGTTTTTGAGAAATATTGCGGGTGTTATAATTTTTAATCCGACCGTTGGATCGTGGTAATTTTTGGATATGTTATACATATATAAGTTGAGTATATGTCCACAAATTTTGAACCGTTAAAAATGAACGTATGATTTATTATGAATTTTACAAGATGACTGGTTCAGAAATTGTTGAATTTTTGGAGTTTATCATTTTGATGGAAAATTCTAGAATTGGTGGGCCCCACTTGTGGTTGGTGAAGAAATGTGCTGAATTATATTTCAAATGTGGTGGGTGGGAATAGTAGCAGGTAAAGCCATCAGGTTGCAGGTCAAACCTACTAAAATTTTCCTATAAATAGAGGGCTAAGTTAGAATTGAAAATCACACCAGAAACAAGTTTTCTCTCTTTCTCTCTCTAGATTATTGAGTGTATTTTGTGAGTATTTAGATACTTTGAGAGTTTCTATTCATCAGAGCAAGTTTCTTTCAGCCTTATACCGGTATTCCGACCAGAAGTACTGATATCTTGAGGTAAGGGATATTATTTTCTTCTTAATGATATTATTTTCTTCAATATCATTATGCTGAAATATTGATATGAGTTTTTATCAAATTTGGAACTTTTTGTGTCGGGGGTTACTATTCACGTATACGGCACTATTCACATATACGGCACTATTCACGAATACGGCACTATTCACGAATACGACACTATTCACCGAAAAATAAAATTTTTCCTTTTTGTCCAAGATGTCTATTATGGTTACTATCTTTGATTGTATCCATGTTTTGATCTTTATTTTTGAATTCTGCTTCACAATTGATTATTATGAAGTATTATTGATCTTGGATAAACTGTTATACGAATCCCTACTATTTGTCCTTCTGTCTCATTGGATTCGTTCTCTTTAAGATATTTTTCATCATCCTCAGTCCTAAATGATGATATTACTGAATATCTTTGGCCTGTAGTGCAAAGATGTATAATTACTTGATGAATATCTTTGGCCTGTAGTGCAAAGATGAACAGGTGTTGAGATGAACATGACCGACTGATGATACAAATGAATATCTTTGGCCTGTAGTGCAAAGATGAATATTTGGTTAAAGATGATTATTAATTGATGTTACAGGGATAAAATATTGATGATGGACTTTTAAATCTTAGAAGATAGTAGAATTCTTTCTCTACTTGACTCTTCTAATGGTTTGTTGTTTCCGCTGCAGTTGTTGATCTAAAACTTGTTGTCGATTATATTTTATCAGATTTTTCCCTGTTGAAGACTAACGATAATTTGTTGTATATTATCTTAGTCATAATATTCTTTACTGGGCTAGTTGAGCTCACCCTTTTCCTTTTTGTTCCATTTTTCTTCTCAGGAGGTGAGAACATAGCAGGATCTAGTCGGGGTATGGAGTGATGGTTCTAGAAAGATGTATTAGCAGTCCTCACTATTTCTGTAAAATAGTGTTTGAATAATTGTAATGAGGATTTATTTGAGTGTGGATATTGTCTAGAAGACAATATTTGTATTTAAACTCACAGTATGTGTTGTCGTATTTTGCACGACAATTGTATTATTGAAGTTGTAGTTTGCTTTCTGTACCATGTATTTGGCGACTCAGAATGGGTGTTGTATACCTATTCTGGGGGCGTCACAGTTGGTATCAGAGCTTAGGGATATGATCCCTGGCTGAGATGTGAGACAAGAACTAGGAGGGGAGAGACGGGGAATTCCTTCACTAGTATGACTTGACTAAGTTTATTTGGTGTTTATTTGGTCGGTCAGAGTATAGGGATAATATATGACATGACTATTAACCCTTGTTTTATGGCAGTATTTAAGAATGGCAGCTGAGAACGTTAATAATGGAGTAAATCAGACCGTGGAGACACCTTTGATCACCACCCAGGGGAACGTGCAACAGGAAGGCAATATTCCTCCTGTAAACAACGTTACCGAGCAAACGATGAATGATGGAATGTTTAGGAGCTTTTTGCAGTTCATGCAAAATCAGACGAGGGAGACTCGTGTGCAGAATACGGGTGGAAATGATAACGCGCGGTTTGTCACAGCTAAGCAGTTCAAAGAATTGGGACCACCAGAATTTAAGGGAAAGCCGGATCCGATCATGGCGGAAACGTGGGTCAAGCAAATTACCAAGATATTCGATGTCTTGGGATGCACGGAGGAACAGAAGGTTCCATTCGCCACCTTTATGTTCCGCGGTGAGGCAGACTACTGGTGGGAGTCTGTGAAGCGTACCCAGCCTGACGCACTCAACATGTCCTGGGAAACATTTCAAAAACTGTTCAATGACAAGTACTTTCCTGAAAGTATTCGTCATATGAAGGAGGTAGAGTTTATCAGACTGGAACAAAACAACATGACGGTGTCCCAGTACGAGGCGAAGTTTGCAGAGTTATCCAGGTTTGCACCTCATTTGGTCGAAAATGAGGAACGAATGACAAGGATGTTTCTGAGAGGTCTAAAACCCGAGATTCGACAATATCTTATCTCTCATAAATTTTCTTTATATTCAGATGTTGTAAATAGGGCTCAATTATTAGAGCGAGATAATGAGTATGTGCAACCGAGGGACCACAACCAGGGTCATACCGGTGGCGGCAGTCATCGAAGCAATGAAAACCAGCAGGGAGGAAAATATTCGGACAAAAGCGGTAACCACTCTGGTGGTAATCGTGGTCGTGATAATAGAAGGAGCGAGTCGGGAGGAGATTTCAAGAAGAGAAGGTACAACAATGATAACGTGAAGACGTCAGCACAAACATCAACTGTTTCTAGGGGAGGAGAACGACCACCGGTCGTATGTTACAAATGTGGGAAAGAGGGACATATCAGCCCAAACTGCCCACAACAATCCAAGGTATGTTATAACTGTGGAAAGGAGGGTCATATAGCTCGAGAGTGTTCTGTAGCAAAACCAAGTTCAGCGGGGATGGTGACTCCAAAAGTTGTCCCGGATAAGTCAAAGTCAACGGTTCCTGGAAGAGCGTTTGTCGTTACTGGCCAAAACGCGAGAAACCCGAACGAGGTGATCACGGGTTAGTTAATTATAAATTTTTGCGAAGTTTATACTTTACTAGATACCGGTTCTACCCATTCTTTTATCTCTCCTGCTTGTGCTCAACGTTTAAACTTGACTCCGGAGAAATTGGACTTTAACTTATCTGTTGAAACTCCGTTGGGTGAAACCTTCGTTACATCTACAGTTTATAAATCTTGCATGATCCAAGTTGGTACTATCACATTACCTGTTGATCTTATCTCTTTAAAGATACTTGCTTTTGATGTGATTTTAGGAATTGATTGGTTAACCACTCATCATGCCAAAATTGATTGCTTTCGTAAGGTTGTTAGTTTTCATATTCCTAAGCAACCTGTTATTCAAATTCAAGCAACCAAACCATTGAAGTCAAACTCTTTCATATCAAGCCGTAAAGTCATTCGTTTATTGAAAAATGGATGTCAAGCTTTCTTAGCCTATGTCATGGACTTGAACAAAAATACGTCAGATTTGAATGATATTTCTGTTGTTAGTGAATTTCCTGACGTATTTCCTGAAGAATTTTCTGGCCTAACCCAGAGCGTGATATTGAATTTTTGTATTGACCTTGAACCCGGTACAAAGCCCATTTCTAAAATCTCACATTGAATAGCTCCTATTGAACTTCAGGAGTTAAAAACCTAACTGTAGAAGTTTGTACCCGAGCCTTTATCTGGTGACTTCCTTTGTGGAATGCACCAAAGCCAGACTCTCTGTAAGGGACTCTATATTTGTGTGGTGGTAAAACAATAGGTGCTATTGTGACGTGCTATCCAAGATTGGGATATGAATCACAATTGAGAGCAACCGAAGTCGGTGACCAAAGTACGTAGCTTTCTGGGCTTAACTGGTTACTATCGGAGATTCGTAGAAAGATTTTCTTGAATCGCTACTCCGTTAACTTAGCTGACTCAGAAAGATATAAAATTCGTATGGAGCGAGGAATGCGAGAAGATTTTCCAATAGCTCAAGAGGCGACTCATTCAGAACCTGTTCTGACCATACCATCCTGGAAAAGCGAACGTGGTAGCTGACGCGTTGAGTAGAAGATTGTACGCGAGTACGAGTGCGATACTGTTGAACACAAAGACCTATTTTGTATAATTTATAAATGATAGAGATAGAGTTAATGACTCTAGGGACCCACGTGATGATATACGAGTAAAATCGACTTTAATCGATAAAGTTAAAGCTGCTCAAGCTACGGATATAGAGCTGATGCGTATGAAGAAGAAAGTGCAAGAAGGTGCTATTCCAGAAGCAAGAATCGATGAAGAAGGAATACTTCGAGTCAACTCCAGACTTTGTGTTCCTAACGATTTTGACTTGAAGCATAGAATAATGATGGAGGCACACAACACACCGTTTGCAATCCATCCTGGGAGTACCAAAATGTATCACGATCTTCGACATACATTTTGGTGGAGCAATATGAAAAGAGAGATCGCGGAGTTTATCTCGAGATGTTTAACTTGTCAACGTGTAAAAGCGGAGCATCAAGTACCAAAGGGTCCATTGCAACCACTTGAGATTCCGAAATGGAAGTGGGAACACATTACTATGGATTTTGTTACAGGTCTTCCCAAGGTTTCTCAAGGCATAGATGCGATTTGGGTTATTGTTGATAGATTAACCAAGTCCGCTCATTTCTTGCCGATACGTGAGACTTATTCCCTTGAACGTCTTGCTAGTATGTACGTGAACGAGATTGTGAGATTGCATGGCATGCCAGTATCCATAGTTTCGGATCGTGACCCAAGATTCACTTCACGATTTTGGGTTAGCTTGCAGAAAGCTATGGGCACGGATTTACGATTCAGTTCAGCATACCATCCTCAAACGGACGGACAATCAGAGAGGACTATTCAAACTCTTGAAGATCTATTAAGACTTTGTGTCTTAGATCTCAAAGGGAGTTGGGATAAGTACCTACCATTGGTGGAATTCTCCTACAACAACAGTTATCAGGCGAGCATAGGTATGGCTCCATTTGAGGCGTTGTATGGAAGAAAATGTCGTTCTCCAGTATGCTGGGACGAGGTGGGTGAAGCAACATTGTTGGGACCAGAATTGGTACGCATTACTACAGAGAAGATCCAAACGATTCGACAACGTATACAAACGGCACAGGATCGACAAAAGAGTTATGCGGATCTTCATCGGAAGGACGTGGAATTTAATATTGGGGATCATGTATTGTTACGTGTTGCACCATGGAAGGGAGTTACAAGATTTGGGAAGAGAGGAAAGCTCAATCCAAGATTTGTTGGTCCATTTGAGATTCTTGAGCGAATAGGAAATGTGGCATATAGACTCGCATTACCTCCAAGCATGTCTCGTGTTCATAATGTTTTTCACATATCTATGCTTCGTAAATATGTTAAAGACCCGAACCACATTATTGAGTTAGAACCAGACGAGATAGCTGAAGATTTAACGTACGAGGAGGTACCTGTTAAGATCTTGGATAGGAAAGAGCATGTCCTACGCACGAAGGTTATACCACAAGTTAAGGTTTTGTGGAGAAACCATGCTATTGAAGAAATGACCTGGGAGTTGGAATCAGAAATGAAAGCGAGGTATCCTCACCTTTTTGAAACATCAGGTACGTACGTCAATTTCGAGGACGAAATTTCATAAGGAGGGGAGGTTGTAAGACCCCAACTTATTAATGAATAAAATCAAATTTTCTCTAAATATTATTGTGAATAATAAGGGGTTAATTTGATATAATACTTTGGTTATGGGTGAAATGTGCAAATTTTGCAAAATAAGCAAGTGGTTATAAAATATTTATTTTTGGTCGGTGAATATTCGGTTGGTCGTGGAATATTCTTGCTGTCGGGGAATATTCGTACGACGACGCAGCCTTGTGTGGGCCCCATAACGGAAAGCGATTGGATGAAGAAAACGACAAGTATAAGTTGTTTATAAATAACGGCGTAGTTGTTACCGTTAATACTGTTGGAATACCCGGTGGTTAAAATACAGTAGCACACGGTATTGCACCAATTATTGATTCTTACGTAAGAAGGCACTACTCAATAATTGTTACAGTAGTTATTATTCAATATTTTATTTTATTGATTCAATAATTGCTGCGTTGATATTTTATATTATTGTTGTTTCAATAATTGTTGCTGCACAGTATTTTCATTTATCAGATCAATAATTCATATTATTTGAATAATATTATTAGATAACATTATTGGCAATGTCTAGAAAGTTCTGTCTAAGGAGAGGTTTGGTCATCTAATTGCGCGCCAGTAAGGAGAAATCCTTATTGGAAAGCCCCCTCTTTCCTGGGAACGGCCTGGTTGTCATAAATGTGATTCTGTAATATTATTTGTGAATAATTAATTATTGATTCATATGATAAGGAAATATTTATTTTATGTGGATATAAATGAGGGATATATTTTTGTGGTTAAAAATGAAGGAGTTAATGTTGAGGTGTTTTATCAGTATTTTTATCGGAATGGAGGTATTAAAAATCAAATCAGGGTTTTTGAGAAATATTGCGGGTGTTATAATTTTTAATCCGACCGTTGGATCGTGGTAATTTTTGGATATGTTATACATATATAAGTTGAGTATATGTCCACAAATTTTGAACCGTTAAAAATGAACGTATGATTTATTATGAATTTTACAAGATGACTGGTTCAGAAATTGTTGAATTTTGGAGTTTATCATTTTGATGGAAAATTCTAGAATTGGTGGGCCCCACTTGTGGTTGGTGAAGAAATGTGCTGAATTATATTTCAAATGTGGTGGGTGGGAATAGTAGCAGGTAAAGCCATCAGGTTGCAGGTCAAACCTACTAAAATTTTCCTATAAATAGAGGGCTAAGTTAGAATTGAAAATCACACCAGAAACAAGTTTTCTCTCTTTCTCTCTCTAGATTATTGAGTGTATTTTGTGAGTATTTAGATACTTTGAGAGTTTCTATTCATCAGAGCAAGTTTCTTTCAGCCTTATACCGGTATTCTGACCAGAAGTACTGATATCTTGAGGTAAGGGATATTATTTTCTTCTTAATGATATTATTTTCTTCAATATCATTATGCTGAAATATTGATATGAGTTTTTATCAAATTTGGAACTTTTTGTGTCGGGGGTTACTATTCACGTATACGGCACTATTCACGTATACGGCACTATTCACGAATACGGCACTATTCACCGAAAAATAAAATTTTTCCTTTTTGTCCAAGATGTCTATTATGGTTACTATCTTTGATTGTATCCATGTTTTGATCTTTATTTTTGAATTCTGCTTCACAATTGATTATTATGAAGTATTATTGATCTTGGATAAACTGTTATACGAATCCCTACTATTTGTCCTTCTGTCTCATTGGATTCGTTCTTTTTAAGATATTTTTCATCATCCTCAGTCCTAAATGATGATATTACTGAATATCTTTGGCCTGTAGTGCAAAGATGTATAATTACTTGATGAATATCTTTGGCCTGTAGTGCAAAGATGAACAGGTGTTGAGATGAACATGACCGACTGATGATACAAATGAATATCTTTGGCCTGTAGTGCAAAGATGAATATTTGGTTAAAGATGATTATTAATTGATGTTACAGGGATAAAATATTGATGATGGACTTTTAAATCTTAGAAGATAGTAGAATTCTTTCTCTACTTGACTCTTCTAATGGTTTGTTGTTTCCGCTGCAGTTGTTGATCTAAAACTTGTTGTCGATTATATTTTATCAGATTTTTCCCTGTTGAAGACTAACGATAATTTGTTGTATATTATCTTAGTCATAATATTCTTTACTGGGCTAGTTGAGCTCACCCTTTTCCTTTTTGTTCTATTTTTCTTCTCAGGAGGTGAGAACATAGCAGGATCTAGTCGGGGTATGGAGTGATGGTTCTAGAAAGATGTATTAGCAGTCCTCACTATTTCTGTAAAATAGTGTTTGAATAATTGTAATGAGGATTTATTTGGGTGTGGATATTGTCTAGAAGACAATATTTGTATTTAAACTCACAGTATGTGTTGTCGTATTTTGCACGACAATTGTATTATTGAAGTTGTAGTTTGCTTTCTGTACCATGTATTTGGCGACTCAGAATGGGTGTTGTATACCTATTCTGGTGGCGTCACATCTACTCTACCTCTAGTGAACCCATTTTCAATCAGGAAGTTAGTTAATGTTTCATACCATGCTCTAGGTGCTTGTTTAAGACCATATAAGGCTTTGTCTAATCTATAAACATAATTGGAAAGAGATGGATTGATAAAACCTGGAGGTTGCTCTACATAGACTTCTTCTTGAAGTTCTCTATTCAGGAATGCACTTTTGACATCCATGTAAGACCCCAACTTTTATAAATAAAGATGAATTTTCTATAAATATCAGTTTTGAATATTATGGAGTTAATTTGATATAATGTTATAGTTGTGGGTAATATTTATAAATTTTGCAAAGTACGCAAGTTGTTATATAATATTCGATTGGTCGGGAAATATTCGTTTTAACAGGGAATATTCGTACAACGGCACAATCATTGGTGGACCCCACAACGGAATTATTGTCAGATTGAGAAAACGACAAAAATATTTTATTAAAAATAACGGCGGAAGTTTTACCATTAATACTGTTGAACTACTCGGTAGTAAAAGTACAGTAATACGTGTGGTTGCATAGTAGCACACGGTATTGATTATTAATGCTTATGTGAGAAGTCACTCAGTTTGATTCAATTATTGTCAGTTAATAATATGAATTATTTAGCGATAATGACGTTTTGTTTTATTCGTATTATTAACGTAATAAAACAGAAACATCTTTTTATATAAAACAGAATACTTTATTAAAGTTATTCTATAAATAAATATATTATATTTTATTTAAAAGATTTTTCTTTAAATATGGACCGTCAGATTAAAGTAATCAATCTGGACCGTTCATGGATTAGTTACTATGCATTCTATTTTTCTATAAATAGCAGCTCATTCCTTCATTATTTCTTACGAATTCACTGAACTCTAGAGAGAGAAACTATATAGAGAGAGAGAAGAAGAGTATTCTGCTACTTAACTACTTCCTTATTTCAGCTCTTCTTTAAAACGGTAAGGGGTGTTATTCTTTCTTATTCATGAAGAGAACTGTTGTTATTCCATTTCTTATTATTCTGTTGGAATAACCTGTATACGCGGTCTACCCTATACTTGGTGACATTCTTCTATTATTCTGTTGGAACATCCTGTCTGTGTGTTTTACACCGGACCTGGTTCCGTTTTTATTATTATTCTGTTGGAACATCCTGTCTGTGTGTTTTACACCGGACCTGGTTCCGTCTTGTTATTATTCTGTTGGATCATCCTGTCTGTGTGTTTTACACCGGACCTGGTTCCACTATTTATTCTGTCAGAATATCCTGTCTGTGCGTTTACGCCGTTGGAATAACCTGTCTGTGCGGTCTATCGCATGCATGGTGATTTCTTTTGTTATTCCATTCTTTATTATACTCAGTTGGTTAAGTTTTGACTTCTATACTCCATGAAATTTGTGGAATATCCTTGATAGTTGCGTTTCATCCAGTATCTTTTCAAGAAAATATTCTTCTAAGCATTCTTGAATTTTACTCCACAAAGCAGTATCGACAATTTGGACGTTGTTAATTCTTGGATAAATTAATTCTTGAACTTGTTTTATTGAATTCTTATATCATTGTCATCATCCTCATGTTTATAAAATGTGGAAAGTCATCTGTGCCCTGTAGTGCATAGATGGACTTGGTATGATTATGACCAGGGATTATTCGGTATAATCATGACCGTAATGTTACAAATGATGTGGTAAAAGTCCTCATTGGCCCGTAGTGCGTTGATGGACAGTTGTTGGCATAATCATGACCATTAATGAATACACGAATATCCTTGGCCGTAGTGCAGGGGTGATTCGATGATGTGGATTATTTTATTAAGCTGAGTCTCAGCGATCACAGTGTTGAAAAACCTTTTAAATCATAAAAGATAGTAGAGTTTATTTTCTACTTGACTCTTTTAATGGATTGCTTGTTCGCTGCAGTTAAACTTGATGTCTATTATATTTTATCAGTTTAACATTGTTGAAGGCTAATGATAATTTATTCTGCATTATCTTAGTCATAATATTTCTTACTGGGCTAGTTGAGCTCACCCTTTCTTTCACTGTTCTCTTCAGGAAATGAGAACGTAGCTGGGGCAAGTCGGGAACGGAGTGATGGTCCGAATGATAGTATTAGTTAGTAGTCCTCACTATTCTATGTAATGGTGTGTTAATAAATGTAATGAGGACTCCTTTTGAGTATGAATACTCTCTAGAAGATAATATTTGTATTCAAACTCACAGTTTATGTTTTGTCGTATTGTACACGACAGTTGTATTTGTATTCTGTACTATGTATCTGACGACCCAAGATGGGTGATGTATACCTAATTTTGGGGGCGTCACAGTTGGTATCAGAGCTTAGGGATATGATCCCTGGCTAAGATGTGAGAATAGAACTAGGAGGGGAGAGACGGGGAATTCCTTCGCTAGTATGACCTACCTAAGTTTATTTGCATGGTATTTAATTGGTCGGTCATAATATAAGGATAATATATGACATATCAATTAACTTTTATTTTGTGGCAGTATCTGAAAATGGCATCTGAGAATGTTGAGAATAGCAATGGAGCACAGGCGACTGTTGATTCACCACATATCAATAATCAGGATAATGTGCATCAGGAAGGTGACAATCCTCATGCAAACAACAACACTGACCAGATGATGAATGATGGAATGTTCAGAAACTTTATGCAGTTCATGCAACAGCAGGCGAGAGCGGCTCCTGTCCAAAATATAGGTGGAAACACTGAAAACTCTCGGACGGTCACCGCTAAACAGTTCAAGGAGCTGGGACCACCAGAGTTTAAGGGAGAGCCAAAACCACTTATAGTGGAAACATGGATAAAGCAGATTACCAAGATATTTGATGTCTTGGGATGCTCCGAGGAGCAAAAGGTTCCCTTTGCCGCCTTTATGTTGCGAGGAGAGGCAGATTACTGGTGGGAATCGATTAAGCGTACTCAACCTGCCGCACTGAAGATGTCTTGGGAGAAGTTCCAAGAGCTGTTCAATGACAAATACTTTCCCGAAAGTGTTCGTCACATGAAGGAGGTGGAGTTCATCAAATTGGAGCAGAATAATATGACCGTGTCGCAGTATGAGGCTAAATTTGCTGAGTTGTCCCGGTTTGCGTCCCACTTGGTGGATAATGAAGAGAGAATGACGCGAATGTTTTTGCGAGGTTTGAAACCTGAGATACGTCAACATCTTATTTCTCATAAACTGTGTTTGTATTCAGATGTTGTGAATAGGGCTCAGTTAGTGGAGCGCGATAACGAGTCAACGCAACCAAAAGAGAGCAGTCGGCAAAATGATAATACCAGTGAGAGCAGTCATCGAAGCGGTGACAACAAGCGTGGAGGGAATCAACAGGCCAGAAATGGTAACCACTTCGGTGGTAATCAGGGCCAAAACAATAAGAATGGTCATTTCAAGAAGAGGAGATTCAACAATGATGGAAAGACGTCAGCACCAGCACCCGTTGTTAAGGAAGGAGAACGACCACCTATCATATGTTTCAAATGCGGAGGGGAGGGGCACATCAGTCCAAACTGCGCGATGCCGTCTAAAGCATGTTATAATTGTGGAAGAGAAGGTCATTTAGCTCGATTTTGTCGTTTACCAAAAATAAGTTCAGCCAAGATGGAGACACCAAAGGCCGTCCCAGAAAAGTCAAAACCGGTAGTGCAAGGGAGAGCGTTTGTTGTGACCTCCCAGAAAGCAAGGAACCCGAATGAGGTCATCACGGGTAAGCTTATCATAAACTCTAACGAAGTCTATACTTTATTTGATACCGGTTCTACCCATTCTTTTATTTCTCCTACTTGCGCTCATCGATTAAATTTGATTCCGGAGAAATTAGACTTTGACTTATCTGTTGAAACTCCATTGGGAGAAACCTTCATTACATCCACGGTTTATAAGTCTTGTTTGGTTCAAGTTGGTACCCACACATTACCTGTCGATCTTATTTCATTAAAAATACTTGCATTTGACGTGATTCTAGGGATTGATTGGTTAACTACTCATCATGCAAAAATTGATTGTTTTCGTAAGGTTGTTAGCTTTCATATTCCTAATCGACCTATTATGCGAATTCAAGCAACCAAACCATTAAAATCAATCGCTGTCATCTCAAGCCATAAAGCTATTCGTTTATTGAAAAACGGATGTCAAGCTTTCTTAGCTCATGTCACGGATCTAAACAAAAATACGTCAGTTTTGAATGATATTTCTATTGTTAATAAATTCCCTGACGTATTCCCTGAAGAACTTCCTGGCCTACCCCCAGAGCGTGAAATTGAATTTTGTATCGACCTTGAACCCGGTACAAAACCCATTTCCAAAGCCCCATATCGAATGGCTCCTATTGAACTTCAGGAGTTAAAGATCCAACTGCAGGAATTGTTAGACATTGGCTTTATTCGTCCTAGTACTTCTCCTTGGGGTGCTCCTGTGCTATTCGTGAAGAAGAAAGATGGAAGTATGCGACTTTGTATTGATTATCGGGAGTTGAATCATGTCACCATCAAAAATAGGTACCCATTGCCACGTATTGATGACCTGTTTGACCAGTTGCAAGGAGCACAATTCTTTTCAAAGATCGATCTTCGTTCTGGATATCATCAGCTGAAGGTTAGAACTGAGGATATTCCAAAGACGGCTTTTAGAACTCGGTACGGGCATTATGAATTCCTAGTCATGTCCTTTGGATTGACTAATGCTCCTGCTGCCTTCATGGATATGATGAACCGGGTATTCAAGGAATATTTGGATCACTTTGTGGTCGTCTTTATTGATGACATCCTTATTTATTCCAAAAGCCGTGAAGATCATGAGCAACACTTGAGGCTGGTACTCCAAAAGCTTCGTGAATACAAGCTTTATGCCAAGTTGAAGAAATGCGAGTTCTGGCTGGAGGAGGTAGCATTCCTTGGGCACGTAGTATCAAGTCGTGGAATATCGGTTGACCCGGCAAAGATTGAAGCTATTCAAAGCTGGGAGCAACCTAAATCAGTGACCGAAGTACGTAGCTTTCTTGGTTTAGCTGGTTATTATCGGAGATTCGTGGAAGGATTTTCTCGAATCGCTACTCCATTAACTCAGCTGACTCGGAAAGATACAAAGTTCGGTTGGAGCGAAGAATGTGAGCAGAGTTTTCAAGAACTCAAGAGGAGACTCATTTCAGCACCTGTTCTAACAATACCATCTGGCTCGGAGGGATTTGTCATCTACAGTGATGCTTCGAGCAAAGGGTTGGGATGCGTTCTCATGCAACATGGAAAAGTCATAGCCTATGCATCAAGACAACTCAAGGAATATGAGAGGAATTATCCTACTCATGATCTAGAGTTGGCAGCTGTTGTCTTTGCACTTAAAATTTGGAGGCATTACTTGTATGGGGAGAAGGTGGAGATCTTTACGGATCATAAAAGCCTCAAATATTTCTTCACTCAAAAGGAACTCAACATGCGACAACGACGTTGGCTTGAACTGTTGAAAGATTATGATCATACCATTCAATACCATCCTGGAAAAGCGAACGTGGTAGCTGACGCATTGAGTAGAAGATCATATGCAAGTACGAGTGCAATATTGTCAACACAAAGGCCCATTTTGTGTGACTTGCAAAGGATGGAGATAGAGTTAAAGACTCCAGGGACCCATGTGATGATGGCGAATATACGAGTAGAACCAACTTTAATCGATAAAGTTAAAGCTGCTCAAGCTACAGACCTGGAGCTGATGCGTATGAGGAAGAAAGTGCAAGAAGGTGCTATGCCGGAAGCAAGAATCGATGAAGAAGGAATACTTCGAGTCAACTCCAGACTTTGTGTTCCTAACAACCCTGATTTAAAGTATGAAATCATGATGGAGGCGCACAACACACCGTTTGCAATCCATCCTGGAAGTACCAAAATGTATCATGATCTTCGTCATACATTTTGGTGGAGCAATATGAAGAGAGAGATAGCGTTGTTTATCTCAAGGTGTCTAACTTGTCAACGAGTCAAAGCGGAGCATCAAGTACCAAAAGGTCCATTGCAACCACTTGAAATTCCAGAATGGAAGTGGGAGCACATTACCATGGATTTCGTTACCGGTCTTCCTAAGGTTTCTCAAGGTATAGATGCGATTTGGGTCATTGTTGATAGATTGACCAAGTCTGCTCATTTCTTACCGATACGAGAAACTTATACACTTGAACGTCTTGCTCGTATGTACATAAACGAGATTGTAAGACTGCATGGTATGCCAGTATCCATAGTTTCTGATCGAGACCCAAGATTCACTTCACGATTTTGGGTTAGTTTACAAAAAGCTATGGGCACAGATTTACGATTTAGTTTGGCATATCATCCTCAGACGGACGGACAATCAGAGAGGACTATTCAAACTCTAGAAGATTTATTAAGACTCTGTGTCTTTGACTTCAAGGGAAGTTGGGACAAGTTCTTACCATTGGTGGAGTTTTCCTACAACAACAGTTATCAAGCAAGTATTGGCATGGCTCCATTCGAAGCATTGTATGGAAGAAAATGTCGTTCTCCAGTATGCTGGGATGAGGTGGGTGAAGCAACGTTGTTGGGACCGGAGTTGGTACGTATGACTACAGAAAAGATTCAAACGATCCGACAACGTATAAAAACCTCACAAGATCGACAAAAGAGTTATGCTGATCTTCATCGAAAGGACGTGGAATTTGATGTAGGAGATCATGTGTTCTTACGTGTTGCTCCATGGAAAGGAGTTACGAGATTTGGAAAAAGAGGAAAGCTCAATCCTCGATTCATCGGTCCATTTTTAATCCTCGATCGAGTAGGAACTGTGGCTTATAGACTCGCTTTACCGCCAAGTATGTCTCGTGTTCATAACGTTTTTCACATATCCATGTTACGCAAATATGTGGAAGACCCGAACCACATTATTGAGTTAGAACCGGACGAAATAGCGGAGGATTTGACGTATGAAGAAGTTCCTGTTCAAATCTTGGATAAGAAGGAACATATTCTACGCTCCAAGGTTATACCTCAAGTCAAAGTTTTGTGGAGAAACCACGATGTTGAGGAAATGACTTGGGAGTTAGAATCTGAAATGAAATCAAGGTATCCTTACCTCTTCGACATACCAGGTACGTACCCTAATTTCGAGGGCAAAATTTCATAAGAAGGGGAGGTTGTAAGACCCCAACTTTTATAAATAAAGATGAATTTTCTATAAATATCATTTTTGAATATTATGGAGTTAATTTGATATAATGTTATAGTTGTGGGTAATATTTATAAATTTTGCAAAGTACGCAAGTTGTTATATAATATTCGATTGGTCGGGGAATATTCGTTTTAACAGGGAATATTCGTACAACGGCACAATCATTGGTGGACCCCACAACGAAATTATTGTCGGATTGAGAAAACGACAAAAATATTTTATTAAAAATAACGGCGGAAGTTTTACCATTGATACTGTTGAACTACTCGGTAGTAAAAGTACAGTAATACGTGTGGTTGCATAGTAGCACACGGTATTGATTATTAATGCTTATGTGAGAAGTCACTCAGTTTGATTCAATTATTGTCAGTTAATAATATGAATTATTTAGCGATAATGACGTTTTGTTTTATTCGTATTATTAACGTAATAAAACAGAAACATCTTTTTATATAAAACAGAATACTTTATTAAAGTTATTCTATAAATAGAATATATTATATTTTATTTAAAAGATTTTTCTTTAAATATGGACCGTCAGATTAAAGTAATCAATCTGGACCGTTCATGGATTAGTTACTATGCATTCTATTTTTCTATAAATAGCAGCTCATTCCTTCATTATTTCTTACGAATTCACTGAACTCTAGAGAGAAACTATAGAGAGAAACTATAGAGAGAGAGAAGAAGAGTATTCTGCTACTTAACTACTTCCTTATTTCAGCTCTTCTTTAAAACGGTAAGGGGTGTTATTCTTTCTTATTCATGAAGAGAACTGTTGTTATTCCATTTCTTATTATTCTGTTGCAATAACCTGTATACGCGGTCTACCCTATACTTGGTGACATTCTTCTATTATTCTGTTGGAACATCCTGTCTGTGTATTTTACACCGGACCTGGTTCCGTTTTTATTATTATTCTGTTGGAACATCCTGTCTGCGTGTTTTACACCGGACCTGGTTCCGCCTTGTTATTATTCTGTTGGAACATCCTGTCTGTGTGTTTTACACCGGACCTGGTTCCATTATTTATTCTGTCGGAATATCCTGTCTGTGCGTTTACGCCGGACCTGGTTCCATTATTTATTATTCTGTCGGAATATCCTGTCTGTGCGTTTACGCTGGACCTGGTTCCATTATTTATTATTCTGTTGGAATAACCTGTCTGTGCGGTCTATCGCATGCATGGTGATTTCTTTTGTTATTCCATTCTTTATTATACTCAGTTGGTTAAGTTTTGACTTCTATACTCCATGAAATTTGTGGAATATCCTTGATAGTTGCGTTTCATCCAGTATCTTTTCAAGAAAATATTCTTCTAAGCATTCTTGAATTTTACTCCACAAAGCAGTATCATGTTGACAATTTGGACGTTGTTAATTCTTGGATAAATTAATTCTTGAACTTGTTTTATTGAATTCTTATATCATTGTCATCATCCTCATGTTTATAAAATGTTGAAAGTCATCTGTGGCCTGTAGTGCATAGATGGACTTGGTATGATTATGACCAGGGATTATTCGGTATAATCATGACCGTAATGTTACAAATGATGTGGTAAAAGTCCTCATTGGCCCGTAGTGCGTTGATGGACAGTTGTTGGCATGATCATGACCATTAATGAATACACGAATATCCTTGGCCGTAGTGCAGGGGTGATTCGATGATGTGGATTATTTTATTAAGCTGAGTCTCAGCGATCAAAGTGTTGAAAAACTTTTTAAATCATAAAAGATAGTAGAGTTTATTTTCTACTTGACTCTTTTAATGGATTGCTTGATTCGCTGCAGTTAAACTTGATGTCTATTATATTTTATCAGTTTAACATTATTGAAGGCTAATGATAATTTATTCTGCATTATCTTAGTCATAATATTTCTTACTGGGCTAGTTGAGCTCACCCTTTCTTTCAATGTTCTCTTCAGGAAATGAGAACGTAGCTGGGGCAAGTCGGGAAATGGAGTGATGGTCCGAATGATAGTATTAGTTAGTAGTCCTCACTATTCTATGTAATGGTGTGTTAATAAATGTAATGAGGACTCCTTTTGAGTATGGATACTCTCTAGAAGATAATATTTGAATTTAAACTCACAGTTTATGTTTTGTCGTATTGTACACGACAGTTGTATTAGTAAGTTGTATTTGTATTCTGTACTATGTATCTGACGACCCAATATGGGTGATGTATACCTAATTTTGGGGGCGTCACAATCCATCTAGAAGACCTTAAACTTCATGTGAGCAGCAAAGGAAAGAAAGATTCTGATGGCTTCTAGTCTGGCAACAGGTGCAAATGTCTCATCGTAGTCAATGTCTTCTTCCTAAGAGTAGCCCTTGGCCACTAATCTTTCCTTGTCCTGGTTATTACTCCATCTTCATCCATCTTGTTTCTGAAGACCCATTTGGTTCCAATAACAAGATGACTCTTTGGTCTTCGTACCAATCTCCATACTTTTCTTCTTTTAAATTGGTTGAGTTCTTTCTGCATGGCTTCTATCCAGCTGCAGCCTTCCATAGCATCATCTATCTTCTTTGGTTCCATTTGTGATAGAAAGCTTAGATAAAAGCATTCATTTTGGGTGGAAGCTCTTGTTTTGACTCTTGCACTCGGATCTCCAATGATTAGATCTTGAGTGTGATCTCTTGCCCATCTGTTTCTAGTTGGAACATCTGTCCTAATACCTGCTTGTCTTAAATCTTCAAGATCTATTTCTTCTTCTTGGTGTGGAGGTTCGTTGTCTTGCATAGACCTCTCTACAATCTCATTTTCTTGTTCAATGATTTCACTATCTGGCACTACAATCGTAGTGTTGAGCTCGACGATTTCATTCGTAGTGTCTGCACTATCGATCGTAGTGTCTTGAAGCACTGTTTTGTCTAAGTATGTTTGATCAAAGATGATGTGAATCGAGACTTCAACACTCAGTGTCTTCTTATTGAATACTCGGTAGGCCTTACTGTCTGTGGCATATCCAAGAAAGATTCATTCGTCTGACTTGGGTTGAAATTTTGTCAAGTACTGCTTCCCATTGTTGAGAATATAGCATGCACAGCCGAATACATGAAAGTAGCTGATATTTGGCTTTCTTCCTTTCCACAGTTCGTAGGGAGTCTTCTTGATCGTAGAGTGTATCAGTGATCTATTTTGCGTGTAACATTCAGTGTTGACGGCTTCTACCCAGAAGTATTCAGGTAGATGGGCTGCTTCTAGTAGAGTTCTTTCAGCCTCTATCAAGGTTATGTTCTTTCTTTCAGCTACTCCATTTTGTTGAGGAGTTCGTGGAGCTGAGAAGTTATGGTTGATGCCATTGTCTGAGCAGAACTGGTTCATTTATAAGAAGTTGAATTCTCTTCCATGATTACTCCTTATAGCCTTGATTTTCTCTCCTTTTCGTTCATCACCAATCTGAACATCTTGATCAATTGGGAGCTCGTTTCATCCTTTGAGGTTAGGAAGAATACCCATGTGAATTTGGTGTAGTCGTCGACTATAACTAGAGAGTATCTTTTTCCTCCAATACTTGTTGTTCGAATTGGCCCAAATAGATCCATGTGGAGAAACTGCAGGGGCTTGTCGATAGAGTTGGCAGTTTTGCTCTTGAATGAGCTTCTGGTTTGCTTTCCAAGCTGACAGACATTGCATGGCCTTTCTTTTACGAAGTTGAACTTAGGTAGGCCTGCAACGAGATCTTTTGATGCCAGTTTGGACATACTTTTGAAGTTTAAGTGGGGTAACTGTCTATGCCATAGCCAGCTCATTTCTTCATATGCTTTTGCCAGAAAGCATATTTTCTCATCTGAGCTTAGTTGACCAAGATTCACTGTGTAGACATTTCCTTCTCTTGTCCTAGTTAACTTTACAGCAGATGTCTTCAAATCTCTGACTTGACACTGGTTATTGAGGAATGTTACTTGATGACCCTTATCGTAGACTTGGCTGATGCTTAGAGAAGGTTGTGTTAGAGACCTTCCACATATGCTACCTTGCTGAAAGATACTGCACCATTACCAGCAGAGCCATATCGTCTTGTCTTGCCCGAGCCGTTGTCAACAAGGATGACTGAGGGACCCTCCTTCTCTATGTAGTTAGATAAAAGGGCTTTGTTCCCAGTCATGTGTCTTGAGCATCCACTATCCAGATACCAGTTTGTGATCGTGGAGCTTTTTTCCTGTCATAACATTGAACCTTCATTTTGGTACCCATATTTGCATGGGTCATATTTTGTTAGTACCCTTAGGGACCCAAATCTGTCTGATCTTGGGTCTCACATTCATGGAATTATAATAGCATTTTGTAGCCTTGTGACCTACTCTATTGCACACAAAACACTTAATGTGATACATGCCTGTGTGTGTGTGAGGGTTCATTCTCCATTTGGACTTTTGTGGTTCTTTAGTCATTCTTCTGTTAAACTGATTTTCCTTCTTCCACATGTCCTTGGGTCTCATGAAATGTGAGGAGGGTATCTTACCTCTACAGTACCTTCCCAGTTGGTTCGTAGAGTTGGTTTTATTTAACTCTACAATCCTTAGAGGTTGGTGAGTAGATGATGGGTTACTCTTCTCTTTTCTGAAGCCTAGGCCAGCATGAGATCCTTTATTCCTTGGAGTATAGACGGAAACAGTAGAACAAGGTTGGGCTGGTTCTTCCTTTTGTGAGGATTTCATAAAGGTAATGCTTCTACTAAAACTTGAGGCATTACTAGTGCTAGTTTCCTTTATGTTTTCCACACATGACTCTGGAGTGGATTCCCCAAAGCCTAGGCCTGTTCTGTCAAATGCATTTCTCTGACTAGAGAGCAGGGAGTCCATAGATGACGAGGATTTATTCCATGTAGAGATAGTCTTTTCTAGTTCCTCAATTTTAGAGGTTAGATTAGACTCCCTTTGTGCATTGAGTTCATTTGTCTGTTTTAAGATCTCATTCTCAGCCTCAAGCTTGGAGAGAAGGTTAGTACTTAGAAGAGCTATTTCAAGCTCTTCTAGAACTTTCTTTTTCTCCTCTTGAAGAAGTGGATGATCCTTAGACAGAACTCTGAACCACTTCATGTATTGATGTAGATCAGTTTTTATGCCATGCAATGCAGTTCTCAAATCATTAATGTCTACATCAGGAGAGTTGAAGTCAAATACCTCATCGAGATTTACTTCATATATGTTGGAATTTTGTTTGTCCTTTGCATGTTTGGCCATTAGGCACAGATTAGCCATTTGTGGTTCTTCATCATCTCCAGAATCATATCCAGCTACCAGGCCTTTGTCTCTCTTATGAGGCCTTTTGTTGCATTTGTATTCCTTCTTTGCATGTGATTTCTTCTTTAGTTCTTCTCTAAGAGGTTTGTTGCAGTTGACAATGAAGTGGCCAGGCTTCTTGCAGTTGTAGCATAGATCATTCATTTGCTCCTGGCTGTTATAGTTGCTGACCTTCTTTCGCTTGCTGGTTTTGCCTTGACGCATAAACCTTCTTAGTCTTTTTACTAGCATAGCAAAGTCTTCATCATCGTCTTCGTCATAGTCAGAGTCAATCTTAGTGTTGACATTGGATGCATTTTCAGTTGCTTTGAGAGCAACACCCTTATCCTTCTTTCTTCCTTCTGATAGGGTTTCAGCTCGTTGAGTCAGCTCCAGTTCTTATGTCAGGAGTTTGCCATATAGCTATTGAACTGTCATCTCATGAAGATTCTTTGACTCTCTAATAGTGGTGGTTTTTGCATCCCACCTGCTTGGTAGGGCTCTCATGAACTTTATGATCAGATCTTTATTTGGATAGATCTTCCCATATGCTTGTAGAGAGTTAAGCAGAATGTTGAATCTCTCATAGGTGGCAGTTACGTTTTCTCCTTGAACATGAGCAAACATTTCATATTGCTGTGTCAGAAATGATTGTTTGTTTTCTCTTACTTCTTCTGTTCCTTCATGCATGATGAGCAGTGCTTCCCAAACCTCCTTTGTTGTTTTGATGTTGACAACGTTTTCAAACAGACCGTCTTCTAAAGATTGAAACAAAATGTTCTTGGCCTTCTTGTCAAGTTGGATAGCTCTCTTCTCGTTGTCAGTCCATTCTTCTTTGACTTTAATTTGAATTCTGTTTGGATCGTCTGTAGTTGGTGCAAGTTTTGTTGGAATATAGGGCCCATTTTGAACGGTCTCAAATAGATCTTCATCTATTGAGTCCATGTATGCTTGAATCCGAACTTTCCAGTTAGCAAATTTATCTTTATTGCACATTGGTGGCTTGCTGCCTCCTATAGTTCTTGATTCACTTGGTAAGTGTGCCATTGGATCTACTAAAGCTTTGTAGGCTGAATAATAGAACCTGCTCTGATACCAATTGTTAGTTCCCGGAGGCACAATAGTTATCTAGAAGTGGGGGGGGGGTTGAATAGATATTTAAAAATCTTTTCGTTTTAACTTGTTAGTAGATAATGATTAAAACTTTAGCGAAATTAATATTAGTTTTAATCTCCGTTAAGATAGTGAGTTTATGAGAGTGAGGCAGATATAACAGTTATAGTGAGAATGTAAGAGACACAGTTGTTTTAAGTGGTTCAAAGCACTTAAAGCTCCTAGTCCACTCTTCTACTCCTCGAGTAGGAAATCCACTAAGGATGGCTTTTACACTTTCTGAATCACTTAGATTCCTTCTAGACCAGCAGTCTAGGAACTTCTTAGTACACTTTTGAACTTTTCAAGTCCACCGGACTTGGTGTGACAGCCCGAATTTTTGAAAATTATTAAAATAAACATTTAATAAATAAAATTCTTATTATGATATGAGAGAGTAATTTATGTTACATATAAATGTATATGTTAATATGTTATGATTGTGAGATCGTAAATAATTAAAATATTTATCAAGTAAAATAAGTATTTTAGTTGAAATATTTATGGATTAAAATAAATATTCAATAGAAATTATTATGGAATAATTTATTTAACTATGATGATATTAAATAAATCGATGATAAATAATTTTATAATTTGTGCATATTTATTACGTTAATGTGTTGGTGATTTTCTAATTTAATTAAGTAATTAAATTAGAAGATTAATGATTATTAAATAAAATTATAATTATATTGGCTAAATAGAAGCTATAATTTTATTAGTAAGGTTTATTTGGATTTATTAATGAATTGAGATTAATTCAATTCAAATAGTTAATGGGTGTGACAAGGGTATCATATGATACGAAGGATTGTAAAAAAATTAAATTAAAAAGAATATTTTGGGTGCTAGCCAAACATGACCTAGTGACCCTTTGTTATGGTAACTGATAGGACATAATGTATACACATTATGTTTATATCAGTTATATGAAGGTTACGTGTTTTGTTCCTAAAGCCTAAGGCTAAAGCTAGAAGAGAAAATACAGAGGAAGAGAGAACTCTAGAGAGGAATTGGGAGGCAATTGGAAGAGAAATCCTTGAAAACAAGAAGGAAGTAGCAATTCTCTAACATCTCCTAACAAAGCTAAATAAGAATTAAGAGGTAAATAACCTAGTTTCTTCTTAGTTTGGGTGATCTTGAGTTGTCCTTTAAATTTCAAAATTTAGTTGGATGAATTGCTAAATATGATATATATATATATATATATATATATATATATATATATATATATATATATATATATATATATATTGTTAGATGTTTATAATCGTTTAGTTGTCATCTAGAAATGATTTTCAGAAATCAAATCCATGAAAACATGATTTAGAATGAAGAAATTGAGTTTTATTGATATATATACATTAGGGCTTGTTTTGGAATCAAAATTTATGATGAAGTCATGATATAATATTAAATTGATGATATATGTTGTTAGTATGTTGAATTATGAAAATAACGAAAGTAAAATGAATCGAAATGGTTGAGAAACGAATTCGTAGTGAACGAATTCGCTAAATTGTCAAAACATGAATAATTAGAATGAACATGAGTTGTAAATTCATATTAAGGTTAGTTAATGTTTATGTTAGTTGATGGGTATTTGGTATGTTGTAGTTTTATGAGTTACAAACCTATAGAATCGAAAATGGACTGAATTGGATGAGTATAACTCATGTTATGATCATTGGAAGAAGTAAGGGTCTGTGTAATCACGAAGAGCAGAGTCTGAGGACCTATTCTGTGACTTTGGGCACAGCTGCACTGCCCCCAAGGCCAATTGGGGCGCAGCTGCGCCGGGCATCAATAACAGTTGGACTGCTCTAACCTGCTGCAGTAAATTAAGCATAACTTTTTCATACGAACTCCGATTAAGGCGATTCGAGAAGATCCGAAATGGGGACGAATAGACCTACAACTTTTGTTTTTTAAGGGTTTTAGTTTGAGATCTTTAAGAAGGGTCAAAATGGTCATCTTTAGGACTATTGTGTTTTCGGAGGCAATTGGAGGGCGTCGGGCATGCACGTATGCAAGTGTAGTGCTCTTGATGATAATAGATGTTGTTCTAAGTTATAGAACTTGAATATTATGAAGTATAATGATGCTTAAAATTAATAAATGATATATTACATAAGTTGAATACGCATACTAAGCACACATAAGAGAGACAAATTGGGCGTGTGACGAATAAACGTCGAAACGTCATCATAAGTGAAAATGAACATAAAAAGTGTTTTAAATCAAATGAAAGGAATATTATAAGATATTGAATAGTGTTAATATAAAACAAATAATGATTCCTAGCAGGACTTAAGCACTTGAATGAACTTCGAATATAAAATATAGTGAGTTATAAGTCGAAAGTTAGATTTTGCTGGCTGTCGAGCTCAACCTTGAAAATAACCATTTTTGCAGGTTAAGGATTGAAGGTAACACTATGTGCTACTTGAATGACGTGGATCCAAAATAATACACGAAGATTAATATTTTAGCTAAAGTTGTTATTTCCTTATACCATGATGAGGATTCATGAATATATTAAACGTTTTATGATGTATAGTTTTATGTTGAGTTATAAAGCTAAAGTTAGAGTTATCTGATATGTAAAGGTTATCAGATTGAAATGTAAACGTTTATATAATAATAGTGATAATGGGAATCGTAAAAACAAGATTGATTCAAAGTCATATAGATGGTAAAGGTTTTGATTCAGGGAATTAAAATAAGAAGACATAAAAGTTTACATTATTCCGCATTTTATAAAGTTTAACATTGAATAATGATGTAAAATCAGAAGGTAGATGTGTTATTAACGACCAAAGTTGAGAATTAAATTGTATGAATTTTGGGGTCGTTATAGTTGGTATCAAAGTTGTAGGTTATAAACCTTAGATAGGAGTATCTTAGGCTATAACCTTAGAGAAGGAATGTGAAGATACCGAAAGAATAATCTCAGATAGAGTTTGAACAATAATAAGTAATTTAAGAAATTTATAAAGAAGGGGTTAAAACATGTGTGAGAGGATTCAAAGAAGAATCTCGCAGAGTTATAAGGAGTATGAATGTGGGGTTACCCAACTCCAATAATAAGGATGTAAGGTGATAATAAATAGACAATGTCTATAAGAAGAGAATAATAAAGAAGTTAAGAATATAAGGTTATATCTAAGTATGGTACAATTGTACTCTTTAATAGTTGATGTATGGTATCTGGGCTAAACGATTCCTTCATAGAGCGGAGGTATATACGAACTAGCAACTCGGAACCTAGTTTGTTGGTTGTTAGTGGGAAACCACTCAACGTACCATATTAAAACTATTAGAGACTCGATGTGTACCAAGTGTAGAAACCGGATGTGACAACCTGAGAATTTAGAAAAAATTTAAATTTTTTTTATTAATTGACTTAAATTTCAAAATTAGAACCTAGAAAGAAAATAAGTGTATGCGTTAGATATTTTTAAGATGGAATTTTGAGGATTTCATAATTTTGTAAAGGATTTAGGTGAATTATTCATGATTAAGGGAATACGTGAATATGTTCTGTGAGTATGGTCAATTATATGTTCAGAATGTGGTTAAGGGTCAAAGGTTGACCAAATAAACGATATCTTTAACAAACCCTAGGTATATATTAAGAACGTCAACGTTCAGTTAAAAAACCCTAGCAATTACCAAGAAACCCTAGAAACTGGTTCTGAAACCCTAATTTCGGTTCCGGGTATTCGAAACCCTAATTCAGAAGTTGGAAACCCTAAATTGGGAACTTAATGGCATAAGTGTAAATAATTATAATATTAATTAGGGTAACGCTTAATTAATTAGCAAACCCAAATTTCACTTTTTAAAGAAACCCTAATTTTTGGGTTATAAACCCTAATATATGATTTTGACCCTAATTGCTTAATTAGCGAGTTTAATTAGGAAATACTAATCCTAATTAGCAATATTTAAATTTTGATTGAGGAATTTTAATATAATTAGAAAATTTTAATTATAATTTAGAAATATTAATTTTCTATTTTGGAAAACCTAATTTGAAAATTTTAGAAATTATTTTCAAAACCTATGGGTGTAACCCTAAACCCTAAAGGTTTGGACCATTTACATAAATGCCATTAAATTTAATAGTTTAATGACCATTTTACCCTTTTTGTATTTTAGCTTACAAAATCTTGCCATATCCTTAGGTTGGTGACTAAACCTAGCCTAGCCTAGCATGTGCCTTAAAAAAAAATCCAAAGATCAGCCCTCACTGTCAACTATTTTCATTTACATCCAATTTTTCAATAATTGAAGAGAGAAAAATTCATATATTTGGATTATGTGTGTTCTACCACTCAACCATGCTATCCTCTCTCTAGACCCACGAAATTCTTTAGTAATTTAGTTCTTAGATTGATCCATATCAAGTTAAGAACAGAATCAAAGGGTCAGAATAAAAAAATCAAGGCTCAAAGTGGTAAGAACCCTAAAATTTTGAAATCCTTTGATCCTATGTTGTTTAATGTTAGTTGTTGGTTAAATATGTGTTATAAGGTGTCAGTTAGAGATCTGGGTTGTTGGATCATGGATCCATAACATCTAGATGCTCGAATCAAGCATTTTTAGAAATTTAGAAAAAGTTTAAGAAATGGCCTGACAGTCATATGCCAGAGGCCCTAGATCTTTCTCTGTTTTAGATATATGTTGTTTCATGTTATAAATGTGTTCTATGTCATGAGTACTTTGATATGAAGCTAGAAGCAAGGCCAGATCCTTAGTATATTAAGAGATTCAAGCGGTCAAACCGCGTTGACCGTTCACGGAAAACCTTTCTGGGTAACCCAGAATATTTCAACTGGTCTGACAACATTTTTAACGTCCCAGATCTTGCTGTGTGTTAATGGGTTGGCCCAGTTGTCGTTTGTTTGTTGTAGCCTGACATTTAGTCTACATACTAAAGTCACTAGATCACCATGATATTGCTCAGAATCAAAATTAGGAGTGGTCAAACCACCGTTGACCAACATACGGGAAGGAGATTATGGGTAACCCATAATCTTCAAGACCCGTTTCCTGACCCTTAGTTTGACCGGCCCAGATCTTGTGTATCTGATGATGTTATATTGTTATGATGTTATGAAGCTGTACTATGGCATCCAAACTATAATTTTGAACTTTTTTATTACACCAAACGAGCCCAAAAGCATATAAATATGATTTTAAAGTATTAAAAATACTTTGTGATATTATAAATATATTATAATATTATGACATGAATTTTATTAATATTTGATAATAAATAAATATTAATGATAATAGAATATTGGGGTATTTAATTCATTTAAATACGAGTTAATGATTGAAAAATCATGATAAATAGTAATAATTACATGAAAAATCATTAAGAGCTTAGAAAAATATTTTGACTGATAATAAAATTATTTAAGTTAATGGTTAAGTGTTTCACCAGAGTTTAATTGAACTTAAACTCAAAATTTTGTCCGACTAGACTGTCGGGACGTTAGATTTGTGTCGAGTTTAACTTAGACTGCAATAATTTGACTTGACACCGAGTCTTATATGTGTTATAGACTGATAGGGTTATATGTTATGTGTTTAGGTTATTCTATGCTTATATATATAATAGTATTATTACTGTGATGATATTATTCTAATATTGGAGATCTATATTACTAATATTAGGTCTTCGGATAAAGCGCTATAAATTGTGTAGCGGTAATCAACGGTTCAGGCAAGTTTATTTTTACTTAACTCTACTAAGAGTGTTTCATTCGGATAAGGTTATGGTTACTCATTGATGGTTGCCATGAATTGTACTTTGTACATGTTGCATGTATAAGTCAGGTATGAAAGGCTGTTCACATTCATTACCAGTTGGTCCAGATATATTTGTTCATGTTTAATACTTGTTCAGTCAAAAGTTTGTTCCTGATAGTTCACAATTATATTGTTGAATTATAGCCAGCTTATTATTCAGACTCTTTCAATCATGATATGTCTTAATAAATTTAAACTTGCTGGGCAACTTTCATGCTCACCCTTGCTATATCATGATTTAACATTGCAGATTAAGGTGAAAACGTCGGATACAGGAAAAGGATAATGCCAAGTTCAACTTGGGACAAAATGTGCAGCTAATTTGTAATAGAATAGTTTAATAAATATGTTATATGTCTGATAGTTTATGAATTGTGTATAATTTAAGGTTACTCGATTTTGGGGAAATAATGTGTACGTTTATTGTATAAACAATTTATGTTTATATCTTCCGCAAATAGTGATAGAATGATTGTACCGGATCCGTGGTGATTTAGGGCACGGATTCGGGGCTGTCACAGTTGGTATCAAAGCTGTTGGTTATAAACCTTAGGTAGGGTTACCTGAGACTAATAACCGCAGTGATTAGGATAGGCACTAACTCAAATAGAGTTAGGGTGTCGGTAAGATTCAAAGAAGGATCTCGGTGAGTTATAAGATACAAAGTTCCCTAACTCTGATAATAAAGTTGAATAGTAGTGGTGAATAGATAGAGTCTAAAAGACTAATAGTACAGTGATAGGAGATCGAAAAGCAAAACGATCATAGAATAGAAATGAATCGTAGTATATACGATGAGATCACCCCGTGTTCTGATATAGATTAAGCGAAGGATAGATAAGTCTGCGGCAAGAATATTGTGCGTCAGTGGTACTATATATGAATTGGTACAGATTCAGGAAAGGATTATGAATACGGATTAAATGAAATTCGCATTAAGAAGGGAGTAGGTTTAGGTGGGGATTCAATTGATGACTCATGTCAGTAGCTGAGTTGTATGATTCCTTGTTATGGGCGGGAAATTGTACTTGGTGTAAAAACCGCTTAGTTTCTGGCACTGATAATCATTGAAATGTTTGTGTTGCGCTATTTGCTATATGCATGTTAAAAGGGTGATTCCTTTCTCATGTGTATAACAGATAGATAGGTTATAGTTAGAGAATATAAGGTGAAGTACGAGTTCTTAAAACTCATACTTATGGTAAGTTCGTGACTCATAATTATATGAAATATTTATGAATCCCTCAGCGAATGGACGCCAAAGGTCTGTCTAGGACAAGTTCTTAAACTCATATAATTGTGGCAAGTTCCTGAACTCATAAGTGTGGTAAGTTTGACGAATTGGGTATAGTTTTGTGTGAATGAAGTATTAAGGATAATAGGAATAGATAGTCTGTTTAAGCAAATGATTATTAGTGGATACATAGATTTTCCAAAATTCCTAGCCATGCTAGACTCTGAACTTTTTGGACATCAAGCCAAATACGCACTATGTGCTTTTTTAAAAAAATATAGACTCGTTATCATTTTTGTAACGGTTTAAAGTATAGTCTATGCTACTTATTTCAGCTAGACGAAGATGATTTGAAATATCAAAAGTTATTTTACTTAACACTTATGTACCATGTAACCTGGTGCAGAGATGATAAAAAGTTGATAGAGTTGTAAATGTAGGAATACTTAGTGTGAATTCGATCTAAAAATCATTGTTCCACTATTGTATGATGTGTTATGACAAAGTCATATAATGACGGCATCCTCAAACGGACTGTTAATACAGTACGGCATCATGACGTCAATCTCAAAAATATTTTCAAAAATTTTAATTTGCCAACGGGGTTTGGCTACACCTAAATAATTCGATTGAATTGAATTATTGATATGAGTCTACGCTATTCAATTCAGCTAGACTAATGTTATAAAAACTTTAAGTGTTCATTGAAAGAAATTTCCCGAACCAAGTTGTTTTGGTGCGGAATCAATTAAGACTGAGGTAGAAGTTTATGTTGTAAGACCCCGAATTTTATGAAATAAAAGTATTCAATTTTTCTTATAATTACAATTCAGTAAATGGTTAAATTGATAAAAAGTTAAAGTTATGGGTGAAATGTGAAAATTTTTCAAAATATACAAGTGGTTATAAAATAATCATTGTTGTCGGGGAATATTCGTTTGGTCGTGGAATATTCTTTCTGTCGGGGAATATTCGTACGACGGCGCAGCTATTTGTGGCCCCATAGCAGAATAACTGTCGGGTGAAAAAAACGACAAATTTAAGTTTTTACAAATAACGGCGTAGTAGTTACCGTTAACACTGTTGGAATACCCGGTGATTAAAATACAGTAATACGCGTTATTGCACAGTAGCACACGGTATTGCACAGTATTTTTGAAATTATTGATTCTTACGTAAGAAGGCACTACTCAATAATTGTTACAGTAATTACTATTCAATATTTTATTTTATTGATTCAATAATTGCTACGTTGAAATTTTGTATTATTGTTGTTGTTGTTGCACAGTATTTTCTATTATCAGATCAATAATTCATATTATTTGAATAGTATTATTAGATAACATTATTGACAATGTCTAGAAAGTTCTGTCTAAGGAGAGGTTTGGTCATTTAATTGCGCGCCAGTAAGGAAAAATTCTTATTGGAAAGCCCCCTCTTTCCTGGGAACGGCCTGGTTGTCATAAATGTGATTCTGTAATATTATTTGTGAATAATTAATTATTGATTCATATGATAAGGAAATATTTATATTATGTGGATATAAATGAGGGATATATTTTTGTGGTTAAAAATGAAGGAGTTAATGTTGAGGTTTTTATCCGTATTTTTGTCGGAATGGAGGTATTAAAAATTAGGGTTTTTGAGATATTTTGCGGGGGTTATAAATTTTAATCCGACCGTTGGATCGTGATAATTTTTGGATATGTTATACATATATAAGTTGAGTATATGTCCACAAATTTTGAACCGTTAAAAATGAACGTATGATTTATTATGAATTTTACGAGATGACTGGTTCAGAAATTGTTGAATTTTCGGAGTTTATCATTTTGGTGGAAAATTCTAGAATTGGTGGGCCCCACTTGTGGTTGGTGAAGAAATGTGCTGAATTATATTTCAAATGTGGTGGGTGGGAATAGTAACAGGTAAAGCCATCAGGTTGCAGGTCAAACCTACCAAAATTTTCCTATAAATAGAGGGCTAAGTTAGAATTGAAAATCACACCAGAAACAAGTTTTCTCTCTTTCTCTCTCTATATTATTGAGTGTATTTTGTGAGTATTTAGATACTTTGAGAGTTGCTATTCAGTGCAAGTTTCCTTCGGCTTTGCATTCCAGTCAGAAGTACTGCTCTTTTGAGGTAAGGGATTGTAAGGGATAGTAAGGGATATTAAGGGATTTTAAGGGTTGTTATGATTTTCAGTTTCGTAATTTTTTTGATCTTCAAAAATTATGGAAAAATTTGAAATGATATTTTGATGAGTTTTATTGATTGTGTCCAAAAATGGTGATTTTTGGATGTATAGATTAAGAGTTATGAATTTTATGAAAAAGACTATTTTAAAAGTAACCGCTTATAATTCCTTGTGGTTAACTCCAAAATTGATGAAATTTTTATTGGGAGTACATGTATATGATAGAAGTATACTCTGTGAATTTCAGAATTTTTAGACAAAAGTACAATTTTTGATAAATGTCTAAATATTCGGCTATTTTGGCCATATGAAAAATAGTAAATGACTTTTAAAAATTCTGAGAAAAATATATGTTCACTATGGGACTATATTATGCTAAATCTCAGAAAAGAAATATTTTTGGAACTGATTTGGTATTTTTCATGAAAATGGTCTAGTTATGAGTAAATGAATTAAATATGTTTTGTGAAGAAAGAAAATTGGAAAATAGGATTTTATGGCTTGAGAATCCTATATGAGGTATATGCAGATTTTTGATGAGGGTTTTGGTTATTGATGATGAAATTATAAGAGTTGGCATTTTATGATGATTAAATGCATTAATTAGTAAAGTGTAAACAATTAAAATAAATTGTTTATAAATTTAAGTAATGTTATTCTTTCAATATCATTATACCGAAATATTGGTATGAATTTTATTGTGGAATTTCTATCTTTTGTGTCGGGGTTACTATTATGAGTTACTATTCACGATTTACTATTCATGAGTTACGAATATTACTCTTGAGATTAAAACTATATGTTGATCATATTATTTTTATCATCATATATAACATTTTTATAACCCTGATGTTGAAATTCTCTTTCACTTGAGTGTAAAGATGGGTAGATTATTGGTATGATCATGACTAGGGTTCTCTTTGGCCTGTAGTGCAAAGTTGAATTGTGACTGGTATGATCATGACCATTGAATTTATAATTGAATATCTTAAGCTTAAGTGCAAAGGTGAATTGATCAACATGGTTATAATTATTGTTTATATAAATTCTGAAATGATTATATATTTCTTTGAGATATGAATATATTTGGCCTGTAGTGCAAATATGAATTGTTGATGAATATCTTTGGCATGTAGTGCAAAGATGGCCTGTTGATGAATATCTTTGGCCTGTAGTGCAAAGATGAACTGTTGTTGAATATCTTTGGCCGTAGTGCAAAGATGGTTTGTTGATGAATATCTTTGGCCCGTAGTGCAAAGATGGATTTGTTAGTATGATTATAAACAGGAACTGTGATTTGGTATAACCATGATCTTTGATGTTTCAGGTAAAGACAGGTGATGAAAATATTCTTCGTCCTGGGTGCGAAGAAAAATTTATAGTCACAATTATGATTATGAGTTATTCATATGATTGTGGAAAGGAACTGTTGAGTGATGTTACATGGATAAAATATTGTTGGTGGATTTTTAACATGGAGAAGATAATAGACTTTATAGTCTATTTGACTCTTCTAATGGATTGCTCGTTCCGCTGCAACTATGGTTGAAATTTTTATCATTTACCATATGTTCTAAATCTCTGATTTATTGTTGATGAAGGCTATTGATAATTGAATTATCTTTAGTCATGATATTCTTTACTGAGCTAGTTGTGCTCACCCTTTTGCTTCACAATTCCTTTCAGGTAATAAGAGTGTAGCTGGGTCGAGCGGGGGTAACAAGGGAATAGAACGGTGGTCATCATTTAGTAGTTATATTTGGTGAAGAAAATAGGGTGAGGCGAACCCAACGTTGGAAGGGTGTTTTGTCACTATCATACAAGATGTCTAATGACATACAACCTCGTGTCATCATAAGACAGGGTTGTGCTCATCCACTTGCTGAGTATATATACGAGCACTACCTATATAATCTTGGTGTTTGTTTGAAGTATAATTCTCAATTAGAGACAGTGGAGATAATGATAAGTCAAGAGAAGACTCACCATTGGGAAGAATATGATAGTAATCTTCTCGTTTTTCTTTGGGGTCTATTGGGTCAACCAAGGATAATTCTGTGGCCATATGATATCTATCATAACCTAGACGCGTGGCCTCCCATGTACGAAGGTTTCCTTGAGCACTTCCCAAAGATTCTAATTTCTAAAACAGTTTTTGACTATACCTTTATGTAAGGTGTCATTGTGAGGTGATGTCCACGGTTGGAACATGAGTCACATTTGGTATATATTTGTATCCAAACTCACAGCATATGTGTTGTTGTATTTTGCACGACAATTGTTGTAATAAAGTTGTAGTTATTTTCTGTACCATGTATTTGGCGACTCAGAATAGGTTGGATGGAATGGACCTATTTTGGGGTTGTCACAGGTGGTATCAGAGCTTAGGGATATGATCTCTGGCGGAGATCGGGGAATATAACTAGGAGGGGAGAGATGAGTAAATCCTTCGCTAGTGTGTCCTACCTAAGCTTATTTGTTGGTCAGTCATAATATCGGGATATTATGTGATATGTTAATTTGTTAAATTAACCCTTGTTTTGAAGCTGTATTCTAGAATGATATATGAAATACAGGAGATGAGCAATGGAGAAATTATGATGACAGGGAAGATGGAATCTGAAATGAAAGGAAGGTATTCTCAACTCTTTGAAATACCAGGTACGTAAATTTCGAGGACGAAATTTCATAAGGAGGGGAGATTGTAAGACCCCGAATTTTATGAAATAAAAGTATTCAATTTTTCTTATAATTACAATTCAGTAAATGGTTAAATTGATAAAAAGTTAAAGTTATGGGTGAAATATGAAATTTTTTCAAAATATACAAGTGGTTATAAAATAATCATTGTTGTCGGGGAATATTCGTTTGGTCGTGGAATATTCTTTCTGTCGGGGAATATTCGTACGACGGCGCAGCTATTTGTGGGCCCCATAACAGAATAACTGTCGGGTGAAGAAAACGACAAATTTGAGTTTTTACAAATAACGGCGTAGTTGTTACCGTTAACACTGTTGGAATACCCGGTGGTTAAAATACAGTAATACGCGTTATTGCACAGTAGCACACGGTATTGCACAGTATTTTTGAAATTATTGATTCTTACGTAAGAAGGCACTACTCAATAATTGTTACAGTAATTACTGTTCAATATTTTATTTTATTGATTCAATAATTGCTACGTTGAAATTTTGTATTATTGTTGTTGTTGTTGCACAGTATTTTCCATTATCAGATCAATAATTCATATTATTTGAATAATATTATTAGATAACATTATTGGCAATGTCTAGAAAGTTCTGTCTAAGGAGAGGTTTGGTCATCTAATTGCGCGCCAGTAAGGAAAAATTCTTATTGGAAAGCCCCCTCTTTCCTGGGAACGGCCTGGTTGTCATAAATGTGATTCTGTAATATTATTTGTGAATAATTAATTATTGATTCATATGATAAGGAAATATTTATTTTATGTGGATATAAATGAGGGATATATTTTTGTGGTTAAAAATGAAGGAGTTAATGTTGAGGTTTTTATCCGTATTTTTGTCGGAATGGAGGTATTAAAAATCAGGGTTTTTGAGATATTTTGCGGGGTTATAATTTTTAATCCGACCGTTGGATCGTGGTAATTTTTGGATATGTTATACATATATAAGTTGAGTATATGTCCACAAATTTTGAACCGTTAAAAATGAACGTATGATTTATTATGAATTTTACGAGATGACTGGTTCAGAAATTGTTGAATTTTCGGAGTTTATCATTTTGGTGGAAAATTCTAGAATTGGTGGGCCCCACTTGTGGTTGGTGAAGAAATGTGCTGAATTATATTTCAAATGTGGTGGGTGGGAATAGTAGCAGGTAAAGCCATCAGGTTGCAGGTCAAACCTACCAAAATTTTCCTATAAATAGAGGGCTAAGTTAGAATTGAAAATCACACCAGAAACAAGTTTTCTCTCTTTCTCTCTCTAGATTATGAGTGTATTTTGTGAGTATTTAGATACTTTGAGAGTTGCTATTCAGTGCAAGTTTCCTTCGGCTTTGCATTCCAGTCAGAAGTACTGCTCTTTTGAGGTAAGGGATTGTAAGGGATAGTAAGGGATATTAAGGGATTTTAAGGGTTGTTATGATTTTCAGTTTCGTAATTTTTTTGATCTTCAAAAATTCTGGAAAAATTTGAAATGATATTTTGATGAGTTTTATTGATTGTGTCCAAAAATGGTGATTTTTGGATGTATAGATTGAGAGTTATGAATTTTACGGAAAAAGACTATTTTAAAAGTAACCGCTTATAATTCCTTGTGGTTAACTCCAAAATTGATGAAATTTTTATTGGGAGTACATGTATATGATAGAAGTATACTCTGTGAATTTCAGAATTTTTAGACAAAAGTACAATTTTTGATAAATGTCTAAATATTCGGCTATTTTGGCCATATGAAAAATAGTAAATGACTTTTAAAAATTCTGAGAAAAATATATGTTCACTATGGGACTATATTATGCTAAATCTCAGAAAAGAAATATTTTTGGAACTGATTTGGTATTTTTCATGAAAATGGTCTAGTTATGAGTAAATGAATTAAATATGTTTTGTGAAGAAAGAAAATTGGAAAATAGGATTTTATGGCTTGAGAATCCTATATGAGGTATATGCAGATTTTTGATGAGGGTTTTGGTTATTGATGATGAAATTGTAAGAGTTGGCATTTTATGATGATTAAATGCATTAATTAGTAAAGTGTAAACAATTAAAATAAATTGTTTATAAATTTAAGTAATGTTATTCTTTCAATATCATTATACCGAAATATTGGTATGAATTTTATTGTGGAATTTCTATCTTTTGTGTCGGGGTTACTATTTATGAGTTACTATTCACGATTTACTATTCATGAGTTACGAATATTACTCTTGAGATTAAAACTATATGTTGATCATATTATTTTTATCATCATATATAACATTTTTATAACCCTGATGTTGAAATTCTCTTTCGCTTGAGTGTAAAGATGGGTAAATTATTGGTATGATCATGACTAGGGTTCTCTTTGGCCTGTAGTGCAAAGTTGAATTGTGACTGGTATGATCATGACCATTGAATTTATAATTGAATATCTTAAGCTTAAGTGCAAAGGTGAATTGATCAACATGGTTATAATTATTGTTTATATAAATTCTGAAATGATTATATATTTCTTTGAGATATGAATATATTTGGCCTGTAGTGCAAATATGAATTGTTGATGAATATCTTTGGCATGTAGTGCAAAGATGGCCTGTTGATGAATATCTTTGGCCTGTAGTGCAAAGATGAACTGTTGTTGAATATCTTTGGCCGTAGTGCAAAGATGGTTTGTTGATGAATATCTTTGGCCCGTAGTGCAAAGATGGATTTGTTAGTATGATTATAAACAGGAACTGTGATTTGGTATAACCATGATCTTTGATGTTTCAGGTAAAGACAGGTGATGAAAATATTCTTCGTCCTGGGTGCGAAGAAAAATTTATAGTCACAATTATGATTATGAGTTATTCATATGATTGTGGAAAGGAACTGTTGAGTGATGTTACATGGATAAAATATTGTTGGTGGATTTTTAACATGGAGAAGATAATAGACTTTATAGTCTATTTGACTCTTCTAATGGATTGCTCGTTCCGCTGCAACTATGGTTGAAATTTTTATCATTTACCATATGTTCTAAATCTCTGATTTATTGTTGATGAAGGCTATTGATAATTGAATTATCTTTAGTCATGATATTCTTTACTGAGCTAGTTGTGCTCACCCTTTTGCTTCACAATTCCTTTCAGGTAATAAGAGTGTAGCTGGGTCGAGCGGGGGTAACAAGGGAATAGAACGGTGGTCATCATTTAGTAGTTATATTTGGTGAAGAAAATAGGGTGAGGCGAACCCAACGTTGGAAGGGTGTTTTGTTACTATCATACAAGATGTCTAATGACATACAACCTCGTGTCATCATAAGACAGGGTTATGCTCATCCACTTGCTGAGTATATATACGAGCACTACCTATATAATCTTGGTGTTTGTTTAAAGTATAATTCTCAATTAGAGACAGTAGAGATAATGATATGTCAAGAGAAGACTCACCATTGGGAAGAATATGATAGTAATCTTCTCGTTTTTCTTTGGGGTCTATTGGGTAAACCAAGGATAATTCTGTGGTCATATGATATCTATCATAACCTAGACGCATGGCCTCCCATGTACGAAGGTTTCCTTGAGCACTTCCCAAAGATTTTAATTTCTAAAACAATTTTTGACTATACCTTTATGTAAGGTGTCATTGTGAGGTGATGTCCACGATTGGAACATGAGTCATAGTTGGTATATATTTGTATCCAAACTCACAGCATATGTGTTGTTGTATTTTGCACGACAATTGTTGTAATAAAGTTGTAGTTATTTTCTGTACCATGTATTTGGCGACTCAGAATAGGTTGGATGGAATGGACCTATTTTGGGGTTGTCACATATGTGCCCAAGGCGAATACGAGAAACAGATCAGACCAAAAGTACGTTATAAGTACAGGGCATATAGGGCTAATTACCCACTATGTCCGTAAGTTAAGACGGTTAGCGAATGAATTTCCATATAACCTTTGCGAAAATGACAGACAATAGTCTGTAAAACTCTTCATCACAATTTCAAAATTTTTACTCTTGTGAGAGGTGTATTGGGTAGCATGGGATGATGAGTATGAACGGTGTAAGGTGTATGGTGTGAGGTAAATTTCGGGGACAAAATTTTTAGAACAAGGGGTGAATGTGACAACCCGAGAATTTATAAAATTTTTAAAATTTTTTTATTAATTGATTTAAAGTTCAAAATTAGAACCTAGACAAAAAACAAGTATATGCGTTTGATATTTTTAAGATGGAATTTTGAGGATTTCAAAATTGTGTGAAGTATTTAGGAGAATTATTCAAGATTAAGGGAATACGTGAATATGTTCTGTGAGTATGGTCAATTATGTGTTAAAAATGTGGTTAAGGGTCAAGGGTTGACCAGATAAACGATATCTGTAACAAACCCTAAGTATATATTAAGAACGTCAACGTTCGGTTAAAAAACCATAGCGATTACCAAGAAACCCTAAAAACTAGTTTTGAAACCCTAATTTCGATTTCGAGTATTCGAAACCCTAATTCGGAAGTTGGAAACCCTAAATTGGAAACTTAATGGCATAAGTGTAAATAATTATAATATTAATTAGGGTAACGCTTAATTAATTAGCAAACCCTAATGTCACTTTTTAAGGAAATCCTAATTTTTGGGTTATAAACCCTAATATATGATTTTGACCATAATTACTTAATTAGCGAGTTTAATTAGGAAATACTAATCCTAATTAGAAATATTTAAATTTTGATTAAGGAATTTTAATATAATTAGAAAATTCTAATTATAATTTAGAAATATTAATTTTCTATTTTTGAAAACCTAATTTGGAAATTTACATAAATGCCATTAAATTTAATAGTTTAATGACCATTTTACCTTTTTTGTATTTTAGCTTACAAAATATTGCCAAATCCTTAGGTGGGTGACTAAACCTAGCCCTAGCCTAGCATGTGTGTTAAAAAAAATCCAAAGATCAACCCTCATTGTCAACTATTTTCATTTACATCCAATTTTTCAATAATTGAAGAGAGAAAAATTCATATATTTGGATTATGTGTGTTCTACCACTCAACCATGCCATCCTCTCTCTAGACCCACGAAATTCTTTAGTAATTCAGTTCTTAGATTAATCCATATCAAGTTAAGAACAGAATCAAAGGGTCAAAATAAAAAAATCAAGGCTCAAAGTGGTAAGAACCCTAAAATTTTGAAATCCTTTGATCTTATGTTGTTTAATGTTAGTTGTTGGTTAAATATGTGTTATAAGGTGTCAGTTAGAGATCTGGGTTGTTGGATCATGGATCCATAACATCTAGATGCTCGAATCAAGCATTTTTAGAAATCTAGAAAAATTTCAAGAAATGGCCTGACAGTCATATGCCAGAGGCCCTAGATCTTTCTCTATTTTAGATATATGTTGTTTCATGTTATAAAGGTGTTCTATGTCATGAGTACTTTGATATGAAGCTAGAAGCAAGGCCAGATCCTTAGTATATTAAGAGATTCAAGTGGTCAAACCGCGTTGACCGTTCACGGAAAACCTTTCTGGGTAACCCAGAATATTTCAACTGGTCTGACAACATTTTTAACGTCCCAGATCTTGCTGTGTGTTAATGGGTTGGCCCAGTTGTCGTTTGTTTGTTGTAGCTTGACATTTAGTCTACATACTAAAGTCATTAGATCACCATGATATTGCTCAGAATCAAAATTAGGAGTGGTCAAACCACCGTTGACCAACACACGGGAAGGAGATTATGGGTAACCCATAATCTTCAAGACCCGTTTCCTGACCCTTAGTTTGACCAGCCCAGATCTTGTGTATCTGATGATGTTATATTGTTATGATGTTATGAAGCTGTACTATGGCATCCAGACTATAATTTTGAACTTTTATATTACACCAAACGAGCCCAAAATGCTAAGATCCAGAGGCTCAAATGTGTCACCTCGATTGTTCTTCAATTTCTGGAAAAACCCAGAAATTGAAGAACAGTGTCTGACAGGTTTTGTGCAGCTTGAATCTCACTGATGTTATGTGTTATGACCATGAACTTAGTTGGTAGTTGTTGTATTACATTAGTACTATATTATTAAAACAAGAACAAGTCCAGAAACTTAAAGATCAAAAAGTTACAACCGGTCAAACCAGCATACTCGGTGTCTGACATGCGTTTTCTAGGCAGGCATTAAGAACACCAAGAACACCTATAGCGACGGTTCTGTCGCTATAGGGCCTTTTAGCGACAGTTTCTAATTAATTTATTTTCTGATTTTCAAAAATTAATTAAAAATAGAAAAAAAATATTTTTAATTATTTAAAATACAAAATAAATTCTGAAAAATTATTTTAAAGTCTGAAAAATAGTTTTTTTTATTTAGAGTATATTTCATCAATATTTAATATTTTTAGAATATAAATGGTATTTAATTTATTTAGTTATATTATTAAATAAATGATTTAAAAAAAATTTTAATACATGAAAAATAATATTATGGTAAAAGAAAATATTTTAAGTTATTTTCAATGACTTTTAATATTTTGTGATGAATTTCAATAATTAATAAATATTAATGATAATTAGTTTATGTAATAAATATATTAAATAAATTATGGAAAAATAGAATTAATGATTTAAAAATCATATAAAAATGATTTAAGTGATATAAAAATATTTTAAGTTATAACCTATAACTTTTGATATTTTGTCATGAGAATATTAATATTTTATTAATAGTAATTACCGGATAATGAATTTAACGGTTTAAAAATCATATAAATATGATTTTAAATTATTAAAAATACTTTTTGATATTATAAATATATTATAATATTATGACATGAATTTCATTAATATGTGATAATAAATAAATATTAATGATAATAGAATATTGGGGTATTTAGCTCATTTAAATACGAGTTAATGATTGAAAAATCATGATAAATCGTAATAATTACATGAAAAATTTTTAAGAGCTTAGAAAAATATTTTGACTAATAATAAAATTATTTAAGTTAATGATTAAGTGTTTCACCAGAGTTTAATTGAACTTAAACTTAAAATTTTGTCTGATTAGACCGTCGGGACGTTAGATTTGTGTCGAGTTCAACTTAGGCTGTAATAATTTGACTTGACACCGAGTCTTATGTGTGTTATAGACTGATAGGGTTATATGTTATGTGTTTAGGTTATTCTATGCTTTCATAAATAATAGTATTATTACTGTGATGATATTATTCTAATATTGGAGATCTATATTACTAATATTAGGTCTTCGGATAAAGCAATATAAATTGCGTAGCGGTAATCAATGGTTCAGGCAAGTTTGTTTTACATAACTCTACTAAGAGTGTTTCATTCGGATAAGCTTATGGTTAATTATTGCTGGTTGCCATGAATTGTACTCTGTACATATTGCATGTATAAGTCAGGTATGAAAGGCTGATCACCTTCATTACTAGTTGGTCCAGATATATTTGTTCATGCTTAATATTTGTTCAGTCAAAAGTTTGTTCCTGCTAGTTCACAATTATATTGTTAAATTATAGCCAGCTTATTATTCAGACTCTTTCAATCATGATATGTCTTAATAAATTTAAACTTGCTGGGCAACTTTAATGCTCACCCTTGCTATATCATGATTTAACATTGCATATTAAGGCGAAAACGTCGGATACAGGAAAAGGATAATGCCAAGTTCAGCTTGGGATAAAATGTGCAGCTAATTTGTAATAGAATAGTTTAATAAATATGTTATATGTCTGATAGTTTATGAATTGCGTATAAGTTAAGGTTTCTAGATTTTGGGGAAATAATGTGTACGTTTATTGTATAAACAATTTATGTTTATATCTTCCGCAAATAGTGATCGAATGATTGTACCGGATCCGCTGTGATTTGGGACCCGGATTCGGGGCTGTCACAGTGGATACGTATGATGAAAATGTGAAACTCAAATAAAATGTTGAGCAATGTAAATGAAGCTAGAAATTCTTAAAGTAAGAATTGTTATATAAACAAGAAAATTCAAGGAAGAATTTTGAAGAAATATAAAGATAAGAAATGGCAATAGCCAAGATAACAAATAAAGTCATAAATGATGAAAAAGGAAAGAAAGAGGGTCGTAAAACAAAACGATGTGATCGTCGACGATTATAGAATAAGATCACGACGTGATCTGTTTAAGTTATAAAATAAAGATCGTCTGTAATGTTTGAATAATTATAGCTTGATGCTACGAAGATGATGTACTATGAAATAATACGAGATAACTCACGAGGAGTTATAGATGATGTGATACGAGGAATTCGTATCGAGCAAAGAGCAAGTTATGAGCAAGATAGGGTTAGGTGGGATTTCAATTGAGGATTCATGTGATGGTTGAGTTGTACAAACCTTTGTATGGGCGAGGGTTTTGTGCTTGCACTCAATTTATCACATTGATAATCATTGGAATGTTGGTGTCACACTATCAATGTAAATATGGCGAAAAGGTGATTCTTTTCGCATGTGTATATTTGATAGTTAAAAACTATTAAGATTAGTCATATATTAATAGGATTTGGTGCGGTTCTTAAAACTAATGCATATGGTAAGTTCGTGATTCATAATAATATGGTATATTTTGAACCCTCAGCGAATGGACGCCTATGGTCTGACTAGGACAAGTTCTTAAACTCATATTATTATGACAAGTTCCTGAACTTACAATGTGCGGTAAGTTTAATGAACTATATTGGGGATATAGGAGGATTATAAGTTGAAATACAAGAATATTTGCTATAAAGATTGAAATTGATGGAGAATATTAGGTATTCCAAATCTTCTAGCTTTACTAGATTTTCGAAATTTATTGACTTCGTGCCGATGGTTATACTTTTGATTTTTGGAAAAAAAATGTTGGGTCACACTAGCGAACCAACGAATTTTTAAAAACAGTGCTATTATTCGTATGTCTATGCTAATTGCATTGGCTAGACAAAAATGATTTGAAATATATCAAAATATATTTTCTTTATATACCATCAATGCATCATGTAACCTGGTCCAGAGATGATAAAAACGATGGAGTCATCAATGGAGTATTACATAGTGTTGGATGTGATCTAAAGATCGTCAGCCCACTATGGTATGATGTAGTATGATAAAATCACCAAATGACTAAATCCTCAAACGGACTGTAAATACAGTGCGGTATCATGACGTCATAAAAAGATATTTGAGATTTCTTTAAGATATGAGAATATATATATATATATACATATATATATATATATATATATATATATATATTGTTTGATGTCCGAATTATTGTAGAAGACTGTGCTATTTAATTTAGCTAGACGATTATTGAAAGATGTTCATGAAATTCAAGCATTTCTTGAGAAGTTATGCCAAACCAAATTATTTTGGTGCGGATTCAGATGTTAAAGAGCTGAGATGAACAACCCTTTTATAGGGGATTACACGGAGGTGTTGAGATATCTGTGCACAATACATTGTACAAATGATTGATCACCCTAAGTACGAGGGGTCCCTATAGTCTTATGACTGTTAAAGTTTAAGTTGAAAGATTACTTATAACTATGGACATACACATAGCGTTTAAATATTTGTGTACAATACATCGTACGAAGGGATTAACACCCTAAGTATGGGAGTCCTTATAATCTAATGACTGTTAAGGTTTAAGTTGAAAGAGTACTTATAACCGTGGACATAGTTTAAGGTCTTATGACCCTCAGCATGATTTGGAATCTTTTAAATTCCTGAGTTATCCATACTACTTCCCAATTATTGAGCAATTGTGAAAAATTCTTGCTATTTTAAAAGGTGAATATGGTAAGGATGATATTCCTTAGAAAGAAGTGAGTTGTAGAATACGACACTTAATGATGAATATATTGAATAAGTGAGAAAATAAATTTTGAAATGAGAAGGAAATGAGTTATCAAAGAATAATATAAAACATTTAATAGAAAAGTTTAATAATTATAGAAAGATCTTTGTGGAAAGAAGTGGTTATAGAACCCAATGAATGAATAAAGTATTAACATAAAATCTATTTTGATAGATTGAATGAATAAAGATTAATAAATAAAATTTCGAGGACGAAATTCTTAGAAGAATTGGTGAATGTAATATCCCGAGTGTTTATGATAATGATCCTTAGAAAAGGAAATGAATGGGTTAAATAATATAATACTCAAAATATAATTGAGTTCAAGTGAAAGTTATGAAATAAATCTTACAAGAATTTATTATGAATAATGGTGGGAGTATGAAATATAAAACCTATATTAAGGTAATGTGTTGAAGTTATTCAACGAAGAGAATTGATGAAAACCTGAGTAAGATATGGTTTCGGTGATTCCGAGGACAGAATCCTTATAAGGAGGGAATGATGTGACAACCCGAATTTTTGAAAATTATTAAAATAAGAATTTAATAAATAAAATTCTTATTATGATATGAGAGAGTAATTTATGTTACATATAAATGTATATGTTAATATGTTATGATTGTGAGATCGTAAATAATTAAAATATTTATCAAGTAAAATAAGTATTTTAGTTGAAATATTTATGGATTAAAATAAATATTCAATAAAAATTATTATGGAATAATTTATTTAACTATGATGATATTAAATAAATTGATGATAAATAATTTTATAATTTGTGCATATTTATTACGTTAATGTGTTGGTGATTTTCCAATTTAATTAAGTAATTAAATTAGAGGATTAATGATTGTTAAATAAAATTATAATTATATTGGCTAAATAGAAGCTATAATTTTATTAGTAAGGTTTAATTGGATTTAATAATGAATTGAGATTAATTCAATTCAAATAGTTAATGGGTGTGACAAATGTATCATATCATAAGAAGGATTGTAAAAAAAATTAATTAAAAAGGATATTTTGGGTGCTAGCCAAACATGGCCTAGTGACCCTTTGTTATTGTAAGTGATAGGCCATAATGCATCGCATTATGTTTATATCTGTTATATAAAGGTTACGTGTTTTGTTCCTAAAGCCTAAGGCTAAAGCTAGAAGAGAAAATACAGAGGAAGAGAGAACTCTAGAGAGGAATTGGGAGGCAATTGGAAGAGAAATCCTTGAAAACAAGAAGGAAGTAGCAATTCTCTAACATCTCCTAACAAAGCTAAATAAGAATTAAGAGGTAAATAACCTAGTTTCTTCTTAGTTTGGGTGTTCTTGAGTTATCCTTTAAATTTGAAAATTTAGTTGGATGAATTGCTAAATATGTTATATATATATATATATATATATATATATGTGTGTGTGTGTGTGTGTGTGTGTGTGTGTGTGTGTGTGTGTGTGTTGTTAGATGTTTATAATCGTTTAGTTGTTATCTAGAAATGATTTTCAGAAATCAAATCCATGAAAACATAATTTAGAATGAAGAAATTGAGTTTTATTTATATATATACATTAGGGCTTGTTTTGGAATCAAAATTTATGATGAAGTCATGATATAATATTAAATTGATGATATATTTTGTTAGTATGTTGAATTACGAAAATAACGAAAGTTGAATGAATCGAAATGGTTGAGAAACGAATTCGTAGTGAACGAATTTGCTAAATTGTCAAAAAATGAATAATTAGAATGAACATGAGTTGTAAATTCATATTAAGGTTAGTTAATATTTATGTTAGTTGATGGGTATTTGGTATGTTGTAGTTTTATGAGTTACAAACTTATAGAATCGAAAATGGACTGAATTGGATGAGTATAACTCATGTTATGATCAATGGAAGGAGTAAGGGTCTGTGTAATCGCAAAGAGCAGAGCCTGAGGGCCTGTTATGCGACTTGGGGCGCAGCTGTGCTGCCCCCAAGGCCAATTGGGGTGCAGCTGCGCCGGGCATCAGTAACAGTTGAACTGCTCTAACCTGTTGTAGTAAATTAAGCCTAATTTCTTCATACGAACTCCGATTAAGGCGATTCAAGATGATCCGGATCGAGGACGAATAAACCTACAACTTTTTTTCTTTAAGGGTTTTAGTTTGAGGTTTTAGGAAGGGTCAAAATTGTAATCTTTAGGACTGTTATGTTTTTGGAGGCAATCAGAGGGCGTCGGGCATGCACGTATGCAAGTGTAGTGCTCTTGACGTTAATAGATGTTGTTCTAAGTTATAGAACATGAATATTATGAAGTATAACGATGCTTAACATTAATAAATGATATATTAGATAAGTTGAATACGCATACTAAGCATACATAAGAGAGAGAAATTGGGCGTGTGACGAATAAACATCATGATAAGTGAAAATGAACATAAAAAGTGTTTTAAATCAAATGAAATGAATATTATAAGATATTCAATAGTGTTAATATAAAACAAATAATGATTCCCAGCAGGACTTAAGCACTTGAATGAACTTCGAATATAAAATATAGTGAGCTATAAGTCGAAAGTTAACACAATAAAATTGAACACTGTGTATTGATAATAGGAAGGGTTATGAGACGTAAATTAAAGTTTATATTACAATTACAATATGTTGTTATGTGACTAATAATCGATGTGTATGATTATATAATTGTGTAAGGCACGTGAAGTGCGGATAACTGTAAACTGTTAAACGTTGATTGGTAATCAACGATCAAGGCAAGTCTTTCAGTTCCTATTTGCTATGTGAACTTGGTGATTAACTGTTTTAAATCTTTATTGCAAAGAGCATGATTTGTTATATCTATGTTGAATGTATGAAATGTTAAAGTCAACCTATGACTACGTTGATTGAGGAAAGCATGCAAATTGAGTAAGGAACTCAATATTTATACTTGTTATATGAATTGTAACATGTATGTGACGCCCCCAAAATATGTATACATTACCTATTCTGAGTCACCAAATACATGGTACACAATACAAATACAATCTTTAATATACAATAAGAGAGCTGTGAGTTTTAATACAAATACTGTCTTCTAGACAATATCCACTCTCAGAATAAGTCTTCATTACATTTATTGTCACACTATTTAACAGAATAGTGAGGACTACTAATACTATCATTTGGACCGTCACTCCGTTCTCCGACTAGTCCCAGCTACGTTCTTATTTCCTGAAGAAAATAATGAAAGTAAAAGGGTGAACCCAACTAGCCCAGTAAGAAATATTATGACTAAGCTAATATAGAATAAATTATCGTTAGCCTTCAACAGTGTTAAACTGATACAATATAACAAACGTCAAGTTTAACTGCAGCGGAACTAGCAATCCATTAAAAGAGTCAAGTAGAGAATAAAATCTACTATCTTTTATGCTTAAAAAGGTTTTTCATCACTTTTATCTCTGGGACTCAGCTTAATAAATAATCCACATCATCCCTGCACTACGGCCAATGATATTCATCAGTATCACAACCATAAATTATCCATACACTACGGGTTAAGGATATTCGTGTATTCATCAATGGTCATGATTATGTCAACAATTGTCCATCAATGCACTACAGTCCAATGAGGACTTTAACCACATCATTTGTAATATTACGGTCATGATTATACCGATTAATCTCTGGTCATAATCATACCAAGTCCATCTATGCACTACCGGCCACAGATGACTTTTAACATAATATAAACATGAGGATGATGACAATGATATAAGAATTAAATAAAACAAGTTCAAGAAATAATTTATCCAGGAACCAATAACGTCCAAATTGTCAACATGATACTGCTTTTTAGAGTAAAATTTAAGAATGCTCAGAAGAATATTTCCATAAAAAGATACTGGATGAAGCGCAAATATCAAAGATATTCCACTAATTTCATGGAGTATAAAAGTCAAAACTTTAACCAACTGAGTATAATAAAGAATGGAATAACAAAAGAATTCACCAAGCATGCGATAGACCGCACACACAGGTTATTCCGACAGAAAAATAAATAATGGAATCAGGTCATGCGTAAACGCACCGACAGGATATTCCGACAGAATAATAAATAATGGAACCAGGTCCAGCGTAAACGTACCGACAGGATATTCCAACAGAATAATAAAGACGAAACCAGGTCCGGCGTAAAATACATAGACATGATATTCCAACAGAATAATAAAGACGGAACCAGGTCCGGCGTAAAACGCATAGACAGAATATTCCAACAGAATAATAAAGAATAAATAATAGAATAATTTCACCAAATATAGGGTAGCCCGCGTATACAGGTTATTCTAACAGAATATTAAATAATGGAATCACAGAAGTTCTCTTCATGAATACAAAAGAAATAATATCCCTTACCTTAAGAATAAGAGTACTGGATATAGGAGTAGTGCAGTAGCGGAATACTTTTCTTCTTTCTCTCTACAATTTCTCTCTCTAGAGTTTCAGTGAATTCGTAAGTAATAATGAAAGACTGAGCTTCTATTTATAGAAGAATGGACTGCATAGTAACTAATTCATGAACGGTCCAGATTGATTTACTTTTAATCGGACGATCCATATTTAAAGCAAATTTTTTTAAATAAAATATAATATATTCTATTTATAATCTAATAAAATGAATAACTTTATAAAAGTATTTTGTTTTATATAAAAAAAATTTACTATGCAAACACTATGCAAATATTATGCATAATAAAATATAATATATTCTATTTATAGAATAACTTTATAAACGTATTCTGTTTTATATAAAAAGCTTTTCTGTTTTATTACATTAATAATACTAATAAAACAAAACTGAGTGACTTATCACATAAGCATCAATAATCAATACAGTGTGCTACTATGCAACCACGCGCATTACTATACTTTTACTACCGAGTAGTTCAACAGTATTAACGATAAAACTTCTACCGTTATTTTTCATAAAATATTTTTATCATTTTCTCAATCCGATAATAATTCCGTTGTGGGGTCCACCAATGATTGTGCCGCCGTACTAATATTCCCTGTTAAAACGAAAATTCCCCGACCAATCGAATATTATACAACAACTTGCATACTTTGCAAAATTTATAAATATTACCTACAACTATAACATTATATCAAATTCATTCCATAATACTTAAAAATGATATTTATAGAAAACTCATCTTTATTAAAAAAAATTGGGGTCTTACAATGTATGTTATGTTAGTCTAATGTTTATGAGATATATGTTGAGCATGTTATTATGTGCTACGTGATGCATGAAAACTGTTAGATTTTGCTGGGCTGTCGAGCTCAACCTTGTAAATAACCATTTTTGCAGGTTAAGGATTGAAGGTAACACTATGTGCTACTTGAATGACGTGGATCCAAAATAATACATGAAGATTAATATTTTAGCTAATGTTGTTACTTTCTTATACCATGATGAGGATTCATGAATATATTAAACGTTTTATGATGTATAGTTTTATATTGAGTTATAAAGCTAAAGTTAGAGTTATCTGATATGTAAAGGTTATCAGATTGAAATGTAAACGTTTATATAATAACAGTTATAATGTGAATCATAAAAACAAGATTGATTCAAAGTCATGTAGATGGTAAAGGTTTTGATTCATGGAATTAAAATAAGAAGACAGAAAAGTTTAAATTATTCCGCATTTTATAAAGTTTAACATCGAATAATGATGTAAAATCAGAAGGTAGATGTGTTATTAACGACCAAAGTTGAGAATTAAATTGTATGAATTTTGGGGTCGTTACACTTGGCTCTCTTACAGTTCACTTAGAACTCTTCAAGTCCTTCTGACTTGGAACTTTTTCTCCAGTTGATTGGTATATGTTGAGTTCTTGATTGTTGCTACTCAGTTGCTGTTTAAGCACTTGTTCAGAAGAACTGAGTAGCTGACCAAGCTTTTCTTTTTCTCAGATCGTAGAGTTGAGCTTTGAGAGTTCTTGTACGTTTTTGTTCAATGCTTGCTTACATCTCTCATCTACTTGATTTGCATATATGTGATCTTGAAAACTATCCGTTGGATCCATCCGTTAAAGCATTAAATGCATTTGACCTTTCTGTTCTTTGATGGAGACTTTTTTGCACATCTTCTGAATTGCATTCTAGCCCACTGACACAGCAGACTGCTTTCTCACCTAACACCTGAAAAGGTGTTTTCCCCTTTATCAATGGTACTTTCCTTACCTTCTTCAATATGCTTCTTTATTGCATACTAAGGATATCACCTATGTCTTTGGGACTGGTGAGTACTACAACGTTTAGAATCCATTCCTCGTATGTTGGAGTTTGTCTCCACATAAAGTGTGAGGTTTGATGCTTCTGACACAAGATAGATGATACTCTATGATTCAGATCGTGGTACTCTATGATTCAGATCGTGGTACTCTACGATTCAGATCGTGGTGACTTGTCGCCTTGGTGCTTGGTCTGATGCTATTAGCCGAGAGCACTATGATTTCTCTTAGATACTTCCACACTACGATCTTCGCTTGCTTGAGTTGTAAACTCTAAGTTTCCGAGAGCACACTACGATCTCTGAGTTGGCTCGGCAAACGTTGGGACCACTCTATGATTTTCGAAGAGGCCCTTCAAGGCAGGCACACTACGATTCTTGAAGCTCCACGTTTTTGCCTTGACTTCTACAATCTTGATCAGATTGATGCACTACGAATTCTTCGAAGCCTATCTATTACATCTCAAGATCAACCTAACAACTTTGATCTTTCTATCTATACATTCATTTCCAGAATGATACACATTAAGAGCTTAGATCAACCTAACAAATTTTATCTATCACTAAGTCCTTGTACATATATTCCTTAAAAGACTTTACCAATAATCATGAGCATTTGTATTTAAACATCAAATCAACATATGCATTCTCCCAACAAATTTCTTTCAAACTTTCTAGGTCCCTTCACTTCTATTTCCAATCTCTACCATTCTCTTATTAGCTCCTCCTGAGTTGTCAAATGCAAGCATCTTCTCCTTCCCTTTTCCACTTAATGCGTCAGTTACTATGTTTGCCTTTCCCGGGTGATAATGAATTTCGCAGTCATGATATTTAATTAATTCCAACCAACTCCTTCATAGTATATTTAACTCCCTAAAACTTCCTTTGCACTTCTTCATCAAAACAACTTCACCTCCTTCACCTTGGAAATTCTATCTTTGTCCATTACGTGTTCTACAACTAACCTTCTCCATCCACAATTCGTAATTAAAAAAAATTCACGTACATCTTCTCCCTTCTTCACGTCTCTCGTGCCTTCTTCAGATGTTTAGCACAATCTTCCTTGAATCATGTTCGAAATGTCGTCTTCGGTAGGTCTTGTGACAACCCAAAAATTTAAAAAATTTAATAAAATCTTAAAAGATTGAATAAATGTTAAATAATAGACCTAGACAAAAAATAAGTGTATGGATTTGACATTTCTGAGAAGGATTTTGATGATTTAAAATTTTTTGTGGAGAATTATTAGGGTTAAGTATATGGGTGTATACGAATCTGTATATACTGATTTTTTTGTGTACAGTATGTGGTTAAGGGTGATTGTGAAGCCCCAAAAATAGGTCGACACAACCCATTCTGAGTCGTCAGATATCACACTACAGAAATCAAATACAAACTTCATTTATACAATTGTTGAACTGTCGTGCAGAGTACAACAACACATAAGCTGTGAGTTTTAATATAAATATATGTAACTCTCATGGTGCCTCGACCACAACACCTTACAATGGTACTTTTACAGAAAAGTACAATTAATAACTGTTTTAGAAATTAAAATATTTGGAAAATGATCAAAAGAAACCTTCGTATATGGGAGGCCATGCATCTAAGTTATGATATATATCATATGACTCGAGAATTATCCTTGGTTGACCCAATAGACCCCAAAGAAAAATGAGAAGATTATTGTCATGTTCTTTCCAATGGAGAGTCTTCTCTTGATATATAATTATCTCCATTGTCTCCAATTGAGAATTATAATTCAACCAAACTCCAAGATTATATAGGTAGTGCTCATATATATAATCAGCAAGTGCATGTGCACAACTCTATCTTATGATAACACGAAGTCGTTTGTCATTAGACATCTTGTATGATAGTTGCAAAACACCCTTCCAAAGTTGGATTCACCACTCCCTATTCGGTTCACCAAAATCAACGGTTAAAATGACATATAAAATACGACACACTTATCTGAAATTCTAAATAAAATTATTTTCATACTATTTTAGGGGAAACCTCAACAGCTCTAGACCACCGTTCTAATCCTATGTTACCCCCGCTCGACCCAGCTACACTCTTATTACCTGAAATGAATTGTGAAGCAAAAAGGGTGAGCACAACTAGCCCAGTAAAGAATATCATGACTAAAGATAATTAAATTATCAATAGCCTTCATCAGTAATAAATCAGAGATTTATAACATATGATAGATAATAAAACTTTCCAACCATAGTTGTAGTGGAATGAGCAATCCATTAGAAGAGTCAAATAGACCATAAGGTCTATTATCTTCTCCATGATAAAAGTCCACCATCAATGTTTTATCCCTGTAACATCAATCAACAATTCCTATTCACAATCATGTGAATAACTCATAATCATAATTGTGATTCTAAATTCCTCTTCGCACCCAAGACGAAGATAATTTTCATCACCTGTATTTACCTGAAACATCAAAAATCATGGTTATACCAAGTAATAACTCTTGTTCATAATCATACTAATAAATTCATCTTCGTAGTACGGGCCAAAAATATTCATTAACAATTCATCTTTGCACTACAGGCCAACGATATATAGCTGTATTTTACAAGAGTCAAGTAGAGCATGATATCTACTATCTTCTACGAATTAAAAGTGTCTTATCAATATTTTATCGCTGAGACTCAACTTAATAAATAATTCATATCATCGAATCATCTATGCACTACGGCCAAAGATATTCATTAGTATTATGACCACGAATTATCCATGTACTACGGGCCAAGGATATTCGTGTTTTCAATAATGGTCATGATTATACCGAATAATCCCTGGTTATAATCATACCAACAACTTTCCATCAATACACTACGAGCCAATGAGGACTTTTATCACATCATTTGTAACATTACGGGTCATGATTATACCGAATGATTCTTGGTCATAATCATACCAATCCACAGTCCGTATATGCACGTAAGCCAAAGATGACTTTCATCACAATATAAGCATGAGGATGATGACAATGATATAAGCATTAATCAAACGAAATCAAAGATAAATATTAAAGACTTTAAATTTATCTAGAGTTTAAAAATATTCAAAATGTCAACACAATACTGCTTTGTGGAGTAAAATTCAAGAATAATATTCATGTATCAAAAATAATTTGGATAAAAAAAATATATTTTTCGTGTGAATAGTACTCCGTGAATAGTACCCTGTGAATAGTACTTTGATAATAGTACCTCGTGAATAGTATCCTGGCATGAAAAGTGTCCCAAATACCCGAGTGAATAATATTCTAGTATATAATAACTGGGATGAATAGTAACCCATGAATAGTAATTCGTGAATTGTACTCCGGCACAAAAAAGTGTCCCGAATACTCGAGTGAATAATATTGAGTGAATAGTAATTGGGTGAATAGTAATCCATTAATAGTAACTCATTAATATTACTCCGTGAATAGTACTCATAAAAAGAAAATACAAAAGAAAACAATATTCCATGACGAGTACAAAAGAAATGATATCTCATACGAGTATAATAGAATATACGAAACTGCAAATGGACTTTGACCCGCCATGCGGTAATCCACGTAGACAGATCTTTTTCAGAATTTAATAAAGAATGAATACTAAGGGTCATTCACCATGCATGCGATAGTCCGCGTAGACAGGTTATTCTAACAGAATAATAAAAAATGGAATAATAGAAGAATTTCACCATGCATACGGTAGTCCGCATAGGCAGGTTATTCTAACAGAATAATAAAGAATGAAATAACAGAAGAATTTTACCATGCATACGGTAGTCCGCGTATACATGTTATTCCCACAGAATAATAAAGAATGGAATAACAGAAGAATTTCACCGTGCATACGGTAGTCCACGTAGACAGATTATTCCAACAGAATAATATAGAATGGAATAACAACCCTTACGAGTATTGAAAGAAAATAACTCTCTTCATGAATACGAAAGAAATAATACCCTTTACGAATATTAAATGAAAATAATATCCATACGAATACGAAAGATAATTTCTCTTCAGAATATGAAATAAATAATACCCCTTACCTTAGAAGAAGACTGGATACTGGAATAGTGATGTAGCAGACTTCTCTTATTCTTTCTCTCTATAGCTTCTCTCCCTATAATTGCTCTTATGAGTCTTAGTGAATTGGTGAGAATGAAGGAAGATTGAGCTTCTATTTATAGGAAAACATAGTTTCGATAATTGCACGTTTTGGGGCTCGAAATATTATAGTATAATACATTCATCTTTTCCTTCATTTTTAATTTAGTCATGCAAGTATTATCAAACTTGAACCACCTCCCCTAATAATATATCATGTGAATTAATAGTACAATCATGTGAATCAATAGTATAATCATGTGAAAAAAATAATTACATTATAATACATTCATCAATACCTCCATTTTTAATTTAGTCATGCAAGTATTATCAATCTTGCACCACTTCCCCTAATAGTAATGCATGTGAATCAATAGTTCCATTCATGTGAGCAAATAGTTATACGCATTTGAACTAAAAGCAATTAGTTGCTCATTTATCCGATTAATTACCCTATTGGTCAATATAACCTCCAGACATCAATTATTATCGAAATAGATATCGATTTCTACTAACATTAATAATCCCAAAATAATGGAAATATCAATTTCATATTTAATCAACACGAACTTATTTATCATTAATATTATAACTCATAATATTTAATAACCAGGTCGTTCCCAGGAAAGATGGGGCTTTCCGATAAGGATTTCTCTTTATTGGCGCGCAATTAGGTGACCAAACCTCTCCTTGACAGTACTTCTAGACATTGTCAATATTGCAAATAATAATATAAATAAGTTTGTTGTCTTAATTATTTATTTAATAAAAATAAATATTATGCAGATGATACTGTGACAATAATTGAATCAATAATATGAGAGATATGTAACAATTACTGTAGCAATAATTGAGTATAACTGAGTGACTTCTTACGTAAGCATCAATAATCGATACCGTGTGCTACCAAAGTGAATTGATGAACATGCCCAATGTTTGTTTAATTGCAAGCCCAATATATAAGTTAAGTTCATTAAGCTAAATGCCCAAAGTATGAACCGATGGGTTATTGGATGGTTAAAACCCACGGGGCAACCCATGAGTGATCCAAAGTGATGAGCAAGTAAACTTAATGGTTAAGAAAGAGATAAGTTAGGTAATGACCAAGTAAAGTGCTTATGCTTAGAGGCTAAGTAAAGTGCTAATGCTTGGTGGCTAAGTAAATGTGATGAGCAAGCACGAGATAAGCTAGGTGATGAGCAAGTAACTTAATGGCTAAGTGTTGTGGTGATCAAGTAAACTTGATGGTTAAGATAAGAATAGTAAGGAGGTGGAATGGCTTATTGACCATTGAGCCCTCATCTAGGATTTCCTATAAATAAGAGATGTCCTAAATCATTTCTTACTTGTTAGATTTTACACCAACAACTTATAGCTTATTGGTTAGAGAGAAAAAGCTACAAAAGCTAGAAAATGTTAGCCTTTGTTAATTCAAGGAGCAAGAAGAAGATTAAAGCATAACCAAGTAATCTTCAAGGGTAAGATCATATACCATGAGTCTCTTTCTCTTCAATTTTTAGAGAAGTGAGTAGTGGTAGGATTCGAAGAAGTAGGAATGATTAATCAAAATACTTAAGCCGTAAATAAGTCTTGTGGTAAGATAAGTAATAAATGAAGTTTTGAACTCATGAAGATCATGTAAGAACTTATCATGTATATGAGTTAACGAAATATGTATGTTAAGATGTTAGTATGATGGAATTAATCCATTTGAAATGTTTTAAAAATCGTAAGTAACAAAGTTGTAGCGTAATTCATGAGTTTGGACGATAATCGTCGAATTCGTGAAATTCTCGGAATGGAAATCAAATTTTGACTTTGAGCTCGAAAATGTTGGTTTTCGATGGAGTAGAGTCTCATTTGGTATTCTAGAGTTGCGGACTCAAAAATGACTGAATTTCTACTTAGAACGAAGAAAGGAGCGTTGAACGTTCACGAACGTTTATCGTTTTCGTTAAAATGAACTAAAAGGTGAATTTTGAGTTAACGGATTCAAAATTTTAAAAATCTTGCATGAACACGTAGAGTATGTGATTTGTGAACTAACGGCTTTTTAATGAGCCAATTCAGACATATAACGCAGGAGTTATGAGCCCGGGAATTTCACATAAAAAAATAACTGTCAAAAAATTTCTGTTGCAGAGTATTGGTGCCGCGGCGCCAGTCAAGGCATAATAAGTGGCGCCATAGTGCTAAGAATGCTGTGAGATACTGAAGTTTTATGCCGCAGCGCGACTGGTATAGAAGGAGATGGCGCCGCATCGCCGTGTTCGGGTATTATGTATTGGAGACTCACGCCACGGCGCGAGTCTAAGAAGAAAAGTTGGCGCCGCAGCGGGAACACTAAGTGAAGCATATAGAGGAATGTTTTTGAATGCAAAGAGGAAGCTGATAAGTTATATCCATGCTAAACCTAAACTAACATCAATTATGAGGTTGAAATCCTTACGTTAGCGACTAAAGGGTGAAGGAAAGATTGATTGAACGTAAGTTGTTGAATATTATGTGAACGTGAACGGTATGTAATAAGTGTACTTAACCAATGACGACCGAGTTTGATTAATAACATAAGAACGTTAGTAAGCCGTGAGGAAGGATTATTAACTCAAAACGAGTGGTATTAATGAAGTAAATCCACTTAAGACATAGAAGAGAAAGAAGTTAGTAAGAACGATGTAAAGAACGACGGCAAGCCGGAACCAATAATAACAAATCTAATACATGATTAGATTGAGAAGAAGGGTAAGATTCATTAGGAACCATGTATGTTCATTCATGACATAATGTGGTATGTTATGTTGTTATGTGTTATAGAGACTGTAAAGACTCAAAGAGAAAGTAATTTTACTGTAGCAGATGCTGAAGGCAAGTTTTCTTTTCGCTTGTCTAACCTTCGTGTTAGCCAGGTTTTTAGTGATTCATGTTATGAGACGCATGAATTGTTATAACGAATAAGTTATGGAAGCAGGAAGTAAGCATCTCAGAATGATTAAACACTAGACAAAAATTTTAAGAATTAGGGCTTGGTGCCGCGGCACCTGCCATGCCTTGTAAGGTGGCGCTGCAGCGCCATACCGGGGAGCCAGGTACTGTAGACTTGCGTCGCGGCGCGAGAGATAGAAGGGAGAGTGGCACCGTACCGCCGGTGTAGAAAAAAAAAGCCAGAGGAGATTTTAATTGCTCAATTACTGCGGGGAAGTGTAAGGGAAGATAAAGAACATAAAGTTCATCGAAAATAACACTTAAACAAGTGAATTAAACGTTTAGTAAAGGTTGAACGGAAAGATTAAACGAGATTAAAAGATAAAGAATATAAATACGGGTTACAAATCCGATGTCCGGGGACCGTAGTCGCGATAGAATGAACGTGGGGGATTGCTATGATTGTGATTCCTTAAACGTTGAGTGACGAGGGTAATGAATAACATTTCGATGTTATGTCGTGGTGATGAGATATAAGTGTAAAGTGTATAGACATTGTGAACGCGACGTTGTTGCGATGAACAATCGGCCTTAGCATACAATGAACGAAATTGCTTCGCATTAGAATGAGTAATGAACATGGGGTTCATGTAATGAGTAAATGAATGAAAGCTGTAACGAACGGTAATAAGAATAATGAAACCCAAATGTGAGTCGGAGAAGAATAAATCCTGAGGTATGGCATTTAGTTATCAGAAAGCCATAAAGAATAAGAAATTGACTTAACGATCATTATAGTTAATAGTTCGGATAAGTTAAGATAAGTTAGGTTGTGGTGCAATCGTAACCTTTGATGGTTGACATATGGGAGCTGGGCTAAACAATTCCCTCAGAGGACGAAGGTATATACGAAACTGGCAATCGATCTAACTCATTGTGATGGCAATATAGATGAGACGGGAACTTGTTTATTGGTTGTTTGTGGAAAACCACTCAGAGTACCATATGGACTACTAGCGGAGAAACTATGTGTGCTGTGTCCTATAGAAGTTATAAGAAGAAGAAAAGAATGTAAATCATCAAAGATGATGAACGTTTTGAGTAAGACATTTCTGTATGTCATAAAGCCGTAAATCGGTAATGAAAGTTGGTTGCGTAAACTTAGGTTGGAAGAAAGCGAACCCTAAGAAGCAAAGTTAAGTAAACCAATGCGTAAGTCAAGTATATGACTATTTGGTGTAAATATTTTTCCTTATGTGTTTTATAGGGATCGGAATGAGCAGTTCAACGTAAGCTGTAGCTATGCGTAAAGCAAGTTTCCTAACTTTATTCATATTCTAAATGAATGCTAGTTTCTTAAACTTCTCAAAGGTTGAACTTGAGAAGTTCGGTCTATGTGCGAATGTGTGATATTTGTACAAGGTGGTAGAACGTATGAGGCCTTGTGCCACAATGTGAACACTTCAGTATTTCTATGAGATGAACTGTTCTTTGATTGAGATGTTCAATACAAATATGTTCTGTTTATACATGAAATGTTATTGTTAAGTCTTTGCCAATGATTCTAGCCAGACATGATTTGTTTGAAAAAGGTAGAAGAATGAAGTATTTCAAAGTGAATGTTAATAATGTTTTAAAATTATAGGAATTAGAATTATTCCTATTATTCAAGCTGCTTCATAACCTTTGTTCGGTTATCGAAGTTCTAAAGGAATGTTTGAATTTTTGAAGTTGTTTGTTCAACTGTTATGACTTGTTGGGAAATTGAATGCTCACACTTACTTTAATTAAAAAACATTTTCAGCGAACGATGTTAGAAGAACATTAGGATCCAGTAAAGATCAAGCTGACGGTATCCAGATGAAGTGCCATTCAGGATGTGAATGAGCGAGAAGATGAAGTGAAGACTTGTACTGTATAAAGTTGAAATTGAACTATAAACTAGTTTAATGAACTGTTATATATCCTTGGTGGCGGATGTGACACCCCCAAATCCAGGTACTTCATTCCCTCAAGATTTGGTGTTCACTTAATAAAAACATTCATATCTAACTACCCAATCATAATAAAATTAGATAATAAACCTTCCCATTAAAGGATTACATTAATAAAAATCTCCCAGGTTATCTAACCTTTAAATACAAACATTCATATGCAGAAAATTAAATAACTTCATTACACTAATAAAAATAAAGTCTGACAACAAAATGTCAACAGGATTACAAGTCTTCAGTACTTGTTCATCTTTCCTTTCTCTTTACTGGTGCTAGGTACATCGACCTTCTAAACTTTAGCTGTAATGTTTATATAAGCAAGAGTAAGCAAATAAGGCCCACTTGATATAAAAATGAATAAAACTTTACAACAATTGCCCAATAATAGGCTCAATAGAACTGAACAATATGCTCTATTAATGATAATCAAATTCTGAAATATATATATATATATATATATATATATATATATATATATATATATATATATTAGGGTCATAAGACCACGAACTATGTCCATAGTTATAAGTATTCTTTCAACTTAAACTTTAACAGTCATAAGGCTATAGGGACTCCTTGTACTTAGGGGGATCGGCCCTTCGTATAATGTATTGTGCACAAACATTTCAACGCTATGCGTAAATTATCCCCTAATAATAGGGTTGTTCATCTCATCATTTAGATTACGAGTCCGCACCAAAGTAAGTTTGGTTTGGATAAGTTTCAAGGTAATTTAGGTTTAACAAACATCAATTAAGGATTAGTTGAATAAAAAGTTCATCACGTTATGCTATGGAATAAATCATAATTGAATCACATTGTATACTAAGGTCATGCTTTAGGAATAATCTAAGAGCATAAACATTGAATAATTATAACATACCTTGCTTGAACAATATTAAGCCAAAGTTATATAGAATTTAGTACTAAGCATGCATAACAAATAGTAAATTGAATGATAAAAGTTGTTCAACATTATTATATCAGAATATATAAACTTGCATGCTAAATAACAAGTTAAAGACAATAATAACTTGTTCAATATCAGAATAAGGTTTAGAAAACTTGCATCATCATAAACAAACTAGATACAAGAAACTTGCTCAACATAAGAATAAAATTTAAGAAAGTTGCATAATTGTAATTGAGATAGGGTAAGTAAACTTGCACAATAATAAATAAGGTAGAGTAAGGAACTTTCCTTGAGTGTAAGCTAAACCGTAACAACTCGAATCACAATACCCTATATATATATATATATATATATATATATATATATATATATATATATATATATATGTCATCATGACATAATTAGTCACTACCAACACTTTATATATATAATAAGTATCTACATCATGTAAGGTTTGATTTTTAACCACATAGTCAAGTTGCACTAGTAATAAAACTCGTTAAATATTAATAATATGATCATTCTTAGTATAGTAATACAAAAATCATATTAACAGTCCTACTATTAAATCATAAAAACTTTATCAGAATTTGTGTAACTAAAACACACTGTCTGACCATTCTGCTAACTCGCACTGTGGCGCCACAATTTACACTGTGGTTCGGCGTTGCGGCGCGGTGCTGACACTGCTGCGGGAGTCAAATACCAATAATTGGCACTGCGTCGTGGCGCTGGCACTGCAGCGCAAGACTTGGACTGCGAGGCCGCGCTGCGGCGCCGAATTACAGTACCCCGCGACCAACTTCGGTAAACAGCAAAAATAAAGCCAATTTTGGCCTACAAACTACTTTCTAACAACTGAATTAACATATAATACATATACAGACTTCACACAAACATAATTTAAGGACTCTTAACATGATTTTACCTATATAACAATATTAACATTGAATTTAAAGCATCTAATTTCACTATTTTTGATAAAACTTCACTTTTTGACATTTTCAGTGAAAATTATCACTGTGATTTTGTTTTTCAACCAAAACAATTAATTCAAAATACTTTGTTTATGTATATTCATCCTCTTTCAAAATCAATAGTCAATTTATTTATTATATAAATAATTAAACCTCAATTTTACTTTAAACTAAGCCATATTCATATATATATATATATATATATATATATATATATATATATATATATATATATTCATACCAATTCACTGTAATATAGTTTCCTTCACAAATAAATACATATCATGAATTAACTCATCTATAAACTTATGAAAATAACTTTAGAACAACCAATTTATCATATAAAACTATATACAACAAATAATTCAAGATTCACAAAGTTTTACAGGGAATTCTTGGAAGAGAATAAAACTAAAACATTAAAATAAAAAAATTAAATGAGTAAGATGATACCTTAGTTTTGGAAGATGATGGTTATCCTTTGATTATCAAACTTTCTTTTCTCCAATTTTTTTCTCAAAACCTCTCTAGAAATCTCCCAATTTTCTCTCAATTTTTCTTCATTTTCTTCTTCTGTGTTCTTCTTCTCTATTCTAAACTTACGTACTAAAATATAACGTATAGGTAATAATATAGGTATGAATTATATAATATAAATATAAATTTAACTGACATCAATTATTTTTTATTTGAAAATCAAAAGTCATAAGGCTTGTTTGGCTAACTACCTAAAAAATTAACCAATTAAATCTTATGCCTTGTTTGGTAAACCATATTTAAATTAAAGACATAATATGCATTAAGTCTTGTTTGGCAAAACTGAATTAGCCTCCTTTAACTTATTTTAATAACTCCTATATAGTATAGTTTATGGTTACACTTTATTTAATTAAATTTTAATATTTAATTTAATTAATTCTAATAACAATTTATTAAATTAATTTACCATATAAATCAATACAACATAATTATAATTTTCTTTATAATTATATTTTTATTTAATCAAATATCGCATCATTTTAATTACAAATTAAAATTAAAATATCATTGTAATAATTCATTTAATCATTATAAACTTCTCTAACTTAATTAATAATTTAAATTAGAATTAACTCTTAAATTATTTATTTAACAAATAAATAATCAAATTAAATCACATTAAATAAATACTTATTCAACAATAAACACATCAATTAAAATATTTATATAATTCAATAAATATTTTGACTTACAATTTAAAATTCTGGATTGTTACATCCTTCCCTCCTTACAAGGATTTTGTCCCCAGAATCATAACTCAAACAAATTATTCGTCACATTCTTCCATACTTACAAAGATTTTGTCCCTAGAATTAAAGACACAGATTAAACAAATATCTTAGGGTAATCTTTCATCATTTTATCTTCAAGTTCCCACGTAGCTTCTTCAGCACTATGGTTCCTCCATATCACCTTCACAGAAGGTATAACTTTATTCATGAGCACTTGTTCTTTCTTGTCAACTATCTGGATAGGAACCTCTTCATAAGACAAGTCTTTATCAAACTACAATGGTTCGTACTCGATCACATGCTTGTAATCGGGTTTATACGGTCATAACACCGAAATATGAAAAACATTCTGCACGTTTTCCAACTCTAGAGGTAGAGCTACCTCATAAGCCACCTCTCCTACTCTTCGCAGCACTTTGAAGGGTCCAATAAACCTCAGGCTTAGCTTTCCCTTTTTACCGCAATAAATTTTTCCTTTCCATGGAGAAACTTTTAAGAACACGTAATTTCCAACGTCGAATGCACAATCTTGTTTGTGTTGATCAACATACTTCTTCTGTCTGTCTTGAGCAGCTACCAATCCTGTTATGATGAGTTTGACAACTTTAGCAGTTTGTTGTACCAGTTCTGGTCCTCACAGTTGGCGTTCACCGACTTCATCCCATCACAGTGGAGTTATGCACTTTTTGCCGTAAGGCGGCATGCCGATGCTCGCGTGGTAATTGTTGTTGTAGGCGAATTTTGTCACTGGTAAATGTTCTTCCCAGCTCCCTTTGAAGTCCATGATGCATGCCCTAAGCATATCTTCCAATGTCTGGATTGTTCGTTCGCTTTGGCCATCTGTTTGTTGATGATATGCCGTACTTATTCTCAACTGTGTTCCCATGTATTCTTGAAGTAACTTCCAGAAGTTTGACGTGAATCATGGATCTCTGTCTGACACAATTGACACTAGCACACCATGTCTCGAAATGATCTCTTTAACGTACAACCTTGCCAACTGATCAAGATTGAATCTAATCTTTATTGGCAAAAAGTGTGTTGATTTTGTCAATCTATCCACTATTACCCAAATCTCATCGCATCCTCTCTGAGTACTTGGAAGACCCACCACAAAATCCATTGTTCCCATTTCCATTCTCGTATTTCCAACGGTTGAAGTAATCCTCTTGGTCTTTGGTGCTCGGCCTTGACTCTTTGACACGTCAAGTATTTTGCGACACATTATGCAACATCTCTTTTCATGTTTGGCCACAAAAAATGACGTCGTAAATCTTGATACATTTCGTACTTCCTAGATGAATCGAATATCTTTTGTTATGAGCTTCGGTCAAGATTTCTTCTTTAATCTTTGGTTTTGCTGGAACCAAAATTTTTCCCTCGAAACTTAGTAGTCCTTCGATATCGATCTTGTATTTCACATCACTTCCCTCAACCACATTCTCTTTGATTTTCCAACATTCTTCATCTTGTAGTTGAGCATTCTTAACTTTGTCCACCAAAGTTGGACTAGCTTCTATCTGAAATAGTCGTTCATCGGATTCCTTTTGAAATTTTATTTCCAACTCTAGCTTTGTCATTGCTGAAATAAGTTCCTCGTGAGTGGTTATCAACATCAACTTTTCCCAACCTTTCCTGCTTAAAGCATCTGCAACCACATTTGCTTTACCTGGATGATAAAAGATCTCTCAATCGCAATCTTTTATAAATTCCATCCATCTTCTTTGATGCATGTTCATGTCCTTCTGAGTGAAAATATACTTCAGACTCTTATGGTCCGTGTAGATCTCATATTTTTCTTCATAGAGATAGTGTCTCCATATCTTTAGAGCACATACCACCGCAGCCAACTTTAAATCATGAGTCAGATATCCTTTCTCATAGTCTTTCAGTTGCCTTGATGCATATGCAATAACTTTATCGTTCTGCATAAGGACACATCCTAATCCTTTATGCGATGCATCACTATAGACCACAAAGTTTACTGTATTATCTGGTAATGATAACACAGGTGCCACACTTAACTTCTTCTTCAAATCTTGAAAACTTTCTTCACACTTCTCCGTTCAAACAAATTTCACAACTTTCCTTATCAAATTTGTTAATGGAGTGGCTATCTTGAAAAAATCTTGAATAAATCGTCTATAATAACTGGCTAGTCCCAAGAAACTCCTCACCTCTGAAGGTGTTCTTGGTTGTTCCCAATTGATTATGGCTTCAACTTTTGATGGATCAACTGAAATTCCATCTTTTTCAATCACATGTCCCAAAAATTATACACGATCTAGCCAAAATTCACACTTAGATAATTTCGTGTACAACTTTTCTTTTCTTAGTGTCTTCAACGTCAAACGTAAATGTTCCACGTGTTCTTCTTGAGATTTGGAGTATACAAAGATATCGTCGATAAATACCACCACAAACTTGTCTAAAAATGGTTTAAACACCCTGTTTATCAAATCCATGAATATAGCAGGGGCATTAGTCAAACCAAAAGACATCACCAGAAACTCATAATGTCCATACCGAGTTCTAAATATCGTTCTAGGTATATCCTCTTTCCTTACCTTCAATTGGTGATACCCACATCTCAAATCTATTTTTGAGAAGTATTTAACACCCTTCAATTGATCAAACAAGTCATATATTCTTGGCAATGGATACTTATTCTTAATAGTGACTTTGTTTAATTCCCTATAATCAATGCAAAAATACATTGACCCATCCTTCTTCTTTACGAATAACACTGGTGCTCCCCATGGTGACACACTCGGATAAATGTATTTCTTGTCTAGTAGCTCCTGCAGTTGTACCATCAGTTCATCCATCTCTACTGGAGCCATTCTGTACGGGGCCTTCGATATCGATGCTATTCCTGGCGCTAAGTCGATCACAAACTCAATCTCTCTGTCAGACGGAAGTCTTGGCAAATCCTCCGGAAACACATCTATAAATTCCCTAACCACTAATATCTTTTCCAGTTTCACACACTTCTTCTGAGTATCGACTATGTAAGCTAAATAACCCACATATCCTTGAGTCAACAACTTCTTGGCCTGCATAATCGTTAGACATCTCATTTCTCTATGTGATTTGCTACCATAGAAAACTACCTTTGACGGAGTCATAAGGTTTACACATTTCTTTTGGCAATCAATTATCGCTCCATAATTGAACAGCCAATCCATTCCCAAAATAAAATCAAACTCTCCAAGTCTAATAGAAATTAAATCTACCATCATGATATTCCCCTTAATATTCACCCTACGATTCTTGTATACGAACCTAACAGAAATTACTTCCTTATTCGTAATTTCTATGTTTAAAGGGAAGTTCAATCTTCACTAGGCAATCCTAATCTCTTAATAAATTCATTAGATATAAATGAGCAAGTAGCACCCGAATCAAATAATACATAAGCATCTATATCATTGATTGAGATAATACCTGACACAACATCCTTTGATTGCACAATATCTTGCACAGTCATGTTGAAGATTCTGGTTATGGGTCTGTTTGATGCCTTTGGTCAAGCAATGGCTCATGTACCTCCACTGCTACCTCCCTTGCTTCCTATTGTCTCCCCAGATTTCTTCTTAGGGCACTCACGAGAAAAGTTATCCTTGGACCCACACATGAAGCAGACGTTCTTCTTATGTTGTTTGCAATTTGGGGCGATGTGACCCTCCTGGCCACAGTTAAAGCATACTCATTTCCCCATTAAGCATATACCCGTGTGAAACTTCCCGCATGTAGCACATACTTCAAACTTCCTATTCTGTTGGTTACCCTGCTAATTACCACCGCCCACATTTCCATTCTATTTTCTCTTTAGGTTATTGTTACCGTTTCCACTACCACCACCACCATTCTTAACCTCCACTTCATTCTTCTCCTTTTTCTGTTCTTGATTAAACTTCGTTACTGCCTCGCCTCCACCTTCAGCGAGAATTGCCTTCTCCATTACAGATGTAAATGTCTTCAGCTGGAACAGGGAGACCCTACTGTACAACTAGGGTTTCAGTCCTTGTTCAAACCACTTAGCCTTGCGTTCATCTGTGTTGACCTGATATGGCGCAAACCTCACAAACTCGTTAAATTTTGTGGTATACTCCGATACCATCATTATTCCCTGCTTCAGTTCTAAAAACTGCACCTCAAGTAGTTATTCGAACTCTCTGGGAAATAAGTCTCGAAGAATATCTCCTTCAACCTATCCCAAGTCATAACCCATTGTCCTCCTCGAGTTTTATTGGCCTGCCACCAATAACTAGCCTCTGCTTTCAACATGAATGTTACAAACGCAGCCTTCTGATTCTCCCCTACCCTCACAACATAGAAAACTTTTTCTATCTCCCTGATCCAGGTCTGTGCCTCAACTGGATTCATAGACCCACGGAATTTTGGTGGTCCAACCGCCTTGAAATCCTTAAAAGTTGTAGCTTGATTCTGCGGTAGATTCTGTAATGCACCCGTCAGTAACGTCGCTAGCTGCTGAACGGGGTTAGCTTCGACGTTGTTATCATTGGTAGATCCCTCAAGGGTCCTCTATCGTGGTTGATATCTTGGAGGCATTTTCTGTTAAAATATACTCATTAGATTATTACTCAACTCCTTTAAGTATTTTCTACTTAACTTGCATCCCATAAAAGAAATCATCACATAACACATGACACTTTGAATAAAATAAAATAATAATATTTTATTCATGCATAATCTTTTTGAAAACATAAGAACAATAGCATCACTGCTATTTACATTACTTTCCTGAACTACTAAAGTTTTAGGATAACATCAACATCACATCCCATTGATTAAATATCAATAGGGATTTACATATTATTAATCGCATATCAGTTACATTCCCTACGATGTCCTACTAAGATATTGCGTAGCCTTATGACGTTCCTCCTCCATAATCCGAAATATTATTCTGCGATCCAATATGTACGATAGCAGCGTCTCGAACTGAATAGGATAACCCATTACCTGATCTTGATTTCGATTAATCATGGTGTTGAATACGTTATTCACCTCTTCCATCTTCATCCTCTTTGCTTATGTGTCTCTCTCTGCTATCCCGTCTCATTGATAAGCTTCCTCGTACACGTCTTCGGCTCTTGCCCTCATAGTAGATTCTTCCTTCAACTTTTTCTTCAGTTATGCAATCTCCTCGGTCAGTTGTTCATTCTCTCCTTCAGTGTGGACCAGCTTCTCTTCGATATTATTCAAACGTTCCTCTCGATCCTGGATCTCGTCGTCCTTCTATGCCATCGAGGTCTGTTGTTCAGCTATTATCTCTTCCAACTCCTCGATGGTATCCTAAAGTTCCATATTGTGGTTGTATACTTCATCGTACGTACGAGCAACGATCAAGGTTAGTGGAATCTCTTCCTCCTCATCCCTGTCATCCTCATTTGACTGTGGTAACTCGACGGGATCTTCCACATCCGTTTTTACATCATCATCCTCATCAGGTAAACCCTCTTGCTCAATCACTGTGACCAACGAGGATGATTCATGTGGCAGTAGTTGTTCCCAAACCATTTGAATGTCATGATGCTCCTCCTCTCAAGGCATCTGGGGTCCTTCCTCCCTAGCCTGACTGGATTCTCCGACATTCACCATCCTGACAACAAAATTTTTAAGTTTAATTATTACTCGTTATAACTCGACACTCACGAGCACATAGTTTACAATGACACAAGTGTTTTATTACATTTCTCTTAAAACTCGATAAGAGTTTATCACCGCTATCTTTTCAAAGGTTACTTCATACGGCTTTTTCCCACCTAAGGTTCATAACCTAAAGCTTTGATACCAACTTGTGACACCCCCAAATCCGGGTACTTCATTCCCTCAAGATTTGGTGTTCACTTAAAAAAACATTTATATCTAAATACCCAATCATAATAAAATTAGATAATAAACCTTCCCATTAAAGGATTACATTAATAAAAATCTCCCAGGTTATCTAACCTTTAAATACAAACATTCATATGCGAAAAATTAAATAACTTCATTACACTAATAAAAATAAAGTCTGACATCAAAATGTCTACATGATTACAAGTCTTCAGTACTTGTTCATCTTTTCTTTCCCTTTACTGGTGCTAGATACATCGACCTTCTCAACTTTAGCTGTAATGTTTATATAAGCAAGAGTGAGCAAACAAGGCCCACTTGATATAACAATGAATAAAACTTTACAACAATTGACCATTAATAAGCTCAATAGAACTGAATAATATGCTCTATTAATGATAATCAAATTCTGAAATATATATATATATATATATATATATATATATATATATATATATATATATATATATATCTGAGAGTCATAAAACCACGAATTATGTCCATAGTTATAAGTAATCTTTCAACTTAAACTTTAACAATCATAAGACTATAAGGACTCCTCGTACTTAGGGGGATCAGCCCTTCGTACAATGTATTGTGCACAAACAATTCAATGTTATGCATAAATTATCCCCTAATAATTGGGTTGTGTAGCATCCCCAAATTCTGGTACTAATCACCAAGGATCTGGTATACTATTTCTATAACTATTGCGGAAGATATAAACACAAATTGTTTATACATTAAACTTTTACACATCCTTCCCAAGGCCTACAACCTTAACTTAATACATACCTTCAATATCTTAGAAGATTTACAATACTATTTTCGTCAGAAAATTTAATAGATCTAACTGCAATGTAATTTAATCTTGTACTTTGACTTTGCCTTTGTCTTTACTCGAGCTTTCATCTTAATCTGAAAATTTTTATCATGATATAGCAAGGGTGAGCATCAAATTTGCCCAGCAAGTTTAAATTCAATAAAGATATATCATGATTGAAAATAATGAATAAGCTTTCAAGTTTTCAACAATATAATAATTGTGAAATAACATGAATCAAGTTTCAATAATTTCATGACTGAATCAATAATGTTTGAAGGTCAACAATGACCATAAATAATTTAACTGAACCTTATGGTAATGAAGGTGATCAGCCTTTCATACCTGATGAACATATGCAACATGCACTAAGTGCGAATCAATAATCAGTTAAGACATGAATAATCATCAATAATCATTCACTAACATACTTTGAAATATAACTCGAGTTTGAGTTAGGGAAACTTGCCTGATTCGTTGACTACTGCTACGCAGTTTAAGTTAACTTCTTTTGGTAAGACCTATCATTAATAATAAGATTGGTCTTTCAATCAGCATATTCTATTTTGTATCATAATACAATTACTTTGTCAATAGATTATCTAACACTTAATTAAATATTAGATAACATCCTAACACATCGGTATTATTATCATTCTTGGATAATTCTTCAATCACTGTATCATATACATTATGATTTAACACTCTCATTATCATTTCATAGGTTATTCTTTAACATCTAATAAGTCAAATGCTTATCCAGCAACCTGGATTCTAAATCTAGCAACAACACTGCCAATCCAGCAGACTAGATTCACCAATCCATCAATCTAGCAAGCTGAATTCTAAATCCTTCAATTTCAGTAAGCTTCTTTTCAATCCAGCAAGCTGGATTCATCAGATTTTCTAATCCAGCAAGCTGGATTCCATATCCGTTCATGAAAATACCAAATCAACTTATTATCTTTCTATCCTTTGTACAAACATGTATACACATATTTCATACACAAAAAGTTTTTTTCCAAAATTTTCCAACTTCCTTTGGTATTTTTTAAAAATCATTCTTAGTTAATTCCTTAAGAAATTAGCTACCTCGTGCTTAACTCCAGAAATTCTCATCTCTTGACACAATCTTATACGTCTTAACGTGACACTCCAGTTTAAATTTCGTGGCCATCGGAGTTATAGAACTCCGGTTATAGCCATTTTTGTCGAAAAATTACAAAAATTGAAATGGTCATAACTTGCTCATTTTAACTCGGAATGAGCTCATTTTTGGACAGTAGGTACTTTATACCATATATGTTCATGTCCCAAAAGGCCAGAATTTTTCTCACAAATTAAGTGGCCGAAACTGCCATTTTAAAATTTTGGGCAGAAGCAAAATGGCCTTTTTGCAGTTTTTCGTGCTTTGTTAAACATTTTCCATACGGAAATCTACAACTCCTTTTTCAGTGATTCCACTTGGAGATGTTAGATAACTTATCATAGTATACTCCCAAAGTTTTCCAGAATTTTTACATGCCCGAAAAATGACTAAACTGCCCCTACTCTTTGACTGTCCAAAACAGTCTATTTTTCCTTTTTAGACACAAAACTGTTTTTGTTAAAACAGTCACTAAAACTTGTGTACTCAACATTTTTGAGTGCTACCACTTGGATTTAGTAGTTAACTTACATATCTAGCACATCCCTTTGACGGGTCGCAAAAATAAGGTGTAGATCAAAAACGGTGGAAATCCAAAGTACATAGAAATTTTTAGGACTTAGAAACTAGAAAATCACTTTTTCTTTACTTTAGATTTTCAACTAAAACAACACCCAATATGGGTAAATCTAAACATGAAACACTCATAAACACATAGATCTAAGGTTTTTGAGTTTAGAAACATAGATTCAAAGTTTAATTTACAATAATCAAAAATTATATAAACAAAAGGGGTTTATACCTTTTTGTTCACATGCTCTCCTTCTTCTTCTTCCTAGATTTGCTAATGGAGCTTTGATGACTTATCAAAAACTCTCTCTCTTTTCCCCCTAGGGGCTGCCGAATTTGCTTCTCTCTCTCTCCCTCTTGGTTTTGTTTTTGGTAAGGAAAAGAGATGGAAGAGAAAATAAGAAGAATAATAGATGAAAGAGAAAATAAGATAGACTTTTATTAGATATAGATGAATATCAATTATCTATACCCATCCTCCTTTTACTCCCATAAGTCATCCGGCCATGTGGTCTCATTTTGATCCCACTAATTCTCTCTCCTTCATACTTACCAAGAGGTTGCTTACAAGAATGAACAAAGTGTTGGTCAAATAAAATGAGGACACATGGGCTAGTTGTAGATAAGTATCATGATTACATCCATTCCCCCTCATTTTCTCTCTATCTTATCCGGCCATGTGGCCTTCTTTTAGCCCAAATTGGTTAGATTTTTATAGCTTTTATTTTACTTACCAAAAGACCATTATGTCCTTCCATACTTGGATCAAGTTTTGGGCTCCTTAAATTTATTGATTGGGCCAACACTTGGGCCACCATAATTAATCTCTTTGGACTTTAAGATTAATTTCTTGGGCCATGAAAATAAATTAGGTCCAATACTTTTAATATTATCCCACCCTAAATATTTAATTAGGGTATCCATTCAAAATATATAGAATTTAAATCATTACTTTAGCACATTAAATTCTATAACCCAATTAAACTTGTTTTAATTAAGTTATAAAATTAATAACTTGATATAATTAAAATATATCTCTTAACTTAATATTATTTTTAATATTATTGTTCTCCCACAAGTGGGCATAGTTTTGGACCTTAATTAATCTCATTGAGCTAACAAATTTAATTGTTTTACTTACTAACAAAACTAACTTGGGCTTTCAATCCCTAATTAAATTGGGTCAATATAATACTTGTCCCATACATAATATATTGGGCTAGATTAAATAATTTAATCACCCTTAGTCACTTTATCTACAAGTCTCATGCTTAATAATTAATTGGGCTTGTTTAAATAATATAACTTCCTTAGTCCATAAAATTTAATCCTTTTGGACTCTAATTATTATTATAGTCCATTACTTTTAATACTATTTTACCCTAATTATTTAATTAGGGTTTTTATTTCTCACTCTAGAAAATAAATTCTTTACTTATGTACATTTATTGCTTTAACCCAATTAGAGTTGCTATAATTAGGTTATAAAATTAATTAACTGAGATGTATAAAATAAATCTCTTAAAATTAGTATATATTATAAATACCATAATTCTCTCATCCCATAACCCTTAAGTTATTTAATTCTTCATTCCTAATATATAATTAGGATCATACTAATTTTTTTTATTTGTCATCACATAATATTCGTATTCACTTACTTACATAATCATTTAATAAATTATGTCATGCTCCACAATTCTCTTAGATTAGGTCACTAGTATATATTTAATTACAATGACCACTGAATAACAATAACCATTTAGGTTATTTAATTATCATACTTAATAACTTATTTAAGTTATACAATTTATATTGTATAATTTAATTTAATTTCCTCCTCCTCTGCATAAATTGTTTTCAAATAATTTATTTATATATTAAATATATAAATTTAATATATTCAATCATTTATTCAAATATGAATTTAATTTACTAACTGCTTGATACCAATATACATATCTACATATTGAATCTCATCTCATATTTTAGCTTTACATCATTTGATATAATATTAAATATTATATCATTATCCATATAACATCTTTCACTTCTCACACTGATTTTGACTTTTCTCCATAAAAAGTCAACTGTTGACTTTGAACAAAAGTCAACCTTTACACACTTTGTGTTTACTGCCCATTTTGACTAATCTTGACGTTTCGGACGCAACCGAGCAGTCCATGCTTCAAAATTCTATCTCTAACTCAAATTTTGAGTTTTAAATTATTCATTTCTTATTGCTAATCATATTAACTAACGACTTTATACTTATTCAAATTCTTATTTGCCATTCAAGGCCAACATTCAAGCTATGTTAATTACTAACATAGTTTTATCTTGATCCTTATATCATTAACTTAATTCAGCATTCCTCTTGCTAAAATATATATAGCACCTTACTAAGTATATATATTTCTATACATATACTCATCTTCGTTTAACCTTATAACATCTCTTCATGTGAAATCTTATCTCCTTAATAAAATTTCACATGTATTAGTATAACATTTCTTACACTATTCAATTCACACCGAATTTACAGGTATCGTAATACCTTATTCTTGATATTCATTCAAATACATAACAATTCATTTCTAGGGTTTAGAAATTTTGTAACCCATATTTCTTTATTCTCATTCAATTAAGAAACCATATAGGTTCTTCTTAAAAATTTTGAAATCCTTAAAATTCCTTCACAGAAACGTCAATTTCATACACTTATTTTCTGTCTAGGTTCATCTTATAACCTTTAATCCATCATTTTAGGATTTTAATAATTATCTAAATTCTCGGGTTGTCACATTCACCCCTTCTTCTAAGAATTTCGTCCCCGAAATTAAAGCATACTAATCTCTGCTTATTATCTTGATCAAAACTAGGTTTTTAACTTAACCTTTACAATTTCCTCCTTTGAGGTTTTCTCATTTATTAACACATTTCACCATAACTACTCACTAGAAGTTTACATCTTCTAAACATTCAGCAAAACTAGGTTGTCATAATAACCTTTACTCAAACATCTCAGATTCTACTCGTACGTAATGAGTTCACAATATTTCATATCCATTGTCACCTTCTACCACAACATTACTCTAGAGAGTTTAAAAAAAAACTTTTCATATCTGTCTGAGGGATCATAAAACCATGAACTTTGAGGTTTAGGGGTATTTCTACCTGCTACCTCTTTCAATTACGAAAGAAAGGTACTCTACCTCTGAAATATTTTATATTTGGTATGTTTACAATCACAAAGAAGGTAAACTACCGATGCGGGTACTTTAGAGGATCAGTCTGTTGTACCTTAGTAATCGGAACGACTATATGCGTTCTTAGATTGGAGTATTTTATCCAATTAATATATCCCCATTTTCAGGGTTGTTCACCTCAGACTTATCATAAGATTCTGCACCAAAACAATTTGGTTCGGCATAAGCTTTCAATGAATACTTTGAATTTTATAAACATTTGTCTAGCTGAATCAAATAGCGTAGACGCATATCAAATAATTCGAATTTCAATCGAAACATTGCTAGCCAAATTTAGTTGGCAATAAATTTTCTTTAAATTCTTAAAATCATTTTATGACGTCATGATACCGCACTGCATTTATAGTCCGTTTGATGATTCCGTCATTATGTGACTTTGTCATACTACATCATTCCATAGTGGGCTGACGATTTTTAGATCACATACCACACTAGGTAATTCTGCATTGATAACTCCATCATTTTTATCATCTCTGCACCAGGTTGCATGATGCATTAATGATATAAAAATACATTTTGATAATTCAAATCATTTTCGTCTAGCCGAATCAATTGGCCTAGACTCTTCTTTAAACAGTTCAAAACCTTTGCAAATCATTTTTAGTGACATCATGCCACAACAGGTAACGATGTGTTAGTAGTACGAAGACCACTTCTACACAGTTGTAACCCTATGTTGAGGATAACAAAAATCCATTCTACTTCGAAAGGCACATTAGTGCGAATTTAGCTTGATGTCAAAAACTTTGAAGTCTAACATAGCTAGAAGATTTGGAATACCTATACTTCCACCATCAACTTCAATTTCTCTAATGTTCCATTGCTTAATAAGTCTATCTATTCCTATAATCTTCAATGCTCCAATCTCAACATAACTATACCAGTTCGTCAAACTTACCACACATTATGAGTTCAGGAACTTTTTACAATCATATGAGTTTAAGAACTTGTCCTAGTCAGACCTTTGGCGTCCATTCGCTGAGGGGTTCATAAATATTTCATATAATTATGAGTCACGAACGTACCATAAGTATGAGTTTTAAGAACTCGTACTTAACCTTATATTCTCTACATATTCGTTATACACATGAGAAAAGAATCACCTTATCCACATGCATATAACAAATAGCACGACACCAGGTTCCAATGATTATCAGTATCAGAAACTAAGTGGTCGTCAAACCAAACTCGGCCACTAATCAATATAGGAAGCTAAACGAACAATTCTCCGCCCATACAAAGAATTGATCAACCTAACCACTATATCGACCAGGAGGCTAAGTGATTCTAAAACCAAGTACAAATTCCCCGCCCATACAAGGAATCATACAACTCAGCTGCTGACATGAGTACTCAATTGAAATCCCTCACCATTCTTACTTTCTCTTTTCTTAATACGAATTTTCTTTAATCCGTATCTTAACATTTGCCACTCTTTTTTGAGTTTACATCGACCATTTCATAGTAAATTCTCTTTATAGCGTCAAGCTATATCATTCCAATCACTTAACAAAACTTATGTTATTCAACGATTTAATCTGATCACGTCGTGATCTTAATTCGTAATCATTTCTCCTTATACTTACGATCGTTTTATTTTACGATCTCCTTATTCTTCTCTTTAATCATATTATATTATGATTTTATTAACACTTCTCATCTTATAGACATAGTCTATTTATTATCACTTTTCATCTCTATTACTGGAGTCAGGTAACTCCGGATTCTTATCCTTATAGCTCTTCAAGATTCTTCTTTGAATCTTATTTATCTTTCCCTTTACTTAATAATGAATTTCCAAAATTTCATCTCTTATCGCTTAAACTCTATTCGAGTTTATTACTTATCATCTCTCCGTGGTTATATCATAAGGTACACCTACCTAAGGTTTATAACCTACAGCTCTGATACCAACTGTAGCATCCCCAAATTCCGGTACTAATCACCAAGGATCTGGTATACTATTTCTATAACTATTGCGGAATATATAAACATAAATTTTTTATACATTAAACTTTTACACATCCTTCCCAAGGCCTACAACCTTAACTTAATACATACCTTCAATATCTTAGAAGATTTACAATACTATTTTCGTCAGAAAATTTAATAGATCTAACTGCAATGTAATTTAATCTTGTACTTTGACTTTGCCTTTGTCTTTACTCGAGCTTTCATCTTAATCTGAAAATTTTTATCATGATATAGCAAGGGTGAGCATCAAATTTGCCCAGCAAGTTTAAATTCAATAAAGATATATCATGATTGAAAAGAATGAATAAGCTTTCAAGTTTTCAACAATATAATAATTGTGAAATAACATGAATCAAGTTTCAATAATTTCATGACTGAATCAATAATGTTTGAAGGTCAACAATGACCATAAATAATTTAACTGAACCTTATGGTAATGAAGGTGATCAGCCTTTCATACCTGATGAACATATGCAACATGCACTAAGTGCGAATCAATAATCAGTTAAGACATGAATAATCATCAATAATCATTCACTAACATACTTTGAAATATAACTCGAGTTTGAGTTAGGGAAACTTGCCTGATTCGTTGACTACTGCTACGCAGTTTAAGTTAACTTCTTTTGGTAAGACCTATCATTAATAATAAGATTGGTCTTTCAATCAACATATTCTATTTTGTATCATAATACAATTACTTTGTCAATAGATTATCTAACACTTAATTAAATATTAGATAACATCCTAACACATCGGTATTATTATCATTCTTGGATAATTCTTCAATCACTGTATCATATACATTATGATTTAACACTCTCATTATCATTTCATAGGTTATTCTTTAACATCTAATAAGTCAAATACTTATCCAGCAACCTGGATTCTAAATCTAGCAACAACACTGCCAATCCAGCAGACTAGATTCACCAATCCATCAATCTAGCAAGCTGAATTCTAAATCCTTCAATTTCAGTAAGCTTCTTTTCAATCCAGCAAGCTGGATTCATCAGATTTTCTAATCCAGCAAGCTGGATTCCATATCCGTTCATGAAAATACCAAATCAACTTATTATCTTTCTATCCTTTGTACAAACATGTATACACATATTTCATACACAAAAAGTATTTTTCCAAAATTTTCCAACTTCCTTTTGTATTTTTTAAAAATCATTCTTAGTTAATTCCTTAAGAAATTAGCTACCTCGTGCTTAACTCCAGAAATTCTCATCTCTTGACACAATCTTATACATCTTAACGTGACACTCCAGTTTAAATTTCGTGGCCATCGGAGTTATAGAACTCCGGTTATAGCCATTTTTGTCGGAAAATCACAAAAATTGAAATGGTCATAACTTGCTCATTTTAACTCGGAATGAGCTCATTTTTGGACAGTCGGTACTTTATACCATATATGTTCATGTCCCAAAAGGCCAGAATTTTTCTCACAAATTAAGTGGCCGAAACTGCCATTTTAAAATTTTGGGCAGAAGCAAAATGGCCTTTTTGCAGTTTTTCGTGCTTTGTTAAACATTTTCCATACGGAAATCTACAACTCCTTTTTCAGTGATTCCACTTGGAGATGTTAGATAACTTATCATAGTATACTCCCAAAGTTTTCCAGAATTTTTACATGCCCGAAAAATGACTAAACTGCCCCTACTCTTTGACTGTCCAAAACAGTCTATTTTTCCTTTTTAGACACAAAACTGTTTTTGTTAAAACAGTCACTAAAACTTGTGTACTCAACATTTTTGAGTGCTACCACTTAGATTTAGTAGTTAACTTACATATCTAGTACATCCCTTTGACGGGTCGCAAAAATAAGGTGTAGATCAAAAACGGTGGAAATCCAAAGTACATAGAAATTTTTAGGACTTAGAAACTAGAAAATCACTTTTTCTTTACTTTAGATTTTCAACTAAAACAACACCCAATATGGGTAAATCTAAACATGAAACACTCATAAACACATAGATCTAAGGTTTTTGAGTTTAGAAACATAGATTCAAAGTTTAATTTACAATAATCAAAAATTATATAAACAAAAGGGGTTTATACCTTTTTGTTCACATGCTCTCCTTCTTCTTCTTCCTAGATTTGCTAATGGAGCTTTGATGACTTATCAAAAACTCTCTCTCTTTTCCCCCTAGGGGCTGCCGAATTTGCTTCTCTCTCTCTCCCTCTTGGTTTTGTTTTTGGTAAGGAAAAGAGATGGAAGAGAAAATAAGAAGAATAATAGATGAAAGAGAAAATAAGATAGACTTTTATTAGATATAGATGAATATCAATTATCTATACCCATCCTCCTTTTACTCCCATAAGTCATCCGGCCATGTGGCCTCATTTTGATCCCACTAATTCTCTCTCCTTCATACTTACCAAGAGGTTACTTACAAGAATGAACAAAGTGTTGGTCAAATAAAATGAGGACACATGGGCAAGTTGTAGATAAGTATCATGATTACATCCATTCCCCCTCATTTTCTCTCTATCTTATCCGGCCATGTGGCCTTCTTTTAGCCCAAATTGGTTAGATTTTTATAGCTTTTATTTTACTTACCAAAAGACCATTATGTCCTTCCATACTTGGATCAAGTTTTGGGCTCCTTAAATTTATTGATTGGGCCAACACTTGGGCCACCATAATTAATCTCTTTGGACTTTAAGATTAATTTCTTGGGCCATGAAAATAAATTAGGTCCAATACTTTTAATATTATCCCACCCTAAATATTTAATTAGGGTATCCATTCAAAATATATAGAATTTAAATCATTACTTTAGCACATTAAATTCTATAACCCAATTAAACTTGTTTTAATTAAGTTATAAAATTAATAACTTGATATAATTAAAATATATCTCTTAACTTAATATTATTTTTAATATTATTGTTCTCCCACAAGTGGGCCTAGTTTTGGACCTTAATTAATCTCATTGAGCTAACAAATTTAATTGTTTTACTTACTAACAAAACTAACTTGGGCTTTCAATCCCTAATTAAATTGGGTCAATATAATACTTGTCCCATACATAATATATTGGGCTAGATTAAATAATTTAATCACCCTTAGTCACTTTATCTACAAGTCCCATGCTTAATAATTAATTGGGCTTGTTTAAATAATATAACTTCCTTAGTCCATAAAATTTAATCCTTTTGGACTCTAAATAAATGATTGGGCTATGATATTATTATAGTCTATTACTTTTAATACTATTTTACCCTAATTATTTAATTAGGGTTTTTATTTCTCACTCTAGAAAATAAATTCTTTACTTATGTACATTTATTGCTTTAACCCAATTAGAGTTGCTATAATTAGGTTATAAAATTAATTAACTGAGATGTATAAAATAAATCTCTTAAAATTAGTATATATTATAAATACCATAATTCTCTCATCCCATAACCCTTAAGTTATTTAATTCTTCATTCCTAATATATAATTAGGATCATACTAATTTTTTTTATTTGTCATCACATAATATTCGTATTCACTTACTTACATAATCATTAAATAAATTATGTCATGCTCCACAATTCTCTTAGATTAGGTCACTAGTATATATTTAATTACAAGGATCACTGAATAACAATAACCATTTAGGTTATTTAATTATCATACTTAATAACTTATTTAAGTTATACAATTTATATTGTATAATTTAATTTAATTTCCTCCTCCTCTGCATAAATTGTTTTCAAATAATTTATTTATATATTAAATATAAAAATTTAATATATTCAATCATTTATTCAAATATGAATTTAATTTACTAACTGCTTGATACCAATATACATATCTACATATTGAATCTCATCTCATATTTTAGCTTTACATCATTTGATATAATATTAAATATTATATCATTATCCATATAACATATTTCACTTCTCACACTAATTTTGACTTTTCTCCATAAAAAAGTCAACTGTTGACTTTTAACAAAAGTCAACCTTTATACACTTTGTGTTTACTGCCCATTTTGACTAATCTTGACGTTTCGGACGCAACCGAGCAGTCCATGCTTCAAAATTCTATCTCTAACTCAAATTTTGAGTTTTAAATTACTCCTTTCTTATTGCTAATCGTATTAACTAACGACTTTATACTTATTCAAATTCTTATTTGCCATTCAAGGCCAACATTCAAGCTATGTTAATTACTAACATAGTTTTATCTTGATCCTTATATCATTAACTTAATTCAGCATTCCTCTTGCTAAAATATATATAGCACCTTACTAAGTATATATATTTCTATACATATACTCATCTTCGTTTAACCTTATAACATCTCTTCATGTGAAATCTTATCTCCTTAATAAAATTTCACATGTATTAGTATAACATTTCTTACACTATTCAATTCACACCGAATTTACAGGTATCGTAATACCTTAATCTTGATATTCATTCAAATACATAACAATTCATTTCTAGGGTTTAGAAATTTTGTAACCCATATTTCTTTATTCTCATTCAATTAAGAAACCATATAGGTTCTTCTTAAAAATTTTGAAATCCTTAAAATTCCTTCACAGAAACGTCAATTTCATACACTTATTTTCTGTCTAGGTTCATCTTATAACCTTTAATCCATCATTTTAGGATTTTAATAATTATCTAAATTCTCGGGTTGTCACAGGTTGTTCATCTCAGGATTTAGAATACGTGTCCGAACCAAAGTAAGTTTGGTTTGGATAAGTTTCAATGTAATTTAGATTTAACGAATATCAACTAAGGATTAGGTTAATAAAACGTTCATATCATTATGCTATGGAATAAATCATAACTGATTCACATTGTATACTAAGGTTATGCTTTAGGAATAATCTAAGAGCATAAATATTGAATAATTATAACATACCTTGCTTGAACAATATTAAGCCAAGGTTATTTAGAATTGATTACTAAGCATGCATAAAAAATAGTAAATTGAACGATAAAACTTGTTCGACATTAGTATATCAGAATATATAAACTTGCATGTTAAATAATACGTTAAAGACAAGAATAACTTACTCAATATCAGAATAAGGTTTAGAAAACTTGCATCATCATAAACAAACTAGATACAAGAAACTTGCTCAACATAAGAATAAAGTTTAGGAAACTTGCGTAATTGTAATTGAGATAGGGTAAGTAAACTTGCACAATAATAAACAAGGTAGAGTAAGGAACTTGCCTTGAGTATAAGCTAAACCGTAATAACTCGAATTACAATACCCTATATATATGTCATCATGACATAATTAGTCACTACCAACACTATATATAAATAAGTATCTACATCATGTAATATTTAATATTTAACCACATAGTCAATTTACACTAGTAACAAAACTCGTTAACTATTAATAATATGATCATTTTTAGTATAGTAATACCAATATCATATCTTAACAGTCATACTATTAAATCATAACAACTTTTTCAGACTTTGTATAACTAAAACACACTGTCTGACCATTCTGCTAACTCGCGTTGCGGCGCCACATTTTACACTGTGGCTCGGCGCTGCGACACGGTGTTGGCGCTGCTGCGCAAGTCACAGGCCAATAATTGGCACTGCGGTGTGGCGCTGGCACTGCGGCACGAGACTTGTACTGCTAGGCCGCGCTGCGGGGCCGAATTACAGTACCCGCTACCAACTTCGGCAAACAGCAAAAACAAAGCCAATTTTGGCCTACAAGCTACTTTCTAACAACTGAATTAACACATAATACATTTACAGACTTCACACAAACATAATTTAAGGACTCTTAAGATGATTTTACCCATATAACAATATTAACATTGAATTTAAAGCATCTAATTTCACTATTTTTGATAAAACTTTACTTTTTGACATTTTTAGTGAAAATCATCACTGTGATTTTATTTTTCAACCAAAACAATTAATTCAAAATACTATGTTTATGTATATTCATCCTCTTTCAAAATCAATAGTCAATTTATATATTATACAAAGAATTAAACCTCAATTTTACTTTAAACTAAGCCATATTCATTTATATATTCATACTAATTCACTGTAATATAGTTTCCTTCACAAATAAATACATATCATGAATTAACTCATCTATAAACTTATGAAAACAACTTTATAACAACCAATTTATCATATAAAACTATATACAACAAATAATTCAACCTTCACAAAGTTTTACAGAGAATTCTTGGAAGAGAATAAAACTAAAACTTTAAAAAAAATTAAAAGAGTAAGATGATACCTTACTTTTAGAAGATGATTCTTATCCTTTGATTATCAAGCTTTCTTTTTCCCAATTCTTTTCTCAAAACCTCTCTAGAATTCTCCCAATTCTGTTCTTCCTCTCTATTCTAAACTTACGTACTAAAATATAACGTATAGGTAATAATATAGGTATTAATTATATAATATAAATATAACTTTAACTGACATCAGTTATTTTTTATTTGAAAATCAAAAGCCATAAGGCTTGTTTGGCTAACTACCTAAAAAAATGAACCAATTAAATCTTATGCCTTTTTTGGTAAAACATATTTAAATTAAAAACTTAATATGCATTAAGCATTGTTTGACAAAACTGAATTAACCTCCTTTAACTTATTTTAATAACTCCTTTATAGTATAGTTTATGGTCACACTTTATTTAATTAAATTTTAATATTCAATTTAATTAATTCTAATAACAATTTATTAAATTAATTTACCACATAAATCAATACAATATAATTATAATTTTCTTTATAATTATAATTTTATTTAATCAACTACCGCATCATTTTAATTACAAATTCAAATTAAAATATCATTGTAATAATTTATTTAATCATTATAGACTTCTCTAACTTAATTTATAATTTAAATTAGAATATTATCTCATGATGATCAATTCTCTAAAGTCTTAAATTATTTATTTAACAAATAAATAGTCAAATTAAATCACATTAAATAAATACTTATTCAACAATAAACACATCAATTAAAATATTTTTATAATTCAATAAATATTTTGAATTACAATTTAAAATTCTGGATTGTTACAGCGGATAAAAGTCACTCTTGTAAGATGAAATGAATAATGTATTTATCATTATTTGTAATGAAAGAGATTATAAGGTTTTTAGAACCTGGGATTTAAGAATGTATGTTGTTATATTTCAGTATATAATGATGTATGATGGATGAATGATGTACTCGTGACGTACAAAATCCAAGTGTGAAGATAGACTGAATTTTGGGGTGTTACAAGTTGGTATCAAAGCTGATAGGTTATAAACTTTTGGTATGAATACCTAAAACTATAATCATGGAGAGAATGATAAGAAGATCACCACGTGATCATAGTGAATCGTAGTAACAGATGAGTTGTTAAACGATGAATAATTTATAACTAATGCTATGAATGAATGGTACTACGAAGTAGTACGGGAAGAAGAACTCAGATTGAGTTGTGAAGGATAAGATACGAATTAAAGAAAATTCGTATTAAGTAAAGAGAAACTTAGAATTTGTAAATTTCAATTGAGGACTCATGTGATAGCTGAGTTGTATAAAACTTTGTGTGGGCAGAGGTTTGTGCTCTGGTGTAACAACTGCTCAGGTTATTACAGTGATAATCATTGGAATTGGTCGCGCTATCAATATGTATATGTTAAGAAGGTGAATCTTTTCTCATATATATGTGTGATAGGTAGAGAATGATAAGTTAGGTGCGAGTTCTTGAAACTCATACTTATGAAACGTTTGTGACTCATAGTTATATGCTATGTTTCTGAGCCCTGAGCATATGGATAGTCCTTGATTTATTCTTGGATTACATATTGCAAAGATAAGTTCTTAAACACATATGGTTGTGGAAAGTTCCTAAACACATAAAATGTGGTAAGTTAATGGATTATACTAACGTATAGGAATGTTTAGATAGAAAATAAGTTATTTTCAGTAGGCTAGTATTGAAGGTGCTAGAGAAGATTAAGTATTGTCGCAATTAAGATAATGAAGGGAGATGGAGAATAGGATATTCCAAGTCATCTAGTTACGCTAGATTTCGAAATTAATTTAAATCGTGCTTATGTATGCGCGTTTTGAAAATGAAAGAATTGGTTCAAGTTTTGGAACCAACGTATTTTAAAAAAGCTATTCTTTGTATGCATATGCTAATCGTTTCTGCTAGATAGAAATTGATTTAAAATATCAAAATGAATTTTTATATCATCTATGCATTTGATGCAAGGATGGTAAAAAGATGGAGTTATTAATGTAATTGAACCTAGTGTTGGATGTGATCTTAGGATCAACAACCCGCTATGGTATAATGTATAATGACGAAGTCATAAACTGACAAAATTCTCAATGTACTGTGAAAAGTACGGTATCATGACATCACAAAACATTTTGATGTATTGTTAAAGAATTTAAAGAAGTAGTCGATGTCAATTGATTTGACTAGACGAATGTTTCAAGTTGATATCCAAATTATTGGTATGGTATAAGCTACTTGATTTGGCTAAGACAAATGGTATGTCATGTTTAAAAGAAAATCGAGCTTTCTTTGAGGAGTTGTGCCAAACTAAGTTGTTTTGGTGCGGAATCTAATAATTAAGTCTGAGGTAAACATACCCCAAAATGGGGTTATACAATGGGTTGAGCTCACCCTTTGCTGCCATTGTTCTCTTCAGAAAATAAGAACGTAGCTGGGACTAGTCGGGAAATGGAGTGACGGTCCGAGATGGTGGCTGTAGTAGTCCTAACTATTTTATAAAATAGTGTGATAATAATTGTAATGAGGAATCTATTTGAGTTTGAATACTGTCTACTAGACAATATTCGTGTAAAAACTCTCAGCTACGTTTTTGTCGTATTGTATAAGAAAGTTTGTATTTATGTTCTGTATCATGTATTTGGTGACTCAGAATGGGTGATATATACCTATTTTGGGGGTGTCACATCAAAACATCGGTGATATTAGGAAGAATATTTTACAAATAGAAGAGACCATTCGGTCCATCAAAGGGTTTGGAGCACACGGGAGTGTTTCATATTCAAACTTTTGTATCTTCCCCGGGGTTCATTATCCGGAAAAGTTCAAGACTTCCAATTTTGAAAAATATGATGGATTGGGAGATCCTTACACTCGCTAAAAGGTATTCATTGGAGAGCTCGAATCTTATGCCGAGGATGAAAAGCTCAGAATGCAGCTATTTTAGAAAGGTCTGACTGGAGAAGCCAGAGCATGGTACACCATATTAAACAACTCCAAGATTCATAGCTGGGAGGAGTTAGCAATGCTTTCCTCAGTCAATACAGTTTCCAAACTCAAATGGCTCTAGACCGGTACCAAATTGCCAAGGTCAAGAAATAAGTTAATGAGTCTTTCAGAGAGTATGCCCAATGATGGAGGCGTCTGGCTGCTCAAGTTATTCCATCTTTGACTGAGTCTGAAATGGTGATGACCTTCATAGACATTCAAGAAGCTCCCTTTTATGTGAGGATCTTATCTAGCATAGGCAAGCCATTATCTGAAATGATCAAACACAGAGAAATGGCTGAAATGGGATTGAAATTAGGGAAGATTCAAGACATTGCCGCTCTAAAAGCTGTAGCTGAGCACATCTAGTCTGTAAGTTATGGAAACAACCCCCGGAGGGTCTATAAGAAGAAAAAAGAGGATGTTTCCTTGATACTACAAGGACAAAAAGGTAATCAAAACATGCCTATTCAGAGGAGAAACTATTCCCCTTTCCAAGCACAGTCTTCAAACCCTCCATTGCCAAAAACTGGAGAAGTCAGACGTACCCGAGTGTTCACACCTTTAGGGGATTCACTTGAAAACATTCTCAAACATCTGACAGCTCATAAGAAAATTACTCATCTTCTTCCACCAGCCAACCCGAGTGGAAAAGGTTTTGATGCAAGCAAGACATGTGCTTACAAAGCTAGAGCTCCAAGCCATGACACGCAAGATTGTTGGGCCCTTAAGCATAAGATCCAAGATTTAATTGACAATGGTGAGATTATGGTAATAAAACCCAACTAGCCTCACGTTCAAGACAACCTTCTTCCTCAACACAAGGAAGAGGAGGTTAACATGATTAACTAGAGTAGTGAACAGAGCTCCAACTATGTGGGTGGTTCATCCCAAACTAGCAAGGATAGTGCTGACAGATGGGATTATGCACAGTTCCAATTTATGATAAAACGGGAGATGAAGGCTCTTGGAGAGCAAGTCAATCAATTGGCAGAATTGGTGGTTCATCAGCACCAAGTCACATGTCAATTATTCAGTCAGGAGTAGGCTAGCCTCCTTTCTCTTATTCCAAGTACTCTACCAATTGCTCCAGAAAATGAAACACTGGACGATAAAATTGCAAAAAGAGCAAAAGCTAAGGCCCGTCGGGATTTTGCCAACAAAAGGGAATTCACCTATTTGTAGGTCAACTGATGGAAGAGATATTGCATATGCTGATTAATGAAGGAAAAATCACAGCACTGGTACCTCCACTCAACCCACGTTCAGGACGGTTTGATGCTAACGAAGTGTGTCAATACAACTCCCACTCTCGCGGTCACAGCACGAAAGAATGCTGGGCACTACACCATCTAATTCAGAACATGTTTGACAGCGGTAACATGCAAATGGCAGACAATGACGCTATATTACTGGAGAGTGCATGGGAACACATTACCTACCCGATGGAAGGAAGCCGTAGCAGTTATATCCATTGAGGGAGACTTGGCTGCCACACCACTTAAAATTCAACCTATTCAGCTCAAAGGCGTTGAAAATCCATTGAAAGTGGCTGCACACAAGCCAATTATATTGCCTTTCAGGCCACAGTATCCTATTGCCACCCTACAAAAAGTTCTATAGAACTATGGAGAGGCTAAAGGATCTACATCCAATACAACTGCTACAGTGTCAAGAGAAAATCCACTGTATCTTCCTCAACGGGTGATGAAGCCTACCATCAAACATAAAAGGAAAGTGCCCATGGAGAAGATTAAAGAATTTCTCCGTACTATGGGACACAATGAAGCTATGGTGGTTTTAAGCTTGAAGGAAGCTCCACAACAAATTTCTATTTTAGACTTGATTTTCTCCTCAAAGGATCACTGGAAGGTCTTATTAAGAGTGTTAGAAGAAGCCCACTTGCCAAAAATAGTGAATGTTGAAAATTTTCATCATCTGGTTGATCACATCTTCAACAGTAATGTGATATCCTTCACCAATGATGATATACATCCCGAAGGGACGAGTCATTGCAAATCGCTGCACGTAGCAGTTATGTCCTCTGTATATGTGGTGGGAGGAGTTCTGATAGATGGAGGATCATCCTTAAACATCTTCCCCTATGCCATGTGACACCCCAAAATAGGTATACATCACCCATTCTAAGTCACCAAATATATGGTACAGAACTCAAATACAAACTTCTTGAATACAATACGATAGAAGTGTAGCTGAGAGTTTTTACACGAATATTATCTCATAGACAATATCCAAACTCAAATTCAATCATCATTACATTTATTATCACACTAAATAGTGATGACTACTAAAACAACCATCTCGGACCGTCACTCCATTCCCCGACTAGTCCCAACTATATTCTCATTTCCTGAAGAGAACAGTGAAAGAAAAGGGTGAGCTCAACTAGCCCAGTAAGAAATATTATGACTGAGATAATGCAGAATAAATTATCGTTAGCCTTTAACAATATAACAACTGATAAAATACAATAGACAACATGTTTTAGATCAATAACTGCATCGAAAATAACAATCAATTAGAAGCGTCAAATAGAGCATGATATATACTATCTTCTATTATTTAAAAGTTTATTATCAATTTTATCACTAAGGCTCATCTTAATAAATAATTCACATCACTGAATTATCCATGCACTACGGGCTAAGGATATTCATTAGTATCACAACCACGAATTATTCATGCACTACGGGCCAAAGATATTCGTGTTTTCCCCAATGATCATGATCATGCCAAACAACAATTCATCTTTGCACCCTTAGCCGAAGAGAATGCATGGTTATGATCATACCATCAACTGTCACTGAGACTCAGCTCAATAAAAAATCCACATTATTCGTAACATTACAGGTCATGATTATACCGAATAATCTATGGTCATAATCATAACAATCAACACATCATCCATGCACTACGGGCCAAAGATGACTTTCATCATAGTATAAGCATGTGGATGACGACAATGATATAAGAATTCAATTAAATGAAAGCAAAAGATAATTTTTTAAAGATTTATAATTCAATTTATCCGGAATTTAATAATGTCCAAATTGTCAACATGATACTTCTTGTGGAGTAAAATTTAAGAATTATATTCTATTAAAAATGATTTGGACAGAAAAAAATCAATTTGTATCATGAATAGTACCCCGGGTGAATAGTATCCCGTGAATAGTACTTTGTGAATAGTACTTCAAAAATAGTACTATGTGAATAGTATTTCATAAATAGTACCCCGTGAATAGTACTTTATGAATAGTTTCTTGTGAATAGTACTTTATGAATAGTACCCCGTATGTATGAATAGTGTCGTATAAATGAATAGTACACCGGCATGAAAAGCTTAAAATTTAACAAGAATGTTCAGAAAAATATCCCTGTAAAACGACACTAGATGAAACATAAATTTCAAGGATATTCTACTAATTTCACGGAGTATAGAAGCAATACTTCAATAAAATGAGTGTAGAATTAGGGATACGAAACGAAATAATATTACTTACATGCTACAGTGTATGGAAGAAAATATTATTTCATACGAATATTGAACAAAAATAATATATGTTACGAATAAGAAATAAATAACATCCCTTACCTTAGTAGAAGACTGGATACTGCAATAGTGAAGTAACAAAATACTCTTCTTCTTTCTCTCTATATCTTCCCTCTCTATAATTGCTCTTGTGAGTCTTAGTGAATTGGTGAGAATGAAAGAAGAATGAGCTTCTATTTATAGGAAAATATAGTTTCGATAATTGCACGTTTTGGGGCTCAAATTATTACAGTATAGAACGTTCATCTTTATCTCCATTATTAATTTAGTCCTATACGTATTATTAAACTTGAACCACCTCCCCTAATAGTACATGCATGTGAATCAATAATACATGTATGTGAATCAATAGTTCCATACATGTGAACAAATTGTTATATGCATGTGAACTAATAACAATTAATTGCTCATTTATCCGATTAATTACCCGATTGGTCAATATAACATACATAAATCAATTATTATCAAAATAAATGTCGATTTTCACAAACACTAATAATCCTAACACAATGAAAATATCAATTTCATCTTTAATCAACACGAATTTATTAATCATTAATATTAAAACTCACCATATTTAGCAACTAGATCATTCCCAGGAAAGAGGGGGCTTTCTAATAAGGATGTATCCCTATTGGCGCGCAATTAGGTGACCAAATCCCTTTCCTCGACAGAAATTTCTAGACATCGTCAACATTGCAAATAATAATATGAAAAATTGTGTCGTCTCAATTATTCATTTAATAATATAAATTATTATACAGATGATACTGTGACAATAATTGAATCAATAATATGAGATACCATGGAGCAATTACTATAACAATAATTGAGTATAACTGAGTGACTTCTTACGTAAGCATCAATAATCAAAGATTCTCTACAATATTGTGTGCTACTATCCAACCACGCGTATTACTATACTTTTACCACCAAGTATTTCAACAGTTTAACGTAACACTTTTGCCGTTATTTTTATAAAAAGATATTTTTGTCATTTTCTAACTACGACAATACTTCTGTTGTGGGGTCCACAAATGATTGTATCGTCGTACAGATATTCCCCAACAAAAGGAATATTCCTTAACCAAACGAATATTTTATGACAACATGCTTACTTTGCAAAATTTTTACGTATCACCCTTAACTTTAACCCTTTATCAATTTAACCATTTACTAAATAGAATAATAATTATAAGAAAATTGAATACTTTCATTTCACAAAATTCGGGGTCTTACATGCCACCTTGGAGAAAATGAACATCAATCTCAATAGGATCCGAAGTAGCCATACAATTATCAAAGCTTTTGATGGATCCCAACGAAATATTGTCAGAGAGATTGAACTACCTGTGGAGATTGGTCCACATACATTACGTGTATCCTTTCATCTGCTCAAGATAGCTACAGGATACAATCTACTTTTGGGAAGACCATGGATTCATATGGCTGGAGCCGTCCCGTCCACTCTGCATTAGCAACTCAAATACATCATTAACAGTAGCCTGATAACTGTTAATGCTGAGCCAGAATGTCTTGTATAAAGTGACACACCACTCATCAGTTTTAATGCAAAAGTTGAGCCTGTCAGCTTCCAAGCCCTAGAGGTGAGCAACACTCACTATCAACTCATTGGGGCGCCACCTTTGATACCCAGAGTTTCTGCTGAGGTAATGTCGGCAAGTCAAGAGATGATATCCTTGGGCTTTCAACCTAAAAAAGGTTTAGGAAATTATCATTAGGGCATCGTGCGCCTAATTCAAGTTTTCAGTCAAACAAGAATAGTCAGACTAGGCTATTCTCTTGGGTCCAGTCATAAGAACCCTCACAAGCACAAATAGGTTCCTTCACCCTCTAGGCGATTGCCTAAACCTATAGAGTCTAAGCCTCTATGACCCTCATTAAAGGTTCATGCCCATGTGGTAGCTATGTTGTTTCCTATGCCGATACCGATCAAAGGAAAGGAAATCCTGATTCTAGACCCCGAAGTGGAGGAGACGTAAATAAGACATTGCAAGGCAGTTATAAAACCTGCGCGTCCTTGTAACGACCCCAAAATCTATACAATTTAAATTCCGACTTCGGTCGTTAACCATACATTCAACCTCTAAATAATACATCATTATTCGATGTTAAACTTAATAAAATTACGGAATATTTAAAACTTTTATACATTTCCTTCTTTCTTTCCCTGAATCGCAACTATTACATTACATCTCTTTGATTCAATCTTATGTCATGAATCGTTACAACAAAATAACTATACAAAGTCTTACATCATAACTAAATATCCATATACATTAGATAGCTCAAATTACATTTCAACAACATGTTATGTTCAAAATATGAAATACATTTCTCATAAAACATAAGTAATCTTCATGAATATAGATCTCTATAACTCACATAGCACGTATCTTTACCTTAAAATCTTAACCTGCAAAAGTTGCTATTTGCAAGAGTGAGCTCGACAGCCCAGCAAAGTCTAACAGTTTTCATACATCACATAACATATAATAACATGCTCGATATACATCTCATTAAAGTAACATGGCATACATGCTTTTAATTCACATAGCAAATATAAAGATTGAGTTCCTTACTCAATCATCATTACTTAGCCAAAATAATGCAGTCATATATTGACTTTAATATTTCATGATTCAACATGCATAACAGATCATGCAATTTAAAACAGTTCATCAAGTCCACGTAGAAAATAGGAACCGAAAGACTTGCCTTGATCGTTGTTTACCAATAATAGTTTAACAACTTACAGCTATCTGCACTTCACGTGCCCTACACAATTATATAATCATACACATCAAATATTAGTCACATAACAACACATAGTAATTGTAATGTAAACTCTACCCTACGTCTCATAACCCTTCCTATCATAAATACACAATGTTCAACTTAATTGTGTTAACTTTCAACTTATATCTCCCTATATTTTATTTTCGCAGTTCATTCAAGTGCTTAAGTCTTGTCAGGACTACTTATTAGTTTTATATTAAACCCATTCCATATCTTATAATATCCATTTCAATGGAATTGAAACACTTTTTAAGTTCATTAACACTTGGCATGGCGTTTCGACGTTCATTCGTCACACGCCAGATTTGCCTCTCTTGTGTATACTTACTATGCTTCTATAACTCATCTAATACATCATATATTAATGTTAAACATCATTATATTTACTATTATTCATGTTTTGTAACTTAGGACAACATCTTTTATGGTCTGGAGCACGACACATGCATATGTGCATGTCCGACACCCTCCGATTGCCTCCGAAAACACAACAGTCCTAAAGATGACCATTTTGACCCATCCTAATGACCTCAAATTGAAACACTTAAAGAACGAATGTTGTAGGTCTACTCGTCCTCGTTCCGGATCATCTTTAATCACCTCAATCGGAGTTCGTATGAGGAAGTTATGGCCATATTACTACAGGAGGTCAAAACTGTCCAACCGAGACCACTTTTTCGGCGCCGGGGCGTGGAACAGTGGCGCTGGGGCGCGAGATACAGCGCTGGGGCGCCAAACTTGGTGCCAAGGGCGCGAAATTTGGCGTTGGGGCGTGAATTTTGACGCTAGGGCGCCGAAACTCGCAGAACCCAACCACGAAGAACAGAACAACTAATTTTTTTGTCTATTACTTCAATTCTAACACTAATTAACATCCATAACTTTATCGCAAACTACACATAAACGTTTAACAATCATCCATATAATAATTACCAACAATTAAACAACTTCTTTAGAAAACTTCATTATTTGAAAACACTGTTTTTAAGAAAAACTTCATTGTTAACGTTGTTTAACACTGTAATATCAATAATAACCCAAACTTGATTACTTTAAAGTACGATTCTCTGAAATTCATACCCAATTAACATACATAAGCTTCAATTTCACAATTAGTATACGATAAAATACTAATTTTGTTATACTCCAAAACATGTTCATGTTCATCCTCATGTCCACTGTAAAACTAATTTCTTCTTTCTCTTTGAACGTATTTTAGCATACAACATATATATACATTTATGCTAGTATAACCATTAAAATTATAAATACACATAATTTCCTAACCAATTATAAAATCATGGTTTTACAGAAAGTTTGTAAAGAATTTTATGTTACCATCAAATTCAAAAACACAGAGACTTAGAGATTATAACGTAAAACATATATGTTAAGGTTATGTAACATACCTTTTTGTTTCTTAAGAAATCCTTGTTAAACACTGAGAATTTGTTTTGGTGGCTTTGGAATCACAGACTTGTCTTTCTCTCAAACTCTCTCAAACTTTATGAAACTTTTCTTTCTTCTTCCCTTTTCTCTCTTAGGCTTTAGCCAAATAGATTAGATGTAACTAAAATAAACTAACGTATATTTTCAAAAGTTTTAAAACTGACGCCACTAATGGCATTATTAAAACAACGGTTACCACAAATTATTATACATTATTTATATTTTCTTTATTTACTTTATATTATTAATAAATTAAATTTAAAAATCCAAAATCCATAAGGCTCCGTTTGGCAAAACGCTTTAAAATTAAAGACTTAATATATATTTAAGGCTTGTTTGGCAAAATAAATTAAAACTACTTTAATTTATTTTAATAACCACTTATAATAAAGTTATTTGTCACACTTCTAATTAATTAAGTTTTCATACTTAATTTAATTAATTCTAATAACAATTCATAATATTATAACTTTCTAACTAAATTATTAAACTAGAATACTATCTCAGAATTTCCTTAACTCATTAATTATTTATTAAATAATTAATTAATCAACTCAAATCAAAACAAACAAACATTTATGCACGATAAATACATCCATTAAATATTTATATAATTCAATAAATATTTAAATATTATAATTAAAAATCTGGATTGTTACAGCCCTGGTCCATACGAAGGGTATGAACCTAGACATCCCAGATAATGATTGTCCGGACATTATAGTCATTATTCAAGAGAAAGAGGACGACAATAGCCCATTCATCACAGCCATCCACCAGGACTTCACCTTTGGCAATTGGAGCAGCACTCCTTGCATTTGCCGACAAGGGTAAAAATGGTAGAAACTCCCTCTACCCTGTAGATAACAATAACTTCTTACTTTTGCTATACAGTAGTAGCAGTTATTTTTGTCATTTCATGCTAACACTTTGTATGATTGAACAATTTCATATATTAAGTGAAAGCATTTTGTTCCAGGACTCTAAAGATAGATGTGTCTAAACTTGCTGATGAGGTGCCTATTCTTCATAAGGATTGTAACTTTGATGTAAAGTTGGACTCAGACTTGATGGAGATTGAACAAGAGGACTATGAGATACCTCAGGAGATCAAAGAATGGGTCGAAGACAAACCCAAGCCAAATCTTGATCAAACCACCTCTTTCAATTATGGAACCTCAAAAAATTCCAAACAGATCCAGATTGGTACGGACCTTACTCCAAACCAAAGGAGTGACTATTAACCCAATTTCAGGATGTGTTTACATGGTCTCATGAAGACATGGTCAGTTTGTCCACTGACATCGTCATTCATCGCCTCCCCATTAAAGAGGGATTCAGGCCAGTTAGGCAGAAACTCAGGCGATTAAAACCTGAGTGGAGTTTAAAAGTTAAAGAAGAAATTATGAAATAATTTTAAGCCAACATCATCATGGTGTCAACATACCCTTAGTGACTATCCAACATAGTCCCCGTGTGACAACTCGAGTTTTTATAAATTATTAAAATAAGATTTTAGTAATTAAAATTCTTATTATGAGATGTATATATTTTGAATGATGTGTTTTGGTGTGAAGAAGTTAAAATTTTTTTATGAGATTTAATAGTTGATTAAACTATTGAAGAAAGTGAAGCAAATTAGTTATGAAATAGGAAAATGGTGGCAAAAGAAATTAACTGAATAATATTAGTTAATTAAGATGGAAATTATATTGTGGAATAATATAATTTAATTGGTATGACTTGATTGGTGATGGAATTAGTTATGAATTAAATTTCATAAATAAATGAGTAATTCACTTAATTAAAATAAAGAATTAATGTGAATATATTTGATTAAATAAAATGAGAGAGTATATATATAAATATGGTATGTTAATGTAATATGATTGTGAATTTTGTAAATAGTTAAAATATTTATTAAATAAAATAAATATTTTAATTGAAATATTTATTGAGAAAAGTAAATATTTGATGGAAATATTCCAATTTAATCTAATAATTAAGTTAAAGGGTTGATTTCTTGAATAATATTATAATTATGGTTGGATAAATAGAAACTATAATTATAATGATAGAAATTATAATTATAATAATAAGGTTTAATTTAAGTTAAAATGTTAGAATTTGTTAATGGCTGTGACATGAATTACTCATATGTTAAAGGAAATTATAAAAATAAATTAAAAAGGGTTTATAGGTCTAGCCAAACATGACCTTGTGACCCTTTGCCTTTTGTAACAGCTAGGATAAAGCTACGCAAAGACTACTTTTCAGTTATTTGGTGTTACGCTTATTATTTTCATAAGTTTGAGAGAAGAGAAGAAAAGATGAATTGAGAGATGAGATAGATTCTCTGTGAAGTTGAGAGAGTTTTGAGAACCTAAGGAGGAAGAAGAAGGAGATTAATATCATCTAATTGAGCTTAGAAGAATCAAAGGCAAGTTCTAAAGTTTTTTTGTTTATTTTCTAAAGTATACTTCTCTAAAAATGAATTTTTATGGTTAATCTATTAAGGAATTTGTTATATGTGTTCTTGAGTATGTATAATATGTTCTATATTGTTTATTGTTGAGTTTTTGGTAAACAAATTCATATTGTTGATGATAAATAAGAAGAGCTCGGTTTTGGCTTAAAATATGTATTTTAGGTCTGTTTTAAGACTAAAATTGGTTAGGAGTTTATGTTATAATTGTAAAATTGGTTATCGATTTTGTTAACACGATAAGAAATGAAAAGAACGCAAGTTGAATGAATCAATTTGGTTAAGAAACGAATTCGTAGTGAATGAATTCGCTAAACATGTCAAAACATGAAAGTTTAGTATGAACATGAGTTTTGGGTTAAGATTTAGGCTAGCTAGTGTTTCTATAAATTGTTATAATTCTAGTATGTTGTAGTTCTATGAATTACAAATCCATAGAAGTGAAAACGGACTAATTTGAATGTGTATAACTCAAGTTATGAAGATTAGTAGGAGAAAAAGGGTCAAAAATCGCGAAGAACAGTAGCTTCAGCTCCGATTTCTGCTAACGGGCGCAGCTGCACTGTGCCCTAAGTCATTTAGGGTGCAGCTACACTGTAGGGTGCAGCTGCGCTGTGCCCACGGCTTAATTGGGTGCAGCTGCCCCCAAAGTATGTCAGGTGTGACTACTTTGACCGGTTTTAGTAAAATAGGCATAACGTTTTCATACGAACTCCGATTGAGGTGATTCAAGATGATCCAGAATGAGGACAAATATACCTACATCTTTTATTCTTTAAGGTTTTCAATTTGATGTCGGGAACAGTAGTCAAAATGGTCATCTTTGTGACTGATGCGTATTCGGAGGCAATCAGAGGGTGTTGGACATGCACATACACAAGTATAGTAATGTCGACGATAATAGATGTTGTTCTAAGTTATAGAACCTGAATATTATGAAGTATAATGATGCTTAACATTAATAAATGATATATTAGATAAGTTGAATACGGATACTAAGCACACACAAGAGAGACAAATTGGGCGTGTGACGAATAAACATCGAAACGTCGTGATAAGTGGTAATGAACGTAAAAAGTGTTTTAAATCAAATGAAATAAATATTATAAGATATTGAATAGTGTTAATATAAAACCAATAAGTAGTCCTAGCAAGACTTCAACACTTGAATGAACTTCGAATATGAAATACAGTAAGATATAAGTTGAAAGTTAACACAATCAAATTGAACATTGTATATTAATTAATAAGAAGGGTTATGGAAGGCAGAGTAAAGTTTACATTACAACTATTATGCATTGCTATGTGACTAATAGTTGATGTGCATGATTATATAATTATGCAGGGCACATGAAGTGCAGATAACTGTAAGCTGTTAAACTGTTATTGGTAAACAACGATCAAGGCAAGTCTTTTAGTTCCTATTTGCTATGTGAACTTGGTGATTATCTGTTTTATATCTTTATTGCAAAGAGCGTGATGTGTTATATATATGTTGAATGTATGAAATGTTAAAGTCAACTTATGACTACGTTGATTAAGTAAAGCATGCTGATTGAGCAAGGAACTCAATCTTTATTCTTGTTATAGGAACTGTAGCATGTATGTTATGTTAGGCCGATGTTTATGAGATATATGTTGAGCATTTTATTATGTACTACATGATCCATGAAAACTGTTAGATTTTGCTGGGCTGTCGAGCTCAACCTTGCAAATAACCATTTTTACAGGTTAAGGATTGAAGGTAACACTATGTGCTACTTGAATGGCATCGATCCGAAATAATACACGATGATTAATATTTTAGATAAAGTTGTTATTTCTTAATACCATGATTAAGATTCATGAGATGTACTAAATGTTTTATGATATATAGTTTTATGTTGAGTTATAAAGCTAATGTTAGAGTTATTTGATATGTAAAGGTTATCGGATTGAAATGTAAAATTTTATTTAATAACAGTGATAAAGTGAATCATAAAATAAGATTGATTCAAAGACATGTAGATAATAAAGGTTTTGATTCAAGGAGTTAAAGTAAAAAGATATAAAAGTTTAAATTATTCTGTATTTTATAAAGTTTAACATCGAATAATGATGTAAAATCAGAAGGTAGATGTGTTATTAACGACCGAAGTTAATAATTAAATTATATGACTTTTGGGGTCGTTACACCCCGTGCCTAAACCCAGAGGGAAGGTACGAGTTTGCATGGATTACAGGGATCTAAACAAAGCTTATCTTAAAGATAGCTTTCTTGTACCATTCATCCACATACTCATTGAAAATACAACTCAGTATAACATGTACTTTTTTGTTGATTACTTTGCGGGTACCATCAAATCATGGCTGCTGAAGAGGATCGTAAGAAAACTGCATTCATCACTCCTTGGGGAACATTTAACTACAGACGATTGTCATTCTGCCTCATCAATGCTAGAGCTACCTATCAGCGAGCCATGATGGCTCTTTTCCACGATCTAATGCACAAAAAGATAGAAATCTATGTGGATGACATCATTGTCAAGTCCCGAAGGGAGGAAGACCACCTACATCATCTCAAAAAGCTATTCAACAGGATGCGTAAGTACAACTTGAAGTTGAATCTGGCCAAGTGCGCCTTTGGTGTTAAATAAAGTAAGTTGCTAGGATTCCTAGTCAGCCACAAAGGGATTGAGCTGGATCCTACAAAAATCCATGACATTGCGGAAATGCCCATGCCTCAGACAGAGAAGGAAATACGAGAATTTTTTGGTAGAATCAACTTCATCAGCCGATTCATCTCCCAACTCACAACAACCTATGAGCCTATTTTCAAGTTGTTAAGGAAGAACTCCTCCATGAAATGAAATGATGAGTGTCAGAAAGCCTTCCTTACAATCAAAGAGCAGCTACTCAAAGCTCATATGTTGGTACCTCCTATGGATGGTGTTCCCCTGTTTATGTACCTATCAATCAATGACAATTTCATGGGTTACATGCTGGGACAAAAAGATGATAGGGCCCAAGAGAGAGCTATATATTACCTCAGCAAAAGATTCAGCAACAGTGAACATAAGTACACTCTGATTAAGAAAACTTGTTATGCTTTAGCATGGGCTCCCATGAGGTTACAACATTACCTCCATGGTCACACAACCCATCTCATATCCCGCGTGGATCCTCTCAAGTACGTGTTCAACAAACCCATGTTAAATTGCCGACTGTCCAAATGGAAGTTGATCCTACAACAATTTGACATTGTCTACGTGACTCAAAAGTCTATCAAAGGTCAAGGAATTGTGGATCAACTGGCCGCCGCACCTACAGGGGATTTCAAACCTTTGGAAATATAATTTCTCGATGAAGGGGTAATGACAGTTCAGCAACACCATCAGAAAGATACACACCAACCATGGAAAATGTATTTTGATGGAGCCGTAGACATGGAATGTTCTGGAGCTGGAGTAGTTTTAGTATCCATTACGGGGGAGCAGCATCCTGTCGCCATCAAATTGCAGTTTGCCAGCACCAATAACACAGCTGAGTATGAAGGCTGTATCATGGGGTTGAAACTAGCCCAATCCATAGGCATCAGACGGTTAACTGTCTTTGGAGATTCCGAATTGGTAATCAAACAAACCACTGGTGTAATACCAGAGAATTTCCACGTATTATTAAATGAATATATTAATGGAAATAATATTTATATGAATATAAGTATTATTATTTTGGGAGTTGGTTAATTCAATTGATTCGTATTAGATCAATGCATATTAAGAAGTGTGAATTGACAATGAGAATTGTGAAATGCCTTGTGTGGCATATTGTGAAACGAGGAAATCCATTAAGCAAATTAAAATGGGAATTAGGAAAATTAATGGTGTTGATCATGTGATTTAATATAAGTAATCAATACGCTCTTAGACTTGTAATAATACTCATGTGAACAGTAATTCATGTCGTGTAAAACGAGTTTAGCAATGAAAATTGGCACGGGCTTGAAGCTAAACCAGTTTTGGCACTTTCAGGGTACGGCGCAGCTGCGCCGTCCCAGCATTACAAACTAGCGCAGCTGCGCCAGTGGTCAGTTGGAGGAAACTAATTTTTTCTACTTTAAAAATTAAATGGAACAATTATGTGATATGTGTAACATTGATAAACCATAGAATAAAGTACGTTATGTTCGACGAAAGAATTATTAAGTAAACCATTAATTAATTGTGGTAGAATATTGATTACTCGGTAATTAATTAATAATATGAGATTATTATTATTTGCATTATATCTATAAATTTAATAAGAATTATATAGATAATTAATGATTATAGAGATCCATAAATACGTTAATCAAGGAAGAATGGATTAATTTATATTGGTGGTAATTAATCAAGGAAGTAAATAATTTATTTATTTGACATAAATAAGTAAGTTATTAATATAATAATATTATATTGACAGTTATGTACATGTGATCAATAATAAAACTATATTATATAGTGTGGTGTGACATTTATGTGACTATACTATATATAGTAACCATATATTGAGATTTATGAAAACTATATGATATGAATACATCATAAGAGGTGTATGTGACAATATGCATGTGGGGAAACATTAAAATAAAATGTACATGAATTATATGTATGATTAATATCAACTACCTTGAAATATTAAATGTGTAAATCATATTATGACATTAAGTTATAGCTAATGCATGGTTGATATAACATAAAAGTAGAAATGTGTATAAGTGTATGGGCTAAGTGTTGCAAGCATACTGAGATAGTTGGATTGTCCCAAATTGAGTGTCCCATTTACTTCTAAAATCTCAGTCACGTGTAGAACAAAAGGTTAAGGCCTATGTTCTTCCTTTTCTTCCAAACTTTTCTAGATGATGATTATGGGGGGGAGTGGGCATAATGATGCAAATCAACAACCAATTACCAACTCCTTGTCAACCTTCATGCAATTCTTCCATCCTTTGGTTTGATTTATTAGACAATGGCTTGGCATGGTCAATGAATTTTCTATAAAATGAACACTTCCCTTCATTCTTTGTGTTGCTTGAGTTGTCTGATAATTGCTAAGAAGGAGATTGAGAGCATTCTAGGACATTGGGCATTCATTCGGAGCAAGCTAATTCATAATTACAAAGGTATAAAATTCTTCCATTTTCAATTTCTGTTAAACAGAGTTCGTGAGTAGTGAAATTCAAACTCGTGATTTTGTGAATTAGATGTTAATAAGGTTGGGTAATGTCCATATATTTGTTATATGACCATATAAACATGTTTCAACTGTAATAGGAATGTTTAGAATCAATTTCGCGAGTAATTTATGTGTTTGGGCTAAATAGTTACCGACGCCAACTGTTCCTGGCTCGAACCAGACGTGGCGCAGCTGCGCTGTGAAACCCCAGATTTTATGAATAAATATTTAATTTTTCTCGAAATAATTTTTTTTATATTATTGTGTGGATTTGATATAATAGTTATGGGTAGTATTTATAAATTTTGCAAAGTATGCAAGTTGTCATATTATATTCGATTGGTCGGAGAATATTCTTTTTGTCGGGGAATATCCGTACGACGGTACAATTATTGGTGGACCCCACAACGGAATTATTGTCGGATTGAGAAAACGACAAAAATACTTTATGAAAATAACGGCGGAAGTTTTACCGTTGATACTGTTGAACTACTCGGTAGTAAAAGTACAGTAATACGTGTGGTTGCATAGTAGCACACGGTATTAATTATTAATGCTTATGTGAGAAGTCACTCAGTTTGATTCCATTATTGTCAGTTAATAATATGAATTATTTAGCGATAATGACGTTTTGTTTTATTCGTATTATTAACGTAATAAAACAGAAACATCTTTTTATATAAAACAGAATACTTTATTAAAGTTATTCTATAAATAGAATATATTATATTTTATTTAAAAGATTTTTCTTTAAATATGGACCGTCAGATTAAAGTAATCAATATGGACCGTTCATGGATTAGTTACTATGCATTCTATTTTTCTATAAATAGCAGCTCATTCCTTCATTATTTCTTACGAATTCACTGAACTCTAGAGAGATAAACTATAGAGAGAAACTATAGAGAAAGAGAAGAAGAGTATTCTGCTATTTAACTACTTCCTTATTTCAGCTCGTCTTTAAAACGGTAAGGGGTGTTATTCTTTCTTATTCATGAAGAGAACTGTTGTTATTCCATTTCTTATTATTCTGTTGGAATAACCTGTATACGCGGATATACCCTATACTTGGTGACATTCTTCTATTATTCTGTTGGAACATCCTGTCTGTGTGTTTTACACCGGACCTGGTTCCGTTTTTATTATTATTCTGTTGGAACATCCTGTCTGTGTGTTTTACACCGGACCTGGTTCCGTCTTTATTATGATTCTGTCGGAATATCCTGTCTGTGTGTTTTACACCGGACCTGGTTCCATTATTTATTATACTGTTCTTTATTATTCTGTCGGAATATCCTGTCTGTGCGTTTACGCCGGACCTGGTTCCATTATTTATTATTCTGTTGGAATAACCTGTCTGTGCGGTCTATCGCATGCATGGTGATTTCTTTTGTTATTCCATTCTTTATTGTACTCAGTTGGTTATGTTTTGACTTCTATACTCCATGAAATTAGTGGAATATCCTTGATATTTGCGCTTCATCTAGTATCTATTCATGAAAATATTCTCCTGATCATTCTTGAATTTTACTCCACAACGCAGTATCATGTTGACAATTTGGACGTTACTAATTCTTGGATAAATTAATTCTTGAACTTGTTTTATTGAATTCTTATATCATTGTCATCATCCTCATGTTTATAAAATGTTGAAAGTCATCTGTGGCCTGTAGTGCATAGATGGACTTGGTATGATTATGACCAGGGATTATTCGGTGTAATCATGACCGTAATGTTACGAATGATGTGGTAAAAGTCCTCATTGGCCCGTAGTGCATTGATGGACAGTTGTTGGCATGATCATGACCATTAATGAATATACGAATATCCTTGGCCGTAGTGCAGGGGTGATTCGATGATGTGGATTATTTTATTAAGCTGAGTCTCAGCGATCACAGTGTTGAAAAACTTTTTAAGTCATAAAAGATAGTAGAGTTTATTTTCTACTTGACTCTTTTAATGGATTGCTTGTTCCGCTGCAGTTAAACTTGATGTCTATTATATTTTATCAGTTTAACATTGTTGAAGGCTAATGATAATTTATTCTGCATTATCTTAGTCATAATATTTCTTACTGGGCTAGTTGAGCTCACCCTTTCTTTCACTGTTCTCTTCAGGAAATGAGAACGTAGCTGGGGCAAGTCGGGGAACGGAGTGATGGTTCGAATGATAGTATTAGTTAGTAGTCCTCACTATTCTATGTAATAGTGTGTTAATAAATGTAATGAGGACTCCTTTTGAGTATGAATACTCTCTAGAAGATAATATTTGTATTCAAACTCACAGTTTATGTTTTGTCGTATTATACACGACAGTTGTATTAGTAAGTTGTATTCGTATTCTGTACTATGTATCTGACGACCCAAGATGGGTGATGTATACTTAATTTTGGGGGCGTCACAGTTGGTATCAGAGCTTAGGGATATGATCCCTGGCTAAGATGTGAGAATAGAACTAGGAGGGGAGAGACGGGGAATTCCTTCGCTAGTATGACCTACCTAAGTTTATTTGCATGGTATTTAATTGGTCGGTCATAATATAAGGATAATATATGACATATCAATTAACTTTTATTTTGTGGCAGTATCTGAAAATGGCATCTGAGAATGTTGAGAATAGCAATGAAGCCCAGGCGATTATTGATTCACCACATATCAATAATCAGGATAATGTTCATCAGGAAGGTGACAATCCTCATGCAAACAACAACACTGACCAGATGATGAATGATGCAATGTTTAGAGGTTTTATGCAATTCATGCAACAACAGGTGAAAGTGGCTCCTGTCCACAACGTAGGTGGAAATACTGAAAACTCTCAGGCGGTCACCGCTAAGCAGTTTAAGGAGCTGGGACCACCGGAGTTTAAGGGAGAACCCAAACCACTTGTAGCTGAAACATGGATAAAGCAGATCACCAAGATATTTGATGTCTTGGGTTGCTCCGAGGAGCAAAAGGTTCCCTTTGCCGCCTTTATGTTGCGAGGAGAGGCAGATTACTGGTGGGAATCGATAAAGCGTACTCAACCTGCCGCACTGAAGATGTCTTGGGAGAAGTTCCAAGAGCTGTTTAACGACAAATACTTTCCCGAGAGTATTCGTCACATGAAGGAGGTGGAGTTTATCAAATTGGAGCAGAATAATATGACCGTGTTGCAGTACGAGGCAAAATTTGCGGAGTTATCCCGGTTTGCGTCCCACCTGGTGGATAATGAAGAAAGAATGACGCGGATATTTTTAAGAGGTTTGAAGCCGGAGATACGTCAACATCTTGTTTCTCATAAATTGTGTTTGTATTCAGATGTTGTAAATAGGGCTCAGTTGGTGGAGCGCGATAACGAGACAACGCAGCCAAAAGAGAGCAGCCGGCAAAATGATAATACTAGTGAAAGCAGTCATCGAAGCGGTGACAACAAGCGTGGAGGGAATCAACAGGCCAGAAATGGTAACCACTTCGGTGGTAATCAGGGCCAAAATAATAAGAATGGGCATTTCAAGAAGAGGAGATTCAACAATGATGGAAAGACGTCAGCACCAGCACCTGTCGTTAAGGAAGGAGAACGATCACCTATCATATGTTTCAAATGCGGAGGGGAGGGGCACATCAGTCCAAACTGCGCGATGCCGTCCAAAGCATGTTATAATTGTGGAAGAGAAGGTCATTTAGCCCGATTTTGTCGTTCACTGAAGACAAGTTCAGATAGGATGGAGGCACCAAAGACCGTCCCAGAAAAGCCAAAGCCAGTAGTTTAAGAGAGAGTATTTTTTTTCGTGACGAGGAACCTGAATAAAATTATCACGGGTATGTTAGTCATAAACTCTTGCGAAGTCTATACCGTGTTAGATACCGGTTCTACTCACTCTTTTATTTCACCTAGTTGTGTTAAATGTTTGAAGTTAACTCCGGAGAACTTAGACTTTGATATGTCTGTTTAAACTCAGTTGGGAGAAACCTTCGTTACCTCTACTATTTATAAATCTTGTTCAAATCAACACTTTCACGTTACCTGTCGATCTTATCTCTTTGAAAATACTTGCCTTTGATGTGATTTTTTTGAAACGATTGGTTCACTACTCATCATGCTTCTCGTAAGGTTGTTAGCTTTCATATTCCTAACCAACCTGTTATGCAAATTCAAAGTAACCAAACCACTAAAGTCAATCATTGTCATATCAAGCCATAAGTAAAAATCCCCGTTCCTTTCGCTGTTGACTTCCTGGTGTGGAATGCACCGAAGCTAGACTTTCCGTAGGAGACGTTGTAAATGATGATGGCAAGTTGATAGGTATCAATGTGACGTGTTATCCAAGTCTTGGATGAGGGTCACAGTTTTGAACGATATTTCTATTGTTAATAAATTTCTTGACGTATTCTTGAAGACTTCTTAGCCTACCCCAGAGCGTAAAATTGAATTTTGTATTGACCCCAGTACAAAACCTATTTCTTAAACCCTCAAATATTTCTTCAACTAAAACGAACGTATTATGTGCCAAAGACGTTGGCTCGAGCTGTTGAAGATTACGATCGTACCATTCAATAACATCGTGGAAAAGTGAACGTGGTAGCTGACGCGTTGTGTAGAAGATCGTATACGGTTACAAGTGTGAATATTCGAACCCACGTGAAGATAACGAATATACGATTAAAATCGACTTTAATCGATAAAGTTAAAGCTGCTCAACCTACATACTCAGAGCTGATAAATGTGAAGAAGAAGGTTCAAGAGGACGTTATTCTAGAAGCAAGAATCGACGAAGAGAGGAAATCTCAACTCTCGATTTAATTGGCCCATTTGAAATCCTCGATGAAGTAGGAACTGTGGCCTATAGACTCGTTTTACCGCCAAGTATGTTGCGTGTTCAGAACATTTTTTTTTTACGTATCGATGTTACGTAAATATGTGGACGACCCGAACCGCATTATTAATTTAGAACCGGACGAAATAGCGGAAGATTTAACGTATGAGGAGATACGTGTTAACATCTTGGATAAGAAGGATCATATTCGATGCTTAAAGGTTATACCTCAAGAGTTAGAATTTGAAGTGAAGTCAAGGTATCCTCACATGTTCGGCATACCAAGTACGTACGTAAATTTCGAGGGCGAAATTCTATAAGGAGGGGAGATTGTGAAACCCCAGATTTTATGAATAAATATTTAATTTTTCTCGAAATAATTTTTTTTATATTATTGTGTGGATTTGATATAATAGTTATGGGTAGTATTTATAAATTTTGCAAAGTATGCAAGTTGTCATATTATATTCGATTGGTCGGAGAATATTCTTTTTGTCGGGGAATATCCGTACGACGGTACAATTATTGGTGGACCCCACAACGGAATTATTGTCGGATTGAGAAAACGACAAAAATACTTTATGAAAATAACGGCGGAAGTTTTACCGTTGATACTGTTGAACTACTCGGTAGTAAAAGTACAGTAATACGTGTGGTTGCATAGTAGCACACGGTATTAATTATTAATGCTTATGTGAGAAGTCACTCAGTTTGATTCCATTATTGTCAGTTAATAATATGAATTATTTAGCGATAATGACGTTTTGTTTTATTCGTATTATTAACGTAATAAAACAGAAACATCTTTTTATATAAAACAGAATACTTTATTAAAGTTATTCTATAAATAGAATATATTATATTTTATTTAAAAGATTTTTCTTTAAATATGGACCGTCAGATTAAAGTAATCAATCTGGACCGTTCATGGATTAGTTACTATGCATTCTATTTTTCTATAAATAGCAGCTCATTCCTTCATTATTTCTTACGAATTCACTGAACTCTAGAGAGATAAACTATAGAGAGAAACTATAGAGAAAGAGAAGAAGAGTATTCTGCTATTTAACTACTTCCTTATTTCAGCTCGTCTTTAAAACGGTAAGGGGTGTTATTCTTTCTTATTCATGAAGAGAACTGTTGTTATTCCATTTCTTATTATTCTGTTGGAATAACCTGTATACGCGGATATACCCTATACTTGGTGACATTCTTCTATTATTCTGTTGGAACATCCTGTCTGTGTGTTTTACACCGGACCTGGTTCCGTTTTTATTATTATTCTGTTGGAACATCCTGTCTGTGTGTTTTACACCGGACCTGGTTCCGTCTTTATTATGATTCTGTCGGAATATCCTGTCTGTGTGTTTTACACCGGACCTGGTTCCATTATTTATTATACTGTTCTTTATTATTCTGTCGGAATATCCTGTCTGTGCGTTTACGCCGGACCTGGTTCCATTATTTATTATTCTGTTGGAATAACCTGTCTGTGCGGTCTATCGCATGCATGGTGATTTCTTTTGTTATTGTACTCAGTTGGTTAAGTTTTGACTTCTATACTCCATGAAATTAGTGGAATATCCTTGATATTTGCGCTTCATCTAGTATCTATTCATGAAAATATTCTCCTGATCATTCTTGAATTTTACTCCACAACGCAGTATCATGTTGACAATTTGGACGTTACTAATTCTTGGATAAATTAATTCTTGAACTTGTTTTATTGAATTCTTATATCATTGTCATCATCCTCATGTTTATAAAATGTTGAAAGTCATCTGTGGCCTGTAGTGCATAGATGGACTTGGTATGATTATGACCAGGGATTATTCGGTGTAATCATGACCGTAATGTTACGAATGATGTGGTAAAAGTCCTCATTGGCCCGTAGTGCATTGATGGACAGTTGTTGGCATGATCATGACCATTAATGAATATACGAATATCCTTGGCCGTAGTGCAGGGGTGATTCGATGATGTGGATTATTTTATTAAGCTGAGTCTCAGCGATCACAGTGTTGAAAAACTTTTTAAGTCATAAAAGATAGTAGAGTTTATTTTCTACTTGACTCTTTTAATGGATTGCTTGTTCCGCTGCAGTTAAACTTGATGTCTATTATATTTTATCAGTTTAACATTGTTGAAGGCTAATGATAATTTATTCTGCATTATCTTAGTCATAATATTTCTTACTGGGCTAGTTGAGCTCACCCTTTCTTTCACTGTTCTCTTCAGGAAATGAGAACGTAGCTGGGGCAAGTCGGGGAACGGAGTGATGGTTCGAATGATAGTATTAGTTAGTAGTCCTCACTATTCTATGTAATAGTGTGTTAATAAATGTAATGAGGACTCCTTTTGAGTATGAATACTCTCTAGAAGATAATATTTGTATTCAAACTCACAGTTTATGTTTTGTCGTATTATACACGACAGTTGTATTAGTAAGTTGTATTCGTATTCTGTACTATGTATCTGACGACCCAAGATGGGTGATGTATACCTAATTTTGGGGGCGTCACATGCGCCGTATTAACACTGAGGTGCAGCGCAGCTGCGCCTGTTCCTGAGTTCAGTTGAAGCTTCTGTTTTAAAATCTGCTATGTGTTGATAAACCATTATGGCTTAAACTAGTATAAATGCATGCATAATGTGTATGTATAGGTATATTAATCTAAGTTGGGCATGTTTTAATAGATTTGTATGATAAACGAAAGAATATGGTTTAGATGGAGATTTGGACTTTAAACTTTGAAAACAAACTATGTTAGAGATCATGTTCTGCAAATTGTGAGCCTAGTAATTTATAAATGACTGATTTTCCACATAAATAAGCATGCTAGAGTGTACATAGTTCCTTTGTTCATGGCCTTATTAGGCTTTTTGTTAGAAATGTTTTCAAGAAAAGGCTTAGCCTATTGAGCTAACAGGCATTATTCTACATAATTTATATTCTGAACTTGCAAACATGATAACATGACTTGACTACTTATGTTTAGAGCTTTGAAGTTGTCTTGTATGTGTTAGATTGTATAGTGCAAATCTAAAATGGTTTCAAAGGGAAACTTAAACCTATTTTCGAAATCTAGTTGCATCACTTGGATATCTAAATGATAAAGGGATATGATGTCATGTTATGTCTATAATATCCCTAGGTATGATTTATATGTATTGAACATGATGATTTCAAAACTAAACATGAGTTTAAAGCATGATTCCAAGTTTTAAACAATAATAGCTATGAACAAATAATATGAATGCTACAAGTATATGCATTAACAAATTTTGAAATCTCTATGTGGACATATAACCAAGTAATGAGACATGATAATCGCTTGATATTTTCTTGCTTTAATGCCATGTAAGATGTAAGTTTAAACTTATACAAATGAACTCAAGAACGGTTATATGATTATGTGGGCATCTCTAACATGTAGATATGATAGAGTATTAGTACATAGATGTGTAGGGTTTGGGTAAAAATAGAAAGGCAGTAGCTCAGTCCTAGTCTGGCCAGGGTACAGCACAGCTGCGCCGTCCCTAAGCCTAGACAGGGCGCAGCTGCGCCGTGCAGCAGTCTTGTATAGCTTCTGCTTTTGAACTGATGTTTGAAGCATGCCTATATGATTTCTTTAACTTGTAATATATGATCAACATGCTATGCAATGTGTTAAGGAGCATGCCATGTGATAGAAATAATGGTTATTCATAACTTTCGAACGATAAGTCCAAAAGAATGTTTGCATAATATCAAACAATGATACGTGGGTTGGACTTGTGATTTCTTACAAACTGATTTGTATTATAAAATATAGGATAGGTGTTGTGTATAAAGTTACGACAAAGTTAGACGTACTTGTACGTTGAACTTACCTATATGTGTTAGCTAATGGGCATCCTATACATATAATAAACTATAATTAGGATCCGAAAGTGTTTATTTCTTAACGTGGATAAACTATGCTTAAGGCAAGTATCCAAACCCTACTTTACATTGTGCAAGTATTCTAACTCTTGCGTTACTTTATTCAACGAATATCGTAAGCTTATCTCATTGAATGCAAGTTATCCTACTTATTCGTTCAATTGAGATAGTATGTCTAAAACTATTGTGAAAACTATTGTTCATATTGAACTTGGTATTGTTCTTGAATATTGTGAAAGTGTCTATGCCATTTGATTCGGCTGGACTATATGCATGTTTATAAAACTGTCCAAACCAATTGATTGATGCGGAAATCTTGAAAACTGAGTTGAACAACCCTTAAGGTAAGGGGAATGTTTGTTGTTGGAAACCCCGACACATGAGTATATTATTATTGTGGTGTTATACATAACTTATAGTATTGTAGACTGATCCTCAATAGTACTTGATTCTTTTGGGTTATCAGTTTAATATTGGTAATTCTAGTAGATGTTTTATAGTCCTTAGTGACTGCTCAGTATAAATTGTTATCCAGTCGGATACCTTGATAGTCTTTGAATTCATATATATCTGTTGATTTATATTGAATTACCGTTCTCATTCCAAGAATTGTTGATATTCATTATTCATGATATTATTCTGAAACTCTGAACTATCTTAGAGATGGTACTTCGATATTTCAAACTTGTGTTATAAAACTCTTTACCCTTGTTGTATATTACTTGTTGGGCAAATTTGTGTTCATTCTTGCTTATTTAAAACCTTTTAGTTAAGGTGGAACATAGAGGTGTCTCTTGGAAAGACAATGGCATGAGCAAGGCTACCGACTAGCTTGTCCATCTATGTTTAAATCTATTATGTTGTATCAGGACTATTTTCAGACTATGTTTAAGTTTAAGTAAGGTTATGTAATAAGTCTTTATTCGATATTATTATGTAATCTATTAAGCTCTGTATGTTGTGAGACTTGGGAGAATAATTATAATAAATCATTGTATATTATTCTAAATTAGATCTTTCGTTGTGAATGTGTGATTTTAGTTATTGTGGTAATATTTTGATCACGTGACGAACCGAATTCGAGTGACCAAGTGGCGGTCCGAATTTGGGGGCGACACAACTGGGATCTATCACACCAAAGAGCTACATTTGTTGCCTTACCATCGGCAAGTTATACAAATGGCTTCAGAGTTTGAAGAAATATCTTTCCTCCACATTCCTCAAAAGAGGAATGACTTTGTGGATGCGCTAGCAACTTTGGCCTCCTTAATCAACATACTTGATAAGGAAGACACGCCAAATATTACATTTACCTGACAATAGGCATCAACCTATGGGAACTACGTTAGAGAAGTATTGGATGCGCTATCTCCCATCCAACACCCTTGGTATCAGCATATCAAGGAGTATCTGCGAGATGGATCTATATCCGCTGAGGTGAGTCAAGCTGAAAGAAAACAAATTCATCGAATGGCCATGAAATTCTACCTGAGCGGAGATGCACTCTATAAAAGAGATGCAGTAATAGGTTTTCTCAGATGTCTGGATAAAGACCATGCTCAAAGGCTAATGGATGAAATCCATGGTGGAGTATGCGGCCCACACATGACTGGCCCTCTACTTGTCAAGAAAATTCGAAGAACAGGGCATTATTGGTTTTCTCTCAAGGCTGACTCTGATGATCACGTCAAGAGATGTTACCAATGCCAAATTCATAGGAATGTTATCTACGCCCCTCCAAGGGAGCTCCATAATATAAGTTCACCTTAGCCATTCTCAATATGGGGAATGGACATGAACGAGCCCATTGAGCCCAAAGCAAGTAATGGTCATCGATTCATCTTCACCATGATCAACTACTTCACCAAGTGGGAAGAAGCAGCCTCCTTCCCCAGGGTTTCTAAAGATTATCATTGGTTTCATCAAAAATAATATCATTTATTGATATGGACAACCAGAGGTGATTGTGTCAGACAATGCTAAAAACCTCAACAACTAAATGATGGAGGAATTATGCAGTAAATTTCACATTAAACATCTCAACTCCGTCATCTATCGTCCAAAGATGAATGGTGCTGTTGAAGCAGTTAATAAGAATATGAAAAAGATCATGCAAAAGATGTTCGCCATCCACAAAGGATAGCCTGACTTGTTGCCTTTGACTCATTAGCCTATAGAACATCAGTGCGCACTTCCACTAGGGCAACCTCCTACTCATTAACCTATGGCATGGAAGTAGTGCTTCCTATAGAAGTGAAAATGAAATCCGTCAGGGTGTTAATAGACGCTCAGCTAGATGAAGACCAGTTGTTAAAAGATAGGTACCACCAATTATCTCTAATAGATGAAAGGCGGGCCGGATCCATCTTCCATGGTCAATTATACCAACAGAGGATCGGCAGATCCTACAACAGAAAAGTCCGGCTATGCCAATTCAAACAGCATGATTTGGTCTTGAAAAAGGTTCTTGACAACCAAGATCAATCTAAATGAAAATTTGCCCCAAACTAAGAAGGCCTGTTTGTTGTCAAGGAGGTATTTCCACAGCTCATCAACTCGGACACCGTGAAACGGTACTATGTCTGAAGTTACCAGCAAGCCAGCATCCTGGTTTAGATCACTAGATCCCCAATCAATTTAGGTTTTCTATACCTCTCACTATATACAACCTTTCTTCACATCTGTTTGCCCCATCAGGGACAAACACTCCTTTCAAACCAGCAGCCTGGTTTCAGATCATTAGATCCATCACTCAACTCAGGTTTCCAAAAACCTTTCACACTTTCAGTTTTTTCCCACTAGGGATAAAACTTTTCACACTTTCAGTTTGTCCCACCAGAGATGAAACTTTTCATCTAAAGTCAGCCCTATACACGGGGCGAACTACGCAGACCTGATCTCACCAATACACGGGAGTACGTAGGCAGCCATTTTTATGGTCCGGTCTCACCACAGAAAATAAATATTTCTACACCCTTTTCACCACATACAACTTTGAACCTTTACGCCAGGTTCGAACTACGCATACCTGTTCTCCCCTCTTCAATGGGAGTACGTAGGCAACCATTCATGGTTCGGTCTCACCCCCTACCAAAACACAAAAACTTTTTAAATGGTACTTGGATCATCCTTCAAACCATGCATCATCGGCTTCGGACCAAAGGGATGGAACTACCTGGTCTCCCCACATCAATGGGAGAGCCGGCGACCATCTAAGCCGCGCTTGAGTCCTCAAAGAGAAAAACCAATCCATAAGAGCTGGAACTACCTGGGTTTCCCTATACAAAGGAGTACCGACGACCATCTGTGGGGTGGTCAACCTCAAAGAGGAAAGCCACACTCCTCTCCATAACCACATACAGAAACCAGTCCCAAGATACCAAAGGGTAGGGAATACACACAGATCAACGATCCATTCTGAAAGATCCTGAGACATCTTAATGTTCGCCAATCAAGGGGGAGTTCATAATACATCGAGAGCACAAGCATTGGAGAAACATGCAAATATCAAGCAAGTAACAAGGCATAACTAAAAGGGAAGTGAATCAAAATATATTTCTCTGCCATATATAATATTGTTTGATATATACAATGTGTACTATACATAACAAAAATGGCTAAGCTAGTCCGTGCAGGAAAATCCAAGCCCATCTACAAATCAGTGTATATGCGCGCTATCAAATCCAACATGGCATCTCTCTCAGAATAAGGGGATAACGCTGTAAGCTCCTACCCTATGGTATCAACATGAGCCAACAGATCCACGACCAACTACATGGTGACACTATACTCATCTCTACAATGATACCAGTAGTGTGAGACCTCAACGCAGTGTTATTTATAATAGTGGCATCTCGGGTAGATATAGCACCATCCTACTCAATAACCACTACATGTCTGGATGATCTAGGCTCATTTTGCTTAGCAACAACGGTATCTCTATGAGCTAAGGCATCATCTCTCTCAACTAGGGCAGCATCTCTCCCTGCAAGAACGATCAACATCAAGGCCCTAGCCTGATCTCTCTCAAATTTCATCAGTTGCAGACTATGCTCTAAATACTCTACCGAATGCGGGGTCACAGTAGCTGTCATACTCGGAGAATCAATAAGAGCTGCTGTAAACCTAACAAATAGCTCCTCCACAGTGGAAGAATCAGTGTCCTTCATGGACTCCCCACTGTCAGAATCAACCCCCGGCTTGGTGGATACAACCCTAGCTGGTGTAATCTCTGCCTCCATCCATGCAGAATACTCTGTAGAACGACCCGTATGGCTAACAGTAAACTCAGCCCTCTCACGCTGAGCCCAATAGACATATACCCTGAATCTATCCTCTGCTGATAAATGTCGAGAAGACAAACGTTGACCCAATGATCCCTCAAAAGGATGAACATCCTGAAACTGGTCGAACTGTACCATCATAGGCAGTGGGTGATACGTGGTCATGCCCCTCAAACCAGCTAGAGGAAGATAATACATGCTAGGTGCATGAGTAATGAAGTTGTAGGGAGAACTAAGCCCTGAACACATCAAGATGTCAAATCGATCCTCGATTCCTGCCAATAACACTGACCAGGAAGCAGCGTATATACACTCTACCGGCTGAAAGGAGTAAGACATGGCTATCTCATGGGAAAAGCAATACCCATGGCATCGGAAGGTGCTAATCGGTCTCAGGTGTGACATGAACTGTAAGAACTGAGAATTTCATGAATAAATAATTATTTTAATATAATAAGAAAATGAGTATTTATTTGAATATAAATATTGATGTGTTGTGAGACGAGTAGTTCAAATAATTCAAATTGAATTTATAAATGTGGAGTTGTGATATGTATCAGTTATATTTAAATTATGTTTAAGAGATGTTTAAGATACGAACCCTTGGGACGAGAATAATTATATTATATCTATGTAATTTATTCTATTATTCCGTTATGTGAGATGTTGATTTATTTTTAGAATTAATACGTGACAACCAAATTTGAGATAACTGTGGTCTGAATTTGGGGGCGTCACAGGTTGGTATCAAAGCTATAGTTATAAACCTTAGGAGCGTGAGTCCTTAGATTATAAGTTAGGAAAACTTAGAAGATAGAGAGGGATGAAGACTCATGTAGAGTTTTCCTAGAGAGAGAGTTAGTGTGTTAGGGAATATAATTTCATTCTATACAATGAACTTTTGTTTGTTTTACATCACAATGGAGTTGTTATTTGTTTTGTCTTATGTTGGTGATTGTAGGATGACTGACATGGGAGAACCTAGCCGAGTGGTAGAGGAGGAGCCACGTGACATACATGTGGTATATGAGGCACCATTGATAGCGAAGCCCATAACAGTAGTGCACCCTATTGATGAGGATGATGATGAGGAGGAGATGGAGCCATTACCCGAGGAGTTTGATTTAGAGGAGGAGCCTGAGCCCATGGAGGACTCCGACGAGGCTACTTTTGAGTATCAGATGTTAGGGGAGTATGAGGAGCAGATTTTGGAGTTAATATGCAGAGTTGAGGAATTAGAGGCTGAGGCTAGGGAGAGGGAGTATGAGTTCCAGAAACTGAGGGACGAGGACCATCAGAGGAAATTAGTGATGCAAGAAATAGAGGTGGAGATTACTCACCGTAAGGAGGCAGGGATCCAAATGGGGACTTTGTTTCACTGATCGGTGGATAGGAATGTAGAGTTGGCATGAAAGTTGGAAGAAATGGAGCAGAGAGAGTTGAGCGAGAGAACGAAGAAGGAGGCTCTCCGTACTCAGTTAGAAATGGAGGTGATGGATAGGATTTGATATTCCTACTTATATATGATTTGATTATGATATATATATATATATATATATATATATATATATATATATATATATATGAATATGCAAGTATGCTTGCATTAAGAAAATCTGTAAAGTCCTTTGATAGATAATAGAAACATGTGTATAAGGACTTAGATTGAATTGATCAAGTATGTTAGGTTGATCCCACATAAGCAAAACAACTTTGTTAAATTCCTTAAAAAGAAATGATATTCAAGGACTATAATTATAAAAAGATCAAGCATGTTAGGTTGATCTTATGATGTAATAGATAGGCTTGTCTGATTGTTGAGCACTACACCAGAAATTGTAGTCTGCCAGGAGAGTCAAGGAAAACTCGAGAGCTATCAAGGCAGAATCGTAGCCTACAATATAGTAGATCTCGGAGTTCGTAGACTGCCAGGAGAGACGAGAAAGGATCGTAGTGTGTCGAGTAGAACATCCTCAGGGCCGTAGTCTGCTAGGGAAGTCATGTTCTAAATCGTAGAGACAGCCTGTCTACGAGCCGACTGAAGATCTGTCGAAGCTCAAGTCAATAATTGTAGATTACACTCAGAGTCGTAGAGTCTACTGATCATATCACATGCAGAGATCATAGTCGAACAAGATCAGATGAAGACAACAAGCACAACGCTAGAAATCGTAGAGTGTCAAGATCCAATCTTGGAGTCGTAGTGTCTGCACAGCCGAAGTTGAATCGTAGAGTGCAGAACTAAGACCTCAACATATGTGCTCACAATGCCAAGGCAGAATCGTAGAGCAAATACGATTCTCAAAGAATGAGCACTCCCAAATATCCAAAAGAATGAAGCATCTGGTTGGCACTACATAGATACATCCCACCTGAAGGAAACCAGAGAGCACTCAACGAATGGCATGCAAGCTAACAAAAGATCTAAGCATCAACCCAATCAGCATCAAGATTGAGTTTTGAAGCCATTCGAGATGAAGTCTTCCACAAGGAGATCAGAAAAAGACTTCAGTAACTGACTAAGGAAAGTCAGCAAGTGTAGTAGTTGTCAAGTAGACAGAAGACAACAATCTTGGAAGCAACCAGGATCGTAGTGTTTGCCAAACAAAGAAAGAATTGATAGAGTAAACACAGAGATACTGGATAACTTCTGAAGAACAAGGCTAAAATGATTAAGCATTGGGTCAGTCCATTGAAGATAAGTGAACGGGAGATCACAAGGAGAAAGCGAGCTAGACACGCCACAAATCTGAAGTGTCTTGCTATTCAGAAGGGGTCAGAACGAAGAAGTCAAGCCATCAATATCGAAGAGCTGTTGAGGTAAACAAAAGTGTTGAAGCACTGCACAAGACAAGGAAGAGGTGTTCAATATTGAAGACCCAATCAACACTCTTCAAGATCGTAGTATTGTCTTTACCGGTCAACAAGGCACTATGATCAGGTCCAAGAAGACATGCATCCGAATCGTAGAGTTTGAACAGCTGAAGATTGAAGCATTGGCAACGGTTCAATCTGAAGGTTGATATTTATACAAGAGCTTATTGAGAGCATCGATGCAAAAGGGCAACCTCTGATCAAGAAATCAGAAGGGTGAAATAAAGTCTTCAACCTGCCCGGGGCATAAAAGTAATGTATCTGACAGGATAGGTGAGACAGTAGACTGCTGTGCCAGAAAGTCTGAAAAGGTTGTCATGTCACATCTGCAGTCTACACCAAGTAACTTGAGATCTGTGAAGCATTTCAAAGAGCTTTCAACGGTTACTTTCCAACGAAAAGATTGGAAAGGACTAATAATCTGCTAGAGCGTCAAAGATAAGAGGTTGTTGGAGTTGCTGAGTTTGGAGAACTGGTGGATTGATATAAGCCAACGTAAACAGTGATTGACCGATGAAGGTCTGAAGGCTCACTCTATGATCCACTAAGAACACTTAGAGATATAAAATGAAAGAAGTTGAAGTGAGAGTTATACAATGTAGAAGTGAGAGTTCTACTATAAGAAGAGTGTTCTGAACTGTCGAGAGAAAGAAGAGCATTAATGTCATCTTGATGTCGATCATGAGAAGACTCTAAGTACTAGAGAGAAGAGCCTACAGTCATCTTAGCCAGCCCATCGTGAGAAGGTATCAAGTTTCAAGAAAGAAGATCACCAATGCCATAATGGTGGCAAGCATAAGAAAGTTTCTAAGTACCTAGTAGAAGAGCCTACAGTCATCTTAGAAACCCATCATGTGCAGCCATCAAGTATCAAGAGGAATGATCTTCAAGGCAGCTCATCAAAGGATCATCAGAAGAGGTTGAGTAACTAAAGAAGCTGAGCATCATGCAACACTCAAGTGCACTTCAAGGATGATCACGCCAAGCTGCTATATATACAGAAGATGTTCAGAGCATAAAGACATTTTAGTAGCTCAGCACCAACTCCAACAAAAAAACAAACAACAAGAAGCCAGGGCCTGAAGGTTCCTTGTTCGGAGGGACTAAATGAAGTTCCAAGCATGCTGGGCTTGAAGAGTTCCTAGGGAACTAGAGAAGTTCCAAAGCTGCTGGCCTTGAAGAGTTCTTAGTGAACTGAAGTCTCAAGGCTGCTGGCCTTGAAGGAATCTTAGTGATTCAGGGTGCTGCCCTTCCTTAGTGGAAATCCTGCTAGTTAAAAGCAGAAGAGTGGATTAGGAGCTTTAGTCTCTGAACCACTTAAAACCCCTTGTGTCTTTTACTTTATGTCATTTAAATTATGTCTTTTAACTGCTATAACTGCTATGAATGTTTTAACTGCTTACCATTGAACTAACTCTACGAATAATGTATGTATGATTATGAATATATCAATGAAGGGGATCTTTTACTTATTCCGCTGTGCTTGAAAAGATTCTTATGTTTGTCATATGCTAAATTTTGAATAATACAAAATAAACCAGAAAAGTATTTGAAATTAAAAAAGATCTATTCAACCCCCCCCCCTTCTAGATCTATTGTGCCTACTGGGAACTAACATGATTCACTTGGAGGAGAAGTGGGATGAAACTAAAGATCGGGCTAATGACTTAGACGATGAGGTGAGATGCAAGAGAAGGAAGATGAACAAGATGAGCTATATTTTGCGCATGGCCATTGAGAGATTGATTGATGGGGTACATTATTACCCGGCGGAGCAGGGACAGACCCGGCACACCATAAGTCGAGATTTGGTGGTGCACATCACTCTTAAGGAGTACCAGAGCGCCGTGGAGCGTGTGATGATAGATTGAGTCTAGGTGTTAGAATTTAGTGGTTATAATATTGTATTTATTTATATGTTATTTAATCTGTTGTTGTTGAAATCTCAATCTTTTGTGTAAGATGTGAGATAGTTGTAAACCCCAAAGCTTTTGAAAAATGTTAGAGGGGTAATATGTGGGTGTTGTCCCCGTCTTTTGTGTTAAGAGGGGATATATTGTTGTCAGTTATAAAAGTATGCTAGAAAGGATCATGTAATTATAACAATTTGGCATATGCTTATAAATGATCTTGTTCCAGGAACGTGTTATAAAATGTTATTCTTATTTGAGAAATGTTTAAATAATATAATAATATAATAGTAAAAATGAAAATTTTGTGATGCAGAAAAATGTCGCTCAGGCATTGATAAGGGAAAGGGCAAGGCTATTGAGTAATTATGTCTAGTGGAGATTATTATATTCATGTAATGTCTTAAGTTGTGATATGTATCAGTTATATTTAAATTATGTTTAAGAGATATTTAAGTTACGAACCCTTGGGACGATAATAATTATATTATATCAATGTAATTTTTTCTATTATTCTGCTATGTGAGATGTTGATTTATTTTTAGAGTTAGTACGTGACAACCAAATTTGAGACAAGTGTGGTCTAAATTTGGGGGCGTCACAGGAACCATACATACAGCAAGACCGAGTTGCCTGTGAATACCCCTACATAATGGGTGTGGAAATACAAGGCTGATCTCAATGTCTCTGCCACAATCATCAGTACAATGGTATATCCCTCTCTGAGAGCCCGCACTGCCATAAATATACCGACGTCTAAATGATCCATGTACAGTGGCATGAACATATAGGCTACTACACACATCATGGGTATAACTACTCTGACAACACGCCACGGATCCTCCGACGTGGTGAAATCCCTGGAGTGTTGTGCATAACTATCCAATGAGCCAAATTTGTCTATCAGAAAATGCTGGGACACTACATGCCGGGAGGTGATCTCATCCTGGGCTACTCTACGCCTCAATCCGGTGAGGGTCATACACTGTCGACTCATATCCCCAGCAACCATCTGAGCACAAGGCCTACCCACCAAAAAAGATGTCAAATGCTCATACTCCTCTAAAGTAGGAGTCAACTCCTGGGTTTTAAACCGGAATACCTGAATCTCTGGTACCAAGTGCTCCAGCATGCCCTCTACAAAACCCACAAGAACCTGAAACATCGGGAGGGTCATGGAGTGATGCAACAGCTGCTCTACAGTCACTCGATCTGGAGGTGATAAACTATCATACCATGATCTCAAGCATGAAACTACCAATACTGGTGGGGTGTGATCAATGTGGCTAACTATAGAGGAAGACATCCGTGTGGGCCGTATCATAAGACCATTAAGGGGTCAATGCTGAACATCTCTGGACACACATATGCATAAAATAATACGTGCATGACAAATAATAGATGGTAACATGATGTAGGTAATGGAAAACAGTATATACATTCCTAAGTACATCATCTTTTAATACATCATCTCTGTGTACAGCTGGAAAATACAGGGAAATGGGGCACAACCGCCCAACAACTAACAGAGGCCTATCAAAAGATATAACGAGAATAGGGCACAGTCACCTAGTATCTAACAGAGGCCTATCAAAAGATATAACGAGAAATACATCGGAAGAAGTCAATGGTGTAGATGTCTACATCATCTATCCTATCCATCTGATGTAACTCCTCCTGAGTCAATAGATCTCTGCCAAGAGGGATGTCAGGCCAATACAATGGAGGATCTGTACCGGCAAAACCATACAAGCCACCTAAAAGGCCAGCCCCTGAGCTGGAAGGATCAAAAGTATCCGCCTTGGAAGGATATCTGCCCAAATTCCAGATGAAAAAATGTGTCAGGTCCAACTGTCGGGTCAAACTATAAATCTGCGTCAAATGAGTAGGATCTCGGACATAAGCCATCCAATCCATCATCATCATAGATCCAGGAACCATATTCACCATAAATTGAGTGGCACAGGTCTGGGCTCCGATGGTATGAGGAGACCATCAGTGGTAGAATATCTCCTGAGTGAATGGACCCTCTAACAAAGTAAAGTCGTCAACTCCTATCAACAGGATATCACTGATTGGCGACTGTGACACAGGCCAATAATGCCTGGCAGGAGGACAAATCGGCATACGGATCCCTCATGTGGTTCTCCTGATAGCAATCTCTCCCAAATAGAGCTCACATCCTGCATCTGTGAAGAGAAGAATCTGACAGGTGGACATCACATGTTCAACACCAGTCGGGAACCCATCCTTAAAGCCAACTGTCAAATATTCCCCCGAATAGGCAACCCCAGTAATGACATCGGCTGTCAATAACTCCAACTATAGGCGACAATGGGTGAAACCCTCAACTGCAGGAACCTTTGCCAATGTGGAGTGATGTTATCGTTGTCCCTATGGGTAGGTATCTAAACCTAACACGCTAATGGGATGCAAACATGGGAGCCTCTCATAGGCCCAAAACTACCAACACAAGAGCAAACATTTGTGGTCAGTCAATACTCTTAACATGTACATGGGAAATCAAAAGAGAAATACTCACCAGTAGAAATGGGTAAAATCCTAGCCAAGCCTCTGTCAAGCCCTACGAACGCATGCGCATTCCCCTGAGAAAATAGGCAAGGTATAGGAGCCCCAGTCATACTTTCCAATATGGTAGACCTCTCGTGTGGCGCTGACCAAAGTAAAGGACACCATGGAAGAGTTATCCACTATGAAAACACCCCGAAGGATGACCAGGAACAATCGCTGAAGAATGCAATTCCTGACTCTCACATCAGCGGGTATGGGTTCACTTAACGCCCCACTCATAGAATCTACACTCAGAGGACCAGTGCAGACTGTCCTGCCTTTGAGCACCTCAGCAGGGACTCCTAGCAATGATCTGACGACAGTCGGGGTAATGTTCGCTGCACAAGGCACTGGCGCCCCTCCAAACTCCATACCGATGATAAAACGCTAATCCATTGACGTCATCATCACCTCACAGTCCAGTAAATGGATAGACCGAGTCTGGTGAAACCAACGCTCAGACAACGCCTTGAGGTAACCCCAAGGACAACGATGGGGGAGGATGGAAAAGAACGCCTCCAAGCCCCAACCATGCACAATCTCTCGATACTCTAGATGAAGAGTCTGCTATAGAGAGTGTATGCTGAACCAGTTACCTCGAGGTTGCATAAAGCTAGGAACCTATATCATAAAAGTAAATTAACATCAGAATCCTTGCTCCTCATCAATAGGAAAAAGGAAGATCAAACCTAACTTTTACCTCGTTCGCATGTAAGTAGACTGAGGGGTGACGACTCAAATCACCCAGAAGCTCTAAAATCATCACATTAATGCCTGGAAGATCCCTGCGGGGAGTATGAGCAGCAGGAGCGGGAGCCATGACCGGTATATCCTCCTTTTCGTCCTCAACATCCGGTACCTCAACCCGGATATGACGAATCACCACTTCCACCAAACGACGAGGCTGTCTAACTACGTGAGGCTGAGGCACATCAGAAGCCCTCCTCCTCACACTTGAAGTGGTCCTGCCATACCTACTCGGCTGATTCAGATCCATATATCTGGACACAAGTCTCCAAATAACTTCAGAAAGGGTGTGGTAAATGCTAACTTGGAGCTTTTCAAATGCATTTTTATGACTATATGCATACATTACTTTAACATATGCCTACAGTAGAGTTAAAAATGCATGACTACTCAATGCCTAGGCTCATGGAAATTTTTTGCCAGAGTCTCCTTTATAAAAAGGATTATACACATGCACACAAGTATGACTAGGTGGCCATTCAGTAGCACACCAACCCATAGTCATAAACATCCTATATGTATAAAAATATCAAAGTCATAATCCGTAAGGGTAGCCTAATTACCAGGATTACTTTGCTTTACAAACTTTGCTCATTTGTCCTCAAATAGGATAAGAAATAGCAGAAAAGGGTGCCAACTTGACTATTTCAGAAGTTAATTTTTTTCACATCATTATGTTCAACATGGTTAAATACTAACATTTACTATGTTGAATATTTTTTATCAAGTCACATGAGCATGCGTATTCACTACTATGTGTTTAGAAGCATTTCATGTGATAACTCATTTTTCAACGAATAAAAACTGGAAAAGAAGACAAGCATACGTTACCAGGATAGTGCAGAACACTTGTACAGTGATGAATTTTACAGAAAGCAGCCTGAACTCAATAGATTTGAAAAAGAACTCTCGGATTCTCTATGTGGAACAACTTAAAAATGACTTATGAAAGGGAAGTGGCCTACAAGTACACCCATGGATGGGCACAGGTGTATCTGCGGCTACAACAAGTGTACCTATGGCTGTTCTAGGTGGTTTCCACCCCTCCGGCTTGGTCCAGTTTGAGTTATAAAGGAGGTCTCACAAGTTGAAAAACTCAAATCAGGAAAAAAGACGTTATGCGATTAAGTGGAAAAGCCTGAAATCCTGATTTTCAAAGACCAAATTACGGGTCTACATATCACTCATTGGTATTCTACCAAACATGGGGTTCACAACACCGATGATCACATCTGTTGCAAACTAAACTCGTCAATACCTCACAAAGGTCAAATGCCATCAACTTGAGGTTGTCATTCCAATTACGACCTCTCCCCATTAGGAACTTCATACTTCATCATCCGTTGAAGTACATTTCAACGAAGGTCAAGGAACCTTGGCATTCTTCAGTCGTTGGCAAGTAAATCTAGTGAAGCATCAGAGGTGGTCCGATGATCTCAACCGTTGAATCACATTTTAATGAAGGTTAAGCAGCCTTGACGTTATTCAACTGTTGAGAAGTAAATCCAGTGAAGCATCGGAAGTAATCCAATGATCTCAGTCATTGAAGCACATTTCAATGAAGGTCAAGCAACCTTGACGTTCTTCAGCCATTGGCAAATACATCCACTTAAGCATCGAAGGTGGTTCGATGATCTCAGTTGTTGAATTACATTCCAATGAAGTTCAAGTAACATTGACGTTCTTTAGCCGTTGGCAAGTAAATCCAGCAAAGCATCAAAGGTGGTCCGATGATATTCAGTAGTTGAAGCACATTTCAACGAAGGTCAAGTAACCTTGACATTATTTAGCTGTTGGCAATTAAACCCAGCGAAGCATCAGAGATGATCCGGTGATGGTATCTATTGAAGTATATTTTAATGAAGTCATGCAGCCTTGTCAACACAAACTGTTGGCAGTAACTCCTATAGAACACTTGAAAGACCTGGCAATACAAACCAGGGAAAAACATCCTCATCAGGGAGGACCGATGATGTAATCTGTTATACAAATCCTCATCAGACAGAGCACAACTCCCCAAGAGTCTCTTGTACATGAGAGACACGTCTTCAGTGGAGAGTCTGTACCAAGGATTAAGGGCTTTGGTGATAACCCCAATGTCAAGATCCTTGAAGTTCCTGCGAGCTTTGGAGTAAACATTTAAGCCATTTATCAGGATCATCAGTGATAACTCCAGTCCCCAGTAGAAAGCGTGGGAGCATATAGTCATCACATCCCGTTGGAAAATGGTCCAACAAACCACAATCAGCATACCTTTGCATCATATTGCAATATATTGCATCATGATTATACTGTCACATTTCAAGTGTCTAGTATTTTTTATCATATCCATGCCATTACACTGCAAAAATATGATAAAGAGGGGCATCTGTAGACACTCAAAATTTTGCATTCCTATTACTAACCTTGCAGGATGGAAAAATCATCTTTCAGAGATAACCCTGGAAGTCAAATCAGCTTAATCCTGAAGACAACCCTGAGATACTCAGTTTTCCATCTCGGAGATAACCACGAGATACTCAGTTCTAGTCCTGGAGACAACATCGAGAAATACAGTTCCAACCTCGAAGATAACCCCGAGTAATGCAGTTTCAGTTCTGGAGATAACCTGGAGAAGTTTGTTCTAATCCCCAGAAGTCATCTTCCACCTCGGAGATAACCTTGAGGCAATCAATTCCAGCCCTGAAGATAACCCCGGGAGGTCAAACACAACTGAGAGAAAACCTTGAGGACATTCAATACCTACAACAGCCCAATCTCAGAGATAACCCTGAGTAACAACTGCTAAATCGGCCCAGAGCCATAAATAACCTTGGTAAGGGGCAAAATAATCATTTTGCCACCTCGATCCCACATTCACGTCATCTCAGCATCATTTCATACCACATTCTACACAGAAGTGTCCCACATGAACTATAGCTCAAATCCTGAGTGACTACTACGCAAAACAGTACACCGGATAAAATTTGAAGACTTGAAGATCTAGTTATGGACCCATCTTTTCGGCTTCGTACAACCTTTTATCCTATGTCTAGGAGTGAGCATTCGGTTATAACCGAACCGAAATGGCTATTCGATTATAACTGAAAATCGAATTATAGCTAATTGTACTACCCGAAATATAAAACTAACCGAAAACCGAATTACCGAATTACCGAATTGTAAATTCGGATATTCTGGTAATAACCGAACCTGTGCTTTAAATTAAAAATAAGAATAAAGCAACAGACTACAAAGTAACTTAAGTACTTAAATGTTAACATCCAATATGCCAACATAAAGTTTATAACACAGACAGCAGCAAGTCAGCAGCAAGCCAACAAATACAGTTATATAGCAGCAAATTAACTATTACAAATTAACTGCCTAGCATAAAGTTTAAAAATACAGCAGCAAGTCAGCAACAAGCCAACAAATTAAACAGGCAGCATGACTCCATGGGATTCTCACTTTCCCAGCAACAAGCAATAGGCAGCAACAACAAGAACTCAATAGTATGACTCCATGGGATTCCAACTTTCCCAACAACAAGCCAACAAGCAACAGGCAGCAACAACAATAAGCCAACCAGGAACAACAAAGCAAGAAAAATCTCAGTAACTGTAGTTAGGTAGTAGATGACAGTTAGGTAGTGAAGAATGATGTTTGATCTTTAATAGTTAACACAGATGAACAAAAATGTAAATGGCTAGCAGTTGTGCTAATGATTTGAAGCTATCATTATCATGAAATAAGCTATTGTTCTTGAAGTATTAAAAATGCAAACATTCATGAAAAGCTTGTTGCCAAAACTAAACCAATCATAGACATCATTCATTATAAAGAATAACTCTTCCATTCCAACATGAGTTTTTCCCAATAGTAAAATGATGACAACATTACCCTTCATTATGTTTCTAGACAAATTATTTGAACATACTGTTAGGACGTGAATTCCACAAATAGACAGCTATAATACACTTCTGCATTCCAAGGATAGTCCATTTCTACATTCTAAGAATAATGCAATTCTACATTAATGAGCACTTTAAAGAGTATATTCACGACAGTAATATATTCTGACTAATGTAGAGCTCTAAAGTCAACACCCTCTACCACATTAATCCAAATAGGACCCAGCTCTGACTAATGTACTCAGTTCTTTGGGGCAGCTGGTTGTTCTAATTTATTAACAATCTGAGCACAAGTTTACATGGCAGTTGGCAGGTTGGTGAAATAATTTCAACCCCAAATTTGTGAATGACTGCAACATGATAAACATAGGCAAAAGTGGGCAGCTTTGAGCCAACAAGAAAACTAAGCATATTAGTACACTTTCCAAAAATAGAATTGAAAATAAAAAGGGAAAAACAAGGGGTTGGTACAAGAAAGCAAGACACTGCAACTATACATATTAAACAAAAAAGAATGCTAGAAAGAATAAAATAAACCTCAAACAGTGTATTCATTAGCTAAAAGTTGAACTGTCTACACAAAGCAATAGCAAGTACGTAAATTTACTAACTTCTTTTGTTGAATTTACCTCATAAATTAAGTTGAGTCGTGGTCCTCGTGGAAACATTGGCATCATTAGTAGCAAGACTCAACTTGGAAATTACTAAAAAATGAAAAAAATAATTAAACACATTATTTTATAAATTGTATTGTTAGTTCAATAAAATAAACATAAACAATAATTATTACCACGCTCAAGTTGGTCGGCAAAGTCATTATCTTCCCCCATATTAATGCAATTCTTCTTTTTAATCCAATCTTGAGCACATATGAGAGCTTCCACCATATGAGGAGACAATGAACTCCTAAATGAATCAAGAATGTGCCCCCCCCCCTCCGTGCTAAATGCGGATTCCGAAGTAACAGTAGAAATGGGAATAACCAACACATCATAGGCAATACGTGCAAGGATAGGGAATCTTGCATTATTAGCTTTCCACCACACCAAAATATCGAAAGACTCATCAGCTTCTTCCACATCTTCACTTAAATATTTGTCCAACTCTGATTTTTCTCCAAGTATCACTCCGGTCCGACACTTTTAGAACTTATCCATTAGTCTATTTGTATTTTGGGATTCCATTAAATTAGAACCTTGGGATGACAGGTTATTTAAATATGATGTGCCACTTTAACCACTTTCTTGTGTTGAATACTTTTTTTTGTACTCGTTAAACCAATCTTCCATTGCTTTCTTTACACCGTCGGCAATCTCTATCCCCGTGGCCCTATTACTTACTTAATATTCTAAATCTGTATCTTCATTATCAATATCAAAATGAAGATCTACTCCCATACCCTCCAACGGATCGTCAACTTTAATTTCATCATCTCTATACATTTTGTCTAAACCAAATTGAACAAAACTCGACTTAGACCGAGAATCAAGCACAATGGGAATATACAACAACATATTCATCTTTGTAACATTTCCCCAATACTTATCATATTTTCTTTTCATTGCCTTGGCCATTTGTTTCAATTATCTATCATTGCTTCTTTCCCACTCACTCAAAATAATATAAGTTTCACTTATTTCAGGAAATGCATTATTTGATGTGACATAAGAAGAGCCTGAAATACGCACAGTGAGATTATAAAAATGTTCTAAGAATCTCACAAACAATTTAGCCCTATTCTAATTCGAGTCCGTTGGAATATCTTGGCCCCCATCTCTTTTACAAAGCCACGATCTTCAAATCCAAATCGATCAAAAGCTTCTTTGTACTTTAAGGATGAACTTAACATCAAGTAAGTATAGTTCCATCTAGTTGGACAATATAGACTTAAGCCTTTCTTGTCTTGAAGACCACAATACTCAATACAGTCCTTAAATGACTTGACCCTAGTCGGGGATTGTTTTGCACACTTCACTGCACGCCTAACATTCTCAACAGATTTCTCAATCAACTTCAACCCATCATTCACAACAAGATTAATAATGTGAGCTATACATCTCATGTGAATGAACATACCACCCAAGATATTGGTTTTCCAAGATGCACATCTCTCTCTCTCAAGTAAGCAGCTGTCATATCATTTGAGCTAGCATTATCTATAGTGAGTGTCATAACTTTAGAAAGTCCCCACTTTTTTAGACAAGACTCAACCATTTCCCCAATGTCCTTCCCCTTATGACTTGTGATGGTTCGAAAATTTAAGATTTTCTTATGCAATTTCCAATTTTCATCAATAAAATGGGCAGTAACACACATATAATTCAAGCGTTGATTAGAAGTCCAAGAATTAGTAGTGAGGCAAACACGTTCACAATTTTTTCTAAGGAATGTTTTCAGCTTAATTTTCTTATTATCATACAAATGAATGCAATCTCTGCCAAATGTAAAACGTGAAGGCAACTAAAACCTAGGACATGCAGCTTGCAGAAGTCGTTTAAAACCATCTTTCTCAACATGTTTAAAAGGAAGCTCATCTACAATAAGATGGTAAGTAACGGCTGCCCTAATAACTTCTTGGTAAAACCTCCAAGTGGTGAGTGTACTCTCACATGCCCCTCCCTCCTCCTCACCTTCTTTAATTCCTACAAGTTGGGGTTGAGCTTTATCCATGTTGATGGGATTTTTTTTACAAGTTCTAAAGTAATTTCTTAAAGCAGTAGTGCCATTTGAAGATGAATCAGCAGCTAATTCTTTTCCACAATAAATACACTTACCTTTGATGACATTACCATCATTATCTTTAACTGGAATGAAGTACCCCTTAGTCCACACCTTGATTCTAGGTGTCATCCTCTTTCTTTGTAGCTTTACATTTTCTGACTATCCCGTACTCTTTGTACTTGTCTCTATATTAGGGGTGGGGGTGGGAACATTGTAACCCCCTTCGTTCTCATGTCCAATTGCATCAAGGTCATCAAGGTCAAGCTCGTCTGTATCATCCACCATATGTAAATCGTTTAAAATACTTCTTGACATCATCTGAAAATTTCAAACAAATTACATTAACAAATAACAACGAATACACACGAATAACAAATCATTTAAAATACTCATATCAGGTTTGCACATCTAAAAATGGAATCAACGAAGTTTATATAAGATATCAGACATTCAATAAGCTTGAATCAAACTACTGGACTCTTGTAGAGTTTATATAATTTTGATTGATTGATGAATTCTTCTCTCCAAATTCAACAATCTTCAAATAACTCCAAGAAGTAGAAATTGAAATGTTGTATATCATCAGTTCTAGGCGGCTCTAAGACATTGAATAGAAAATCAGTTATGAGAAAGTAAGTCTCTTGGTCGCTGGTAATTATTTGACATAATTCCCATTCATTGCTTTTTTCTGTCAGTGTAAAATAAATATACTTATACACACGTATAACTATTTTAGTATTTTGTTTTAAATATTTTTCTTCAAGCACTCCTCCAACTTAAATGTGATCAACATAGAATAAGCAGAAACACAACAACATCATATATAGCAATGTATTCAATGTAATTTTTCTCAAACACAAGAACAAGAGTATATCTGAATGGAAAGTGTTGTTTATTTACTAATGCATCTAATGCATGTAGGCAGCTAAATATTTGTGAACAAGAAGCATTATCAAGTTCAGGAGCATTAAAATGCCCATAACATACATTGAAAACTCAATAAATTCAAGAAAAAGATATAAAATAGCAATTAATTGTACCAATCAAACCCTAAAATACCAACAATTAAAATTCCTACAATGGCAATATATAACAAATAATGTACCATTATCAAATCATTTTCATATAAACTGAGTTAAATTAAAAAATAAAAAATAAATAAACCACACTCTCTAACTCTCATATAGCAGAAGAAGCTAACAAGAATATAAGATGCACTAAACTGAGTTAAGGTAAATAACAAAATTACCTTAACAAATGGAAAGCTACCGTCGCCCATCGGCGCCGAGATCTGAGAGTTCGAGAGTTTGTGATGAAGGGTCGCCGGTGCCGAGAAGACGAGGGTTCGAGACTTGAGGCTTGAGAGATCTCAGATCTGAGACTCTGAAACTGAGAGTTCGAGAAGAGTGAAGATGAGTCAAGACAATCATCAGTCGAGACTTGAGATGAGAGAGATCAGAGATCTAACCTGAGACTGAGAGAGATTTGATCTGAGAGAGTAGAGACTGAGACGGAGTGAGGTCTGACCGTCTGAGAGTTCGAGACTGAGACGGAGTGAGGGGCTGAGGGCTTGAGGACCTAAGGTTGAGAGTCTTGAGAGTTGAGTTGTGACTTGTGAGTCTGTGGCCTACTTACGTAACTTACCTGTGACTTGTGAGTTGTCAATTTAGTAAAGTGTTGTTCGGTTATTAGGTTAAACTGAATAACCCAAAAGTAAAACCCGTACAACCTAACCGAAAACTATACAAAAATTCGGATATAACCGAACAATTGAAAATAACCTAATTATCATAACATTTCGGTTAAATTATTTCGGTTCGGTTCGATAATTCGGTTATATCCATTTTTTGCTCAGTCCTACCAATGTCATTGTGTAGCTCTCGACAACAACATTCCGGAAAGGTATTATATGCCTTAATCGGATGCCCAGATTAAAAGTTATGAAGGTTTAAGCAGACAAACGCGTTGCATGTGTGCACGTACTTCGAGATGACAGGGCCCACGGAGCGCGGGGCACCTTTGGTAGCCATAAGTGCACCTACGGCTACCGCAGGTAGACGTGCGGCTCCCCACCTCTATAAATAAAGGGCTTGGGGTGGCCATTTTACAAGAAGAAAAGGCGAGGAATCCCTATCTAATTTACTCCGTACACACTTCTATAGTGATACAAAAGAAGAAAATGCGAGGAAGCCATGTCCAATTTACTCCGTACATACTTTAAACTGAGTGCTTTCTTTTTCTAAACACCTTTGAGCTTGTGTTTTGCTATATTTTATTGGTGGAAACCGAGTATTCATTCATTTATAGCTATCTGAAGTCTTCTTGACAGCCCCTTGTAAGATATCTTAGATTTCTTAAAGCCTTTCTCCACTTTTATTCACACATACTCATTCACGTTGAGAGTCGTGGTGCGAGTGTATGCCCGGATCGTCGATCCATGGCCTTTATTGCTTATATATATATATATATATATATATATATACTTATATTCCAGTCGGCCCTGGAGATCACTTTGTGGCCTTTTACAGCTTTTATATATATATATATATATATATATATATATATATATATATATTCTTTATATATATAACGGTTTACAGCTTTTGTACATATTGAATCACCATGTAAGCCTATGAATCATGTGATCACAGATTCAGTTCCTGAATCTAGATTTGGTTCCCATGATGGACATTTTCAGCTGTAGTCAGCTTGTATATTATTCACGGTATTTGAATTTCCTTAGATAGCTCTCATGCCCACAAGGAGTTTGGCGCTCCTATGTACCTTATTTTCTCGAAGATGCCTCGCATCACGAAAATAATAAAGCAATCAAGCCGAACACATAATAAAATAGAAGTATCAAAGGCCTCAATTACTATTTAGCACAAGGGTTTGAAAAACCTATTTTACAAAACATCACCGCTCTATCTCGTTAAAATTGAACTTTTATACAAAATTCAAACCCTTTGTATATAGGTGCAAACGAGGCATATCACTACTTCCAGATAACTGTACATTGACTTACACACACATATTCTGATAAAAGTTTAAATTAAAAAGTGGCGGTAACCGTGTCACCACGGAAGTCGGGGGGTGCCTAACATCTTCCCTCCTCTTAATCAAGCCCCCGGACCCTAACGAAACTGGGTTTCACAGACCAGTTTTACTGTGTCACATCACTAGGTCTTTGTGCAAACCTTTTCTCGGTTGAGTTGGTGTAACCATTCAAATATACTAACTGGCGACTTTTATAGTCCAATCATCAACTTATACATGTCAGACCTTTTCACAACTTGTTTTTTTAAAAAAATCTCACCTAAAATGAGAACACCAAAAGACAAGAACAGAAGAGGGTAAAATAAATATCCCGACATCGACAATTCAATTATGTGTAAATTTAAACCCAATTAGTTAACATAGTCACCTTTATATTGCTAACCTGATTATACCAGTTTCAAACAAACAAAGATTTAGATCATGATAAGAAATTACATCAAAACCTTGACAGTCAATACTATTCTTGTCTGTGCAATTCCAATCTCATCATTGGCCCAAACAAACTTTAACCATCTAAAAGCTGGAATCATTCAAATATGAACTAAATGCAACCCAAAAATAGTTAAATAACTAATATTTTTTGAGATTTTTGATTTTTCAGTTTTTTTAACTCAAACAAAAACAGAAAACTATTTACACAACTAGACTACTCAACTTTTAAAACAGAACTACACTATACTAATGACGCAACTAACATGTAATGCAAACATGAACTAGCATGAACTAATGGATGAAATTAACATATGCAAAATAACAAACTCAACAGAACTAAACAACACTAGACAAAAACTAATACTACTACTACTCGCCCAAACTTATCATAAAGAATGTCCTCATTGTTAAAATACAGCATTAAGGCATATGTTGAGTAAAATCAATACGCACAAAACACGCAAGTGTACGTGGTCAACAAGTAATAGAGTAATGAATAAAGTATCGTTCCCACGAGGATAAAATACCAATAATCTTAACTTCACAATTATCAATTTTATATTAACCCTAATTTTATTAAACTAATCAATTCAATAGTTTTCAAAGTAACTAATTAAAAGCAACAAAATTAATGAATAATTAAATTATCACAAAAACAATCACCAATAACGAAATCTGGAATTTTTCAAACAATTAACGGAGAATTAGACTTATGATTTCACCCTAAGCCTCACTCTGATTTTCAAACATTTATTCCAACTCAACTCAATATTCCAGTTTATTAATCAAGAACATGAACGTAGTAAGAGCCACCTCTCGATGCACTAATACCATATTAACATCAATCCACAATTAAGATAGAAATCCGTTAAACACCTAATTTAACCAACTCACTATATCTCTATGTGAACTACAATCAAAAAGGTTGAAGCTTAAGCTCTCTATACGATTACATGAGATGTCAAGCGTATCTCTACCTTAACAATAATCACAAATATGCTATCGACATAATTTATGACACATGCTATATTAACTAGGTCTATATTTGAATCTCCTCTCTCGATTCCTTTCAAATTCACAAAGAACTGTTGATCAGGAAATTCATAAATTCACGCACAAATTAACATAGATAAACTGAAAATATCTTATTGAATTCGAAATCAAAGTTTTAGAATCATCGTTACGCTCAAAGATCCATCACAAGTCTAATAAATAAATTAGTTCATAACGAATGAATTAAAAACTGAATAATTTGTTGAAGCCATCATCCCAATTACAATCAAATGAAAGAGAAGAAGAATTATAGAAAAACCCCTTCACGTAGCCTCGATTTGCAACTATCGTGACAATCTTTGAAAATTACTCCTCTAATGCTCGCTCTTCAATTCCTTGAATTCGCGCTGAAAATCTTGCCTTTGTGTTATAGGATTGTTGTTTTTTCTAAGTGGTAGCCAGCTCTCTTGACTTCTGGATGAATTTTCCTTTTATTAGAGTCCAAAACGCACCAGCCAAGCCCACAAACCGTGCCCTAGCAGAAGTCGAAACAGAACATGACAGTTCAGGAAACAGGACCCCCGCCCCGACGGGCTAGTGCACTGACTTCAAAAATCCTTATGTTCCAATTTTTTTCACTTTTGCTCCAAAAAGACCGCCTTTTCACACCAATTAAATCCATGACTACACTACACATAAAAAAACATGAAACAAGTAAAAACGAACACAAAATATGAAAATAAATACTAATTTAAACTTGAAATGAATATCGATTCGTGTATATAAAATCTACTTATCAAAATCCCCCAAACTTAAACCGTGCTAGTCCACGAGCACAAACAAACTACATGCAATGCAATAAAATGCAATAACAATCTAAATGCCTAAAATCAAATACAGTCCAACAACATCGCATAAACTGATTTATCCTATCAGCCTCAGAGAAAACAAGTAACTTTACAATACAAATTATCAAAACCAATCGATGCTTACATATTAATTCTCAATTCTTGTACAATTATCACTGGTATAGCATGCGTGTGTCATCAACATCTAAGATAACTGATATTGACCAAAATTTAATACATAAACAACTTCTTAGAAGGAATTATACAGTGCAAACTTAAAAATCTCGAAAATAGGCACGATTCAACTAAAATTAAACTTAACCAAATTCAAGGGTACATGCAGGATACTTATACTTCCTTTTTCTTCAATTTTTTTCTTTTCTTTTCATACGGGGGCCTTTTTTTTCCCGTTTTTTATCTTCTTTTTTTCATAGATGGTTGGTGAGTGCGTTTTACGCTCCATCTCATGCTTGTGTTTATGGGGAGTGCTTCACCTCAACCCACCACAAGACTCAACATATTACATTCTTTTTTTTTCTTTTCTTATCTTTTTTTTTACAATTTTTTTTTTCTTATCTTTTTTTTTTTGCAATTTTTTTTCAAAGCTTATATATCCCACATATATTCCCCCAAACTTAGGTTATTTCTAAATTCAAGCCTTCACTACCTATCCTTGTCATTTTCTGGTTCACGCTAGCACTATCCTTTAGAAACCCTTTATGTATTAATTTGAACTAACCGGTCAAGAAAGATGTTATTAGTGCTACCCTTTTTATAACAGTTTCAAACAAATCCAAGAATCGATTCATAACAGTAACTATATCACAGTTCTAATAATCTATACTATATTGGTTAACTTGTTCACAATCTCATCGTTGGCCAGAATAACCTGTAGAATGCGACACCATTGGACATATGCAAGCAAATTTTTTTTTTTTTAAAAACATATGAAAACAATTTTTAAAACATATGAAAACAATGCAAACTCCTAACTAATATGCAAAATAAAATTTATAAAACAGTATGCATGCAACTAAACAAATATAACTCCCCTAAACTTAAATAAGACAATGCCCTCATTGGATAAAAATAAATGGTAAGAGAACTTCCCTGAAACTGTTTAAGTCTAAGGTGGTGGTTGGTGCGCATCCTCATCAGATTCACTAGGAGGAAATCGAGGTAATGGACCGGGTTGTTGATATGGCAATTGAGCCGCCGGGTTTAAACTTTGGAGTGTTGTATTCAATGAGGCGAGAGATGCGTTCATGGCATCAAACATGTGATCTTGGCGCATCGCCAATTGCCACATTTCCCGGCGTGTCACCCTATGCTGTGCAGTCATTTGGTGCTGTAACTCAAGGAACTGAGTACTAGAAAATGCCTCAGGCTGCGGATCCTGCTCGGTTCCTTGACTACCCATTGTGGCATCCTCGTCCTCCGAAGTATCTTCAGCTTCCGCCTCATCCTTCGAAGCTGATGAAAAAACAAATCCTAGACCTCTCGGATGCGATTCGCCGCCGGGCTATACTGAGTACCGCGTTATCATCTGAGTATCTAAGTGCTGCAGCGGCATTAGAGTAGGTTCATCATCGGACCAACGCACTCCGACTTGACGACACAACCCACATATGAGAGATGGGTGTGGTAAGCCGCCAGAAAAGTTGCCCCGGAGACATCGTCGAATAGAAAAATTGATAATTGCCCCGATATCGATGAGGAAGTCTTGCATGATGGCATACAGGAGAAATGCCTTTTCCTTGGTCACATCCGAGGTGTGCGTGGACGGTAGCAATTTAGCACAGAGGAAGGCATACCAGATTTTTCCGTACCGACTTAAGTCCTTGCTGTGAAACACTGTGCCTCCCTTTCTACCCTTTATCCAAGTAGTACCTGGCTTAGTTATGTTTTGAATAACCTCCTCAAAGTCGGGGTTGAAATCCTGCATATAGGCATACTGGCACTGGTGGGGCACCCTCAGCTGATAATATGTATTGATTGCATCAGCACTGAATGGGACCGTGCGACCCCGCACGAAGGCCTTGAATGGTGCCTTGTCCTCAGCGTTTGCATAGAATTCCTTGACGACATTCACAACGGCGGGCTCGGGCTCCGCCGTTAACTGTAACCACCCTTGCTGATAAATTTGTTGCATCATCTCCCCATCATTCCCCTCATGAGCTAGCCCCCGCTCCGGTGTAAGAACCTTGGTAACCATATAGTCGTACCGGTCGGCGGCGGCGGCACTTCTGAATTTTCGGCGGTCATAAATTTGTGTCGGTGGAGCGGAACTTGAACTCGCCCCCCCCCCCCCCCCGTTGACGTTTGGGTGTTGGTTGAGATGCCATTGCGTGTTAGCAGTGAACTCTTGCTAGTAACCACTTCCTCTCTCAAAAACTTGTTTCAGTCAATCTGTCAAACACTTGGCGTGCACAACTCGTTCGGATAATGAAATGAAATGATTCCATGTGCTTGTAATAGCTGATCATTGATGGGTAATGTTATAGTGCCATATGTGAATTCTAGAATAAAGTTAGAGGGCCAGATTTTGCAAGATTGCTAGCAATAATACACTAATAATTCATTAATGGGACAAAAAGGGTAAAATAGTAATTTCACTTATAATTTCAAGGGCATTCTTGTCCAAGCTGATTAAATCTAGGGTTTAATCACTAGATTAAAAATCTTACAATTTTCTAAATAATTTATAGGGTTTGTCAATTTAAAATAATTGTACAATAACATTTTAATTAAACACAATAAATTAAAATTAGGGTTTTTAATTGGAAAAATAGGGTTTCTTAATATTAACAATTAGGGTTTCCTAATAAACCATTAGGGGTTCCTAATTGTCTGTATATTTTACTAACACATTAATTACGATTTCTAATTTCAACCGATTAGGGTTATTTAAATAATAATTAGGGTTTCTCCTAATTACGGAAATTCTAATATACACAATAAAATTCATATAACGCAATTTCTACTCAGTCTTGAACTCACAACTGAGTTTAACAATTAAGGCTTAAAAATACGATATAAGGGTCATGATATAAATTTACCATAATTACCCAATCATTATCTGCCCACACATATACAGTACATATATATATATATAGCACTGAAAAATCAAAATATATATAATATTATATTATTATTCTCATCTCTTGATAAAAATCCAATTTAGGGTTTGAATTCCATAACTGACTTATCCATCGTATACAACATCAATAATCAAGTTAAAATAATTAACTTAAATATTCTGAACAGATTCATATAATAAAATATTTATTATCATAATTCTAATTGTCTCTTCATATATTATTTAAATAATATCCAATCATGTTTTCATGGAAAATAATTAATAAAAATATTTCTGCTTACAGAAATTAATTACCATAAGAATATAATTTGTAGTAAATAATAATTCTAAAATTATTTCTAATTTTTCAAGTAATAAATATATTTGCATTTATCGTACACATTACTTGACACTTATTCTAAAAAAAATTCATATGCAAAAATTTCTTATTTATTTTTATAGAAAATATCGGGTTATTACATTCACCCTCCCTTATAAGGATTTCGTCCCCGGAATCACCGTTTTAAAACTCATACGTACAAGGATACATAACAAATATAATCATTGCAAGTAGACCTCAATCATAATTGATCGAACTGATCTTTTACTATTCAGCATAACGCTTGTCTACCTAATTAAACAGAAGTTTGATTTCTAAAATGACTCAAATTCTTCATTCAAAATTTCTTTATAAATTAATTCACTATATATATTAGAAAATCATATAAGATATATAAGTTATTTGAATAACACCTGGAGTTCCATTTCTAGCTGCCACAGTATCCTGGACCGTCATGTTGAAGACCCTCAGAGTTACTTTTGTTGGGTTATTGGTTGAGCTCGGTCCTATGATTGCTAAAGTCCCACTGCCTTTCCCCGTGGTTACATTTCCTGCCTCCATTCTCCTCTTTGGACAATCCTTCACCTTATGTTCAGTCGATCCACATATAAAACACCCATTGTTCATCCTTGGGTTGGGACAATTAGGAGAGATATGACCCTCCTGCCCGCACTTGTAACATACAAACTTACCCTTCAGGCACTCACCAGAGTGATTCTTCCCGCAATTCTTGCACTACACTACCTACTTCTTCACACCTTCATGTTTCACCTGAACATTTCCAGAAAAATTCTCCTTTCTTTTCTCACCCCTATTTCCACTATTTCCTTCCACCTTTAAAGATCCTTCTGCCTTGCTTATGTTCTTCTTCTCCTTGTTGTAGAGGCTCATGGCCTCACTCCCCTCCTTAGCTATGATAGCCTTCTCCATGAGTGCTGTAAAAGTATTGATTTGCAATACTGCCACCTTATTGTAGAGCCAGGATTTTAAGCCCAGCTCAAACCTCCTTTCCTTTCTAGCCTCCGTATCAACTTGATGTGCAGCAAACCTAGCCAACTCATTAAACTTTGCGACATACTCCGCAACAGTCATGTTCTCCTACTTTAACTCTATAAATTTCACCTCCATCCTAGCTTGGATACTAGGTGAGAGATAGTTTTCGAAAAATAAAGTCTTAAACCTATCCCAAGTAACTACTCCTTCTCCTGCCCTAGTTTTATTTGCCTCCCACCAAAAGTTGGCTTCCCCTTTCATCATATAAGTGGCAAAAGCAGTCTTTTGCCCCTCATCTATCCTAGCAATTACGAATGCCTTTTCTATTTCATTAACCCATGTCTGGGCTTCTATAGGGTCAGCTGATCCTCTAAATTCTGGTGGTCCTACTGCTTTGAAGTCTTTAAATTTTGCCAAGCGATTATCTGGCTGGTTTCCTGCGGCTGGTATTCCCTGCTGCATAGCCTGAGCTACCATGTTTGCAAAGTTTTGCATCAGGTCTTGTTATTGTTCCTCAGTATTATTGAGAGATTCTTCTACCCTTTGGTTTCGAGTTTGACGTCTTGGCGGCATTATCTGGTTAAGTAAAACCATAAATTATACTTTATTAACATACATTCTAATCCTTATTGCATAAGATTAATATATTAAACTTGTTTCATTTCTCAAACTTAGATTTATATTCATTCATCGAATATTTTACATAGCATAGCACATACTACTTTAAACACCAGCTATCCCTTTGTGACTACAAAAGTCGGGATTTACAACATTGACCAACACAAAAGTTGAAAATATTTTATTACACAAACATACTTATTACACATATTACCTTAAACATACCTACACAACAGAACCTATACTACCTATTTACTAAGCCTCTCTCTCGGATAATCTTTTGATCGATAACCTTCCATCCCACAAACAAAACGTACGCCTAGATTAAAGTCGGGACAATGATGAGAGGTATGTCCCTCATGTCTGCAATTGTAACATATCTTTTTCCCTTTCTTCTTATCAGGTTTTCCTAAATCATGGTCTTCTATCTTTCTTTTTCCCTTATCTCTCGGAGCTGCACACGATGTGTTGTTTGAAGCTCCTATCTGATCAATTTGGATTTTAAGCTTATCATGCTCTTCCATTGTTTCTATTAACGCCTGACGCAGTTGAATATTCAACAGCTTTTCTATTTCCCACAGCTTTTTCAAAGAAGAAACCTTGTTCCTCAAATCCTGCACCTCCGTTGATGCTTGATTAGCTTCAACTTTAGTGTCCGAATCACTATCTGTCAGTTCCACCATTTCCGGATCTGGTACTACATTTTCCACAATAACCACCTCGTCCGAGTTGGTTTCATTGTGAGCCTTTATTTTAGCTATTGGCTTTGATATTAGCTCGGGTGTATGGATCTGATTCTTCTTCAAGTTATAAGCCCATAACAATCCTTTTCCACCAGACATCTACACACATAAATTATCCTGATTATCATATAGTATATACACACAGCAAACAATAGTTTTATAAGAGTTATCTTTTATTTTGTTCAACGATGAATTTATTCAATTCATCTTCTTTTGAAACTCTATATGAGTTATTTGTATTTTCAACGTTTCCCTCTGTCCTAAGGTTATAGACTAAGGTCGATCCCACCTAAGGTTTCTAACCCTAAAGCTTTGAAACCAACCTGTGACGCCCCCAAATTCGGGTACTTGAAACCCGAACTCGGTGCTTCACGATACCATTTCTATGAGCGGAATTCTACGAATAATAATAATAATAATATGAATAACAACTTAATTTACATAATTATCAGAGTTTATCTCCCCAGGTACGAGACCTTAAAGTACATTTTATACAATACATGATATTATTTATATATATATATATATATATATATATATATATATCATTGTCTTAATAATATAAACTATTACAGCAACTACCACAAATCTTATTCAGTTAGCTTTCCTTTTCCTTTGTTTCTGCACGAGCTTTCTGGTTCTTCAAACTTAACTGAAAATATTTAAATTAAGCAAGAATGAGCATTTGAGTGCCCAGCAAGTAATAACAATAATATATATTAGCTGAAAGAATTAAATATTTTCTTTGAACGACACTTCTACAACGAATCAACAGTTCTGAAGTAAGTTGTACCAAGAATAATAATAACATAACAACTCTCTTTCACATTTTTGAAACTACGTATTGACTATAAGTAGGGTTAAGTGACATATCATGAACATTGTTTTCTTTTTCGAAAAGGTTAAATAGAAATTCATCTGCAAACCGTCATAACTTACGGACACGGGGGTGATCAGCTCGTTGTGTCCTGCATTGATCAATACTACATTTTAAGAACTCTCTCCGCCTTAGGCGCATAAAAGTTGTCCCTATATAAGGGATGTTCATACTTGTCTGGGTTCTAAAGCAAAGGTTTTATCTTGTTCAACAATAATCTATAATTCAACCTATATATATAAGGGTAATTGACAAAGGTATATCAACATGTGATTAAATACAATGATTATCCAAGTGGGGACACTTATATAACCATTTTATAGAAATTGACGAACATAATATATATCTGAATTACCATATACTAACATGTTGATAAACAATGAGCGGATATAGAATATGTCACAGTAGAGTTGATAATATAGCATAATAATAATTTAATTCTGAAACTTCTTACTTATGTCCATTGCATAAAGGAAATGCAAAGGTAGGATACTTGCCTGATCTGCTGCTTACAATTCTCAACTTAGTTCTATCTCTTTTATCACGACCTATCATTTATCAGATCATTCGTTCGATTAGAACAATATATCATAACACATAGTACTGTCTATTACAGTCAGCACATAACCTAATCACCTTGCCACACATATTCCATAGTCATTGAATCACAAACAATCAGTAATACAGTCAAAATATCTAAGTCTAGATCAATGTCTAAAATATGTCGGTGTACCGACAGCCTTATCGGTTAATTATCGAGTCTAAGACTCTATTCTGTATCTCAAATCTGTAAGTATCAGTCATATTATTTTTAAATGACTTAAAAAAAAATTTAAACACTTAATATAATTTATCATGAATTTTCAAATATCGGAATCATTATTAAATGATTTAAACATTAAACAATTCTATTATCATTAATATTCAATTAATATCAAATTATTAATGAAACCATTGCCAAAATATAAAAGTTATTTATAATAACTCAAACTATTTTTAAAACATTTATATTACCCTTAAATGATTTAAAAACAATTAAAATCATTTTTAAATACTTACTATTAATAATAAAATATTAATGCATTATCTATCAAAATATTAAAAGTCATTAATTATAACTTAAAATATTTTTAAATCCTTAATATCCTTTTTAAATGATTTTTAAGTAAATAAAACCATTTTTAAACTATTTATTTAATATAAATATTAAATAAACTTTATATTACAAATCATTAAATAAATATCATTAATATATAATTATTAATGAAATTAACTTTAAAATATTAAAAGTTATATTTTATAACTTAAAATATCTTTAAACACTTTATTTCCATTTAAAATAATTTTTAAAATAATAAAATCATTTTTAAACTAAATTATTTAATATAATTATTAAATAACTTTAATATCATTAATAATAATTAATTAATAAAATTCACCACAAAATATTAAAAGTCATGGAAAATAACTTAAAATATTTTATTATACCATAATATAATTTTTCATGATTTTTCATTAATTAAAACCATTTTTAAATAATTTATTTAATATTATAATTAAATAACTAAATACCTTTTATATTCCAAAAATACTATATATTTATGAAATATATTAAAAATTATTAAAAACTAATTTTCAGACCTTAAAATAATTTTTCAGAATTTATGTTGTATTTTTAATAATTTAAAAACAATTTTTCTCTATTTTTAATCAATTTTCAGAAAATACAGAAATTAAAATTAATAAAGTCTGTCGCTAAAGCCTATGGCGACAGAAAAGCGTCGCCTTAGGTGTTCTTAAGCCCAATGACTCTGACAGCTTCGGTTACCAACATACTAAGTTTGACCAGATTTAAATTACAATCTGATAAATTTCTGGCCTAAATTAAGATTTTATATAATATTTCACATGTAATACTACAGTTATAAAGTATCAACTTGGTCAAACAACAACATAATTTAATGATATGTGTCCCCAAAAATACTGTCAGAACGATTCTGGGTTTTCTGGAAAATCCCAGAAACCCAGGCAGTCCGAGTGGTGCTTTTCTAGCTAACTTTTATCCATGTCCTGATCATCGTTCATGTGGTTTAAAGGTTTAAATATGTAGTACTCGTGTCAAGGAACAACACTAAAACAACAGATAAGTTTATCATCAAAAGATTTACAAGATCTAGCTCGGTCAAAGGCTGTCAGAAGCCGTGTTCTTCATATTTTATGGAATTTCCAAAAATGAAATCGTGATCATTTTTAGTCACTTTGACCGTCCATAAAATCAAATATATGTAACTTATAAGTGACATAAAGACATAAATTTAAACTCTAACTATCAGGCTACAAAATTCATATAACAACAACATCAAAAAAATATTAAATCAGTTAGATCTGGGCCTCCAAAACTCTTATCAGACGCTGGTAACCATTTCTGGGTTACCCAGAATTTGGTCCGGTCATGCCCGGTCAATAGGTTTTGACCGTGAATAAAATGAAATATGTCTACCCAATTGTTATGATTATTGTTCCAGATTAAAGATAACATACCAGACTATCTACACAAAACTTAAAACATTACAAAACATGAACAAGGTAATATCTGAAGCAATTGACATTTGCTTGTCAGAAAATTCTGGAAACTGGAGATTTTCTGGGGTTTCCAGAATCAGCTTCATGATCGGTCAATGTACTTTGACCATTAATAACTTTTGATATATACATGATCTAGGCTTGATTCAAGTTGCAGAGTAAAGACCACATATCATAGAAGATATCCAAAACATAAAACGCCTAATAGACACGAATCTAAAGGCCCTGACATTTGATGTCAGAACACAAAAATAACTTTTTCCAGATTTTTTAAAAATCATCAAATTGAGTACTTAGATGTTATGGGTCTGTAAGATACTAACCCAGATCATCTATTAACACCTTATTCAACAAAATTAAACATAAAAACACCAAATCCAACTTAGCATACAAGATCAAATTGTAAAATTAGTTTTATACCTTTAAGAACCAATTCTTGATTCCATGTTTCTGATTTGTTGTTGTTGATCGTTGGGCTGTCTTTTGGGACTGATATACTATGTATTTTCGTGGGTGAGGATAGAGAGAGGGTTTGTTGAGCATTGGTTTTATAAATGGGCAATAATGTACACTTTTCTCTCTCTTAAATAATGAAATGAAATGATTCCATGTGCTTGTAATAGCTAATCATTGATGGGTAATGTTATAGTGCCATATGTGAATTCTAGAATAAAGTTAGAGGGCCAGATTTTACAAGATTGCTAGCAATAATACACTAATAATTCATTAATGGGACAAAAAGGGTAAAATAGTAATTTCACTTGTAATTTCAAGGGCATTCTTGTCCAAGGTGATTAAATCTAGGGTTTAATCACTAGATTGAAAATCTTACAATTTCCTAAATAATTTATAGGGTTTGACAATTTAAAATAATTGTACAATAACATTTTAATTAAACACAATAAATTAAAATTAGGGTTTTTAATTAGAAAAATAGGGTTTCTTAATATTAACAATTAGGGTTTCCTAATAAACCATTAGGGGTTCCTAATTGTCTGTATATTTTACTAACACATTAATTACGATTTCTAATTTCAACCAATTAGGGTTATTTAAATAATAATTAGGGTTTCTCCTAATTACGGAAATTCTAATATACACAATAAAATTCATATAACGCAATTTCTACTCAGTCTTGAACTCACAACTGAGTTTAACAATTAAGGCTTAAAAATACGATATAAGGGTCATGATATAAATTTACCATAATTAACCAATCATTATCTGTCCACACATATACAGTACATATATATATCATTATCTGTCCACACATATACAGTACATATATATATATATATATATATATATATATATATATATATATATATATAGCACTGAAAAATCAAAATATATATAATATTATATTATTATTCTCATCTCTTGATAAAAATCCAATTTAGGGTTTGGATTCCATAACTGACTTATCCATCGTATACACCATCAATAATCAAGTTAAAATAATTAACTTAAATATTCTGAACAGATTCATATAATAAAATATTTATTATCATAATTCTAATTGTCTCTTCATATATTATTTAAATAATATCCAATCATGTTTTCATGGAAAATAATTAATAAAAATATTTCTGCTTACAGAAATTAATTACCATAAGAATATAATTTGTAGTAATTAATAATTCTAAAATTATTTCTAATTTTTCAAGTAATAAATATATTTGCATTTATCGTACACATTACTTGACACTTATTCTAAAAAAAATTCATATGCAAAAATTCCTTATTTATTTTTATAGAAAATATCGGGTTATTACACGCTTGCATCACACATGAGTTCGAATGGCATTTTCCAGTCCGGTGCGATTATCACGGGGGCTGTAGTTAACTTCTTCTTCAAAAATTCAAACGCAGATTTGCATTCCGCAGTAAAGCTAAAAGTCGCATCCTTCTCTAAAAGACTGCATAGAGGTTTTGCAATCTTAGAGAAGTCCTTTATGAACCTCCGGTAGAATCCAGCATGCCCCAGAAAACTGCGAATACCCTTAACTGAGCTCGATGGAGGTAGTTTCTCGATCGTGTCCAACTTTGCCTTGTCCACCTCCAATCCTTGAGTCGACACCTTATGTCCCAATATTATGCCCTCTTCAACCATGAAGTGGCATTTTTCCCAATTTAGTATGAGGTTGGTGTCCTTACAACGCTACAATACCATGACCAGATTCTCTAAGTAAGTGTCAAAAGTTCTTCCATAGACCGAGAAATCGTCCATGAACACTTCAACGTTTTTCTCCACCATGTCCGAAAAAATAGCCATCATACACCGCTGGAAAGTTGCCGGTGCATTACACAGTCCGAATGACATCCTCCTGAATGCAAAGGTGCCGTAGGGGCAAGTGAATGTTGTCTTTTCTTGATCCTCAGGAGCGATAGAAATCTGATTATATCCCGAATATCCATCCAATAAGCAGTAAAACTCATGTCCCGCTAACCTGTCTAACATTTGATCGATAAAAGGTAGGGGGAAATGGTCCTTCCGGGTTTCCTTATTCAATCTCCTATAATCAATGCACACCTTCCAACCTGTTACTGTCCTTGTTGGAATTAACTCATTATCCTCATTTTGAATTACTGTCATTCCCCCTTTCTTCGGCACACAATGAATCGAACTTACCCATTGACTATCGAAAATTGGATATATGACTCCGGCATCCAATAATTTCAGAATTCCCTTCTTGACCACTTCCTTCATGATTGGGTTAAGTCGACGTTGATGCTCCACCGATGGGCTTGCATTACCCTCCATCAGAATCTTGTGCATGCAAAATGATGGGCTAATGCCTTTATATCCGTAATCGTCCATCCAATTGCTGATTTGTGATCCCGAAGCACCCTCAACAACTTTTCTACCTGCAATTCGTTAAGTGCAGCAGAAATAATTACCGGTAAAGAATTTAAATCGCCTAAATACGCATACCTGGGATGTTAAGGGAGTGTCTTAAGTTCCAATGCCGGTGGCTCCTCCAATGATGGTTTCAATTTTTCTGCAACTGTATCCTCGGTGTGCAGAGGTTCAACCGGTGCTCTGAATCGGCTAACTCGTGGCAATGAGTCTAGAATCTATAATAAGTCCACAAATTTCGGGTCGTCTTTTTCCTCATCCCCCATTAAAGTTGTTTCTAACGGATCATTGCTTAAACTCTTGCTCATATATTCGCTGGTAATCTGTTCAATTAAGTCCATTCGATTACATTCTTCCTCGTCCGTAGGATATTTCATGGCCTTAAACACATTGAATTTTACTTCTTGATCTTGGACCCTCATTGTAAGTTCTCCTTTTTGCACGTCTGTGAGTGTCCTTCCTGTGGCCAAGAAAGGTCTTCCTAGGATGATCGAGATGTTCTTATCTTCCTCGAAATCCAGTATGATAAAGTCCGCAGGAAATATAAACTTATCCACTTTTACCAAAATGTCCTCTACAATGCCTCTCGGATATGTGACTGACCTATCCGCCAACTGTAATGAAATATTCGTAGGCTTTGGCGCGGGCAAACCCAATTCTGAATATACTGATAATGGCATCAGATTTATACTTGCTCCCAAATCACATAGGCATTTGTTGAATGACATCTTCCCGATCGTGCACGGGATAGTAAAGCTTCCCGGGTCTTTAAGTTTAGGTGAAAGCTTTTTTTGTAACACTGCACTACACTCCTCTGTTAGTGCCACTGTTTCGAAGTCTTCCCATTTCTTCTTCCTTGACAGAATTCCCTTCATAAACTTCGCGTAACTCGGCATTTGCTCCAGGGCCTCTACAAATGGAATGTTAATCTGGAGTTTTTTGAACACATCTAAAAATTTCGCGAACAAACTTTGAGATTTACAGAGGCCGTGGAGCAAATGCAACCCAAAAATAGTAAAATAACTAATATTTTTGAGATTTTTGATTTTTCAGTTTTTTTAACTCAAACAAAAACAGAAAACTATTTACACAACTAGACTACTCAACTTTTAAAACAGAACTACACTATACTAATGATGCAACTAACATGTAATGCAAACATGAACTAGCATGAACTAATGGATGAAATTAACATATGCAAAATAACAAACTCAACAGAACTAAACAACACTAGAAAAAAACTAATACTACTACTACTCGCCCAAACTTATCATAAAGAATGTCCTCATTGTTAAAATACAGCATTAAGGCATATGTTGAGTAAAATCAATACGCACAAAACACGCAAGTGTACGTGGTCAACAAGTAATATAGTATTGAATAAAGTATCGTTCCCACGAGGACAAAATACCAAGAATCTTAACTTCACAATTATCAATTTTATATTAACCCTAATTTTTTTAAACTAATCAATTCAATGGTTTTCAAAGTAACTAATTAAAAGCAACTAAATTAATGAATAATTAAATTATCACAAAAACAATCACCAATAACGAAATCCGGAATTTTTCAAACAATTAACGGAGAATTAGACTTATAATTTCACCCTAAGCCTCACTCTGATTTTCAAACCTTTATTCCACTCAACTCAATATTACAGTTTATTAATCAAGAACATGAACGTAGTAAGAGCCACCTCTCGATGCACTAATATCATATTAACATCAATCCACAAATAAGATAGAAATCCGTTAAACACCTAATTTAACCAACTCACTATATCTCTATGTTAACTGCAATCAAAAAGGTTGAAGCTTAAGCTCTCTATACGATTACATGAGATGTCAAGCGTATGTCTACCTTAACAATAATCACAAATATGCTATCGACATAATTTATGACACATGCTATATTAACTAGGTCTAGATTTGAATCTCCTCTCTCGATTCCTTTCAAATCAACAAAGAACTGTTGATCAGGCAATTCATAAATTCAAGCACAAATTAACATAGATAAACTAAAAATATCTTATTGAATTCGAAATCAAAGTTTTAGAATCATCGTTACACTCAAAGATCCATCACAAGTCTAATAAATAAATTAGTTCATAACGAATGAATTAAAAACTGAATAATTTGTTGAAGCCATCATCCCAATTACAATCAAATGAAAGAGAATAAGAATTATAGAAAAACCCATTCACGTAGCCTCGATTTGCAACTATCATGACAATCTCTAAAAATTACTCCTCTACTGCTCGCTCTTCAATTCCTTGAATTCGCGCTGAAAATCTTGCCTTTGTGTTATAGGATTGTTGTTTTTTCTAAGTGGTAGCCAGCTCTCTTGACTTCTGGACGAATTTTCCTTTTATTAGAGTCCAAAACGCACCAGGCAAGCCCACAAACCGCGCCCTAGCAGAAGTCAAAACAGAACAGGACAGTTCAGGAAACAGGACCCCCGCCCCGGCGGGCTAGTGCACTGACTTCAAAAATCCTTAAGTTCCAATTTTTTTCACTTTTGCTCCAAAAAGATCGCCTTTTCACACCAATTGCATCCATGGCCACCCTACACATAAAATAACATGAAACAAGTAAAAACGAACACAAAATATGAAAATAAATACTAATTTAAACTTGAAATGAATATCGATTCGTGTATATAAAATCCACTTATCAGCATAAGAGGACTTCTCTGTAGCAGCTAAGTAGGAGGTGGCACATCCTCAACATCAGAATCTGATGGCGGATAGCTTGGTAATGGCTGTGGAACTGGGAACTTGAACTGGTCAGAAACGTTGGGATTCATTCTTGAAACACCTCTGCCAAAGAAGCATTAAAAGCATTTTATCAGGCAAAGGCGTGATCTTGTCGCGCTGCTATTCTCTTCAACTTCCTATTCTCCTGTATGTCCCTATCATTAATATGTCTCTGCATGCTGTGGAACTGAGTGTTGAATATATATTTTGTAGATCGATGACCCCTTGCAGCCTTCTCAGTACCCATAGACATCTCGTCAGCTTTAAATTCATCATCCTCAGATGTATCTTCGGCCTCCCCCTCCTCGAGAGCATCGGGAAATATAAATCCTAGCCCTTTAGGATGTGACTCACCTCCATCCCAGATTCAGTATAGAGAAATAACACGCGAGTCAAGTAGCTGGAGTGGCTACTGCACAGATTCAACTTCTAACCATCGAACTCCTAACTGTCGACACAGCCCCCATATAAAGGAGTGGTGTGGCAACCCCCCAAAGAATGGCCTACGCAAGTAGTGTCTGATTGAGAAACTGATGATGGCAGCAATGTTAATATCAAAGTCCCTCACAATTGCATACAGGAGTAATACCTTTTCTTTAGTCACCTCACTGGTGTGTGGATGGAAATAATTTTACGCATAGAAAGGTATACCAAATCTTGCCATACATATGCAAATCCATACTCATGGACAGTGTCTCTCCTTTCTTTCCTTTCACCCCACGTGGTGACCGACTTTGATATCTCAGTAAGTATATAATCATAATTGGGATTGCTATCTCAAAGCTCAGCATACTGGCAGACAGTTAGGGCTCACATATTATAGAATTCGTTATTTGCCTCAGAGCCGAATAGAACATGTTTACTGTGGACAAATGCAACAAATGGTGCTTTGTCTTCTTCATTTGCATATAACTCTTTCATGACTGTCACAACTGTAGGATTCGGTTGATCCGTGAACGTGTCCCAACCTTGTTCATTGATTTGTCTCCTCATTTGCCCATCAAAAGAATCAGGTCGTAACCCTCTCTCTGGTGTCAAAGCCTTCGGTGTAAAATACTCATATTTGTCAGTCGCTTAGGCACTGACAAATTTCCTTTTGTTGAAGCTGCGGGATGGCGTCGATAACCCTTCAACCCGTTGATGTTTAACTGGTGTTTTTGGTGTTATTATGTAACAATACAGTTCATAATCTATCCCAAACTTGCACTTGTGCCATTCTTTAAATACTTGGTGTGTGTGAAACCCAATATGCCCAACGTATGCTAACCAAGTAAACACACAATGATTCGCCACCAAAAGTAACTCAAAAAGGAAGCTTACCTACGTATCAAGTGACGAATAAGTACTAATTCTCCACCACTGTTGCACGAATTTGAAATTCTGAGCCCTAGCCTTGATAATTGAACACTTGATGAAGAACCCTAGTTTTTGTTCTTTGAAATTTGAGAGCTTGATGAGTATTTGGTGTAGAATGAGAAAGTATGGGGTTTGGTTTATATAAGATTGCAATAGAGGACGGATTTGGTGTGAAGTGGGGGGTTATGGGGGTGAGTGTGACGCCCCCAAAATAAGTATACAACACCCATTCTGAGTCGCCAAATACATGGTACAGAAAGTAAACTACAACTTCAATAATACAATTGTCGTGCAAAATACGACAACACATACTGTGAGTTTAAATACAAATATTGACTTTTGGACAATATCCACACTTAAATAAATCCTCATTACAATTATTCAAACACTATTTTACAGAAATAGTGAGGACTGCTAAAACATCTTTCTAGAACCATCACTCCATACCCCGACTAGATCCTGCTATGTTCTCACCTCCTGAGAAGAAAAATGGAACAAAAAGGAAAAAGGGTGAGCTCAACTAGCCCAGTAAAGAATATTATGACTAAGATAATATACAACAAATTATCGTTAGTCTTCAACAGGGAAAAATCTGATAGAATATAATCGACAACAAGTTTTGGATCAACAACTGCAGCGGAAACAACAAACCATTAGAAGAGTCAAGTAGAGAAAGAATTCTACTATCTTCTAAGATTTAAAAGTCCATCATCAATATTTTATCCCTGTAACATCAATTAATAATCATCTTTATCCAAATATTCATCTTTGCACTACAGGCCAAAGATATTAATTTGTATCACCTGTCAGTCATATTCATCTCAACACCTGTTCATCTTTGCACTACAGGCCAAAGATAGTCATCAAGTAATCATACATCTTTGCACTACAGGCCAAAGATATTCAGTAATATCATCATTTAGGACTGAGGATGATGAAAAATATCTTAAAGAGAACGAATCCAGTGAGACAGAAGGACAAATAGTAGGGATTCGTATAACAGTTTATCCAAGATCAATAATACTTCATAATAATCAATTGTTAAGCAGAATTCAAAAATAAAGATCAAAACATGGATACAATCAAAGATAGTAACCATAATAGACATCTTGGACAAAAAGGGAAAATTTTTATTTTTCGGTGAATAGTACCGTATTCGTGAACAGTACCGTATACATGAATAGTACCGTATACGTGAATAGTAACCCCGACACAAAAAGTTCCAAATTTGATAAAAACTCATATCAATATTTTCAGCATAATGATATTGAAGAAAATAATATCATTAAGAAGAAAATAATATCCCTTACCTCAAAATATCAGTACTTCTGGTCGGAATACCAGTATAAGGCTGAAAGAAACTTACTCTGATGAATAGAAACTCTCAAAGTATCTAAATACTCACAAAATACACTCAATAATCTAGAGAGAGAACGAGAGAAAATTTGTTTCTGGTGTGATTTTCAATTCTAACTTAGCCCTCTATTTATAGGAAAATGTTAGCACGCCGAAGCAGACTTAACCTGCAACCTGATGGCTTTACCTGCTACTATTCCCGCCCATCACATTTGAATAAAAATCTCAGCACATTTTTTTACCAACCAAAAGTGGGGCTCACCAATTCTAGAATTTTCCACCAAAATGATTAACTCCGAAAATTCAACAATTTCTGAACCAGTCATCTCGTAAAATTCATAATAAATCATACGTTTATTTTTAACGGTTCAAAATTTGTGGACATATACTTAACTTATATATGTATAACATATCCAAAAATTACCACGATCCAACGGTCGGATTAAAAATTATAACCCCCGCAAAATATCTCAAAAATCCTGATTTTTAATACCTCCATTCCGACAAAAAATACTGATAAAAACCTCAACATTAACTCCTTCATTTTTAACCACAAAAATATATCCCTCATTTATATCCACATAAAATAAATATTTCCTTATCATATGAATCAATAATTAATTATTCATAAATAATATTACAGAATCACATTTATGACAACCAGGCCGTTCCCAGTAAAGAGGGGGCTTTCCAATAAGGATTTCTCCTTACTGGCGCGCAATTAGATGACCAAACCTCTCCTTAGACAGAACTTTCTAGACATTGCCAATAATGTTATCTAATAATATTATTCAAATAATATGAATTATTGATCTGATAATGGAAAATATTGTGCAGCAATAATTATTGAAACAACAATAATATAAAATATCAACGCAATAATTATTGAATCAATAAAATAAAATATTGAAAAATAACTACTGTAACAATTATTGAGTAGTGCCTTCTTACGTAAGAATCAATAATTGGTACAATACCGTGTGCTACTGTATTTTAACCACTGGGTATTCCAACAGTATTAACGGTAACAACTACGCCGTTATTTATAAATAACTTATACTTGTCGTTTTCTTCATCCAATCGCTTTCCGTTATGGGGCCCACACAAGGCTGCGCTGTCGTACGAATATTCCCCGACAGCAAGAATATTCCACGACCAAACAAATATTCCCCGACAAAATGAATATTTTATAACCACTTGCTTATTTTGTAAATTTTGCACATTTCACCCATAACTAAAGTATTATATCAAATTAACCCCTTATTATTCACAATAATATTTAGAGAAAATTTGATTTTATTCATTAATAAGTTGGGGTCTTACAACCTCCCCTCCTTATAAAATTTCGTCCTCGAAATTGACATACGTACCTGATGTTTCAAAAAGGTGAGGATACCTCACTTTCATTTCTGATTCTAACTCCCAGGTCATTTCTTCAATAGCATGGTTTCTCCACAAAACCTTAACTTGTGGTATAACCTTCGTGCGTAGGACATGCTCTTTCCTATCCAAGATCTTAACAGCTACCTCCTCGTACGTTAAATCTTCGGCTATCTCGTCTGGTTCTAACGCAATAATATGATTCGGGTCGTCCACATATTTACGTAACATCGATACGTGAAAATGGTTACGCGACATACTTAGTGTTAAGGCGAGTCTATAGGCCACAGTTCCTACTCGATCGAGGATTTCAAATAAATTGAAGGCTTGAGATTTCTTCTCTTCATCGACTCTTACTTCTAGAATAACACATTCTTGCACCTTCTTCTTTATATTCATCAGCTCCAGGTCTGTAGCTTGAGCGGCTTTAACGTTATCGATTAAAGTCAATTTTACTCGTATATCATCACGTGGGTCCCTAGAGTCATTAGCTCTATCTCTATCATTTAGAAATTATACAAAATAGGTCTTTGTGTTCAACAAAATCGCACTCGTACTCGCGTACAATCTTCTACTCAACACGCAGCTACCAGGTTCGCTTTTCCAGGATGGTATGGTCAGAACAGGTTCTGAATGAATCACCTCTTGAGCTATTGAAAAATCTTCTCGCATTTCTCGCTCCATACGAATTTTGTATCTTTTCGAGTCAGCTGAGTTAACGGGGTAGCGATTCGATAAAACCCTTCTACGAATCTCCGATAATAACTAGAAATCTACGTATTTCGATTACTGACTTAGGTTGCACTCAACTGTTACTCATATCCCAATCTTGGATATCACGTCACAATGACACCTATCAGTTTACTACTGCACGAATATGGCGTCCCTTACGGAGAGTCTGGCTTCAGTGCATTCCACAAAGGAAGTCACCAGATAAAGGCTCGGGTACAAACTTCTACAGTTAGGTTTTTAACTCCTGAAGTTCAATAGGAGCCATTCGATATGAGATTTTAGAAGTGAGTTTTGTACCAAATTCAAAGATGATACAAAATTCAATATCACGCGTAGGCCAAGAAATTCTTCAGGAAATACGTCAAGGATTTACTAACAATAGAAATATCATTCAAATCTGACGTATTTTTGTTCAAGTCCATAACATAACTAAGAAAGCTTGACATCCATTTTTCAATAAACGAATAACTTTACGGCTTGATATGAAAGAGTTTGACTTCAATGGTTTGGTTGCTTAAATTTGAATAACAGGTTGCTTAGGAATATGAAAACTAACAACCTTACGAAAGCAATCAATTTTGGCATGATGAGTAGTTAACCAATCAATTCCTAAAATCACATCAAAAGCAAGTATCTTTAAAGAGATAAGATCAACAGGTAATGTGATGGTGCCAACTTGGATCAAACAAGATTTATAAACAGTGGATGTAACGAAAGTTTCTCCTAACGGAGTTTCAACAGATAGGTCAAAGTCTAATTTCTCCGGAGTCAAGTTTAAACGTTGAGCACAAGCAGGAGAGATAAAAGAATAGGTAGAACCGGTATCTAGTAATGTATAAACTTCGTAAGAATTTATAATTAACTAACCCGTTATACCTTCGTTCGGGTTCCTCACGTTTTGGGCAGTCACGACAAACGCTTTTTCAGAAACCGCCGACTTTATTTTGTCCGTATCCGCCTTTGGTGTCACCGTCCCAGCTGGACTTGGTTTCACTATAGTACAATCTCGAGCGATATGTCCTTCCTTTCCACAATTATAACATACCTTGAACTGTTGTGGGCAGTTTGGACTTATATGTCCCTCATCTTCGCATCTGTAACATCTAACTAGCGGTCGTTCTCCTCCCCTAGAATTTGTTCCTGGTGCTGGTGCTGTTGTCGACGTATTCTTGTCATCGTTAAATCTTCTCTTCTTGAAATTTCTACTTGACTCACCTCTCCTATTATCATGGCCATGATGACCACCCGAGTGGTTACCACTTTTGTCTGTATTTTTCCCTCCTCGCTGGTTCTCATCGCTCCGATGACTGTTGTCACCAGTATGACCCTGGTTGTGGTCCCTCGGTTGAACATACTCATTATCTCGCTCTAATAATTGAGCCTTGTTTACAACACCTGAATATAAAGAAAATTTATGAGAGATAAGATATTGTCAAATCTCGGGTTTTAAACCTCTCAGAAACATCCTTGTCATTCGTTCCTCATTCTCGACCAAATGAGGTGCAAACCTGAATAACTCTACAAACTTCGCCTCGTACTGGACACCGTCATGTTATTTTGTTCCAGTCTAAGAAATTCTACCTCCTTCATATGACGAATACTTTCAGGAAAGTACTTGTCATTAAACAGTTTCTGAAATGTTTTCCAGGACATGTTGAGTGCGTCAGGCTGGGTACGCTTCACAGACTCCCACCAGTAGTCTGCCTCACCGCGGAACATAAATGTGGCGAATGGAACCTTCTGTTCCTCCGTGCATCCCAAGACATCGAATATCTTGGTAATTTGCTTGACCCACGTTTCCGCCACGATCGGATCCAGCTTTCCCTTAAATTCTGCTGGTCCCAATTATTTGAACTGCTTGGCTGTGACAAACGACGCGTTGTTATCATTTCCACCCGTATTATGCGCACGAGTCTCCCTCGTCTGATTTTACATGAACTGCAAAAAGCTCCTAAACATTCCATCATTCATCGTTTGCTCGGTAACGTTGTTTACAGGAGGAACATTGCCAGCCTGTTGCACGTTCTCCTCGTTTGTGAGTATAGGCATCTCCACATCTCATTTACTCCACTGTTAACATTCTCAGTCGACATTCTCAAATACTTCCATAAAACAAAGGTTAATTTAACAAATTAACATATCACATAATATCCCTATATTATGACCGACCAAAAAATAAGCTTAGGTAGGACTCACTAGCGAAGGATTTACTCGTCTCTCCCGTCCTAGTTCTATTCCCTGATCTCCGCCAGAGATCATATCCCTAAGCTCTGATACCAATTGTGACGCCCCCAAAATAGGTATACAACACCCATTCAAAGTCGCCAAATACATGGTACAGAAAGTAAACTATAACTTCAATAATACAATTGTCGTACAAAATACGACAACACATACTGTGAGTTTAAATATAAATATTTTCTTCTGGACAATATCCACACTCAAATAAATCCTCATTACAATTATTCAAACACTATTTTACAGAAATAGTAAGGACTGCTAAAACATCTTTCTAGAACCATCACTCTATACCCCGACTAGATCCTGCTATGTTCTCACCTCCTGAGAAGAAAAATGGAACAAAAAGGAAAAGGGTGAGTTCAACTAGCCCAGTAAAGAATATTATGACTAAGATAATATACAACAAATTATCGTTAGTTTTCAACAGGGAAAAATCTGATAGAATATAATCGACAATAAGTTTTAGATCAACAACTGTAGCGGAAACAACAAACCATTAGAAGAGTCAAGTAGAGAAAGAATTCTACTATCTTCTAAGATTTAAAAGTCCATCATCAATATTTTATCCCTGTAACATCAATTAATAATCATCTTTATCCAAATATTCATCTTTTCACTACAGGCCAAAGATATTCATTTGTATCACCTATCAGTCATATTAATCTCAACACCTGTTCATCTTTGCACTACAGGCCAAAGATATTCATCAAGTAATCATACATCTTTGCACTACAGGCCAAAGATATTCAGTAATATCATCATTTAGGACTGAGGATGATGAAAAATATCTTAAAGAGAACGAATCCAGTGAGACAGAAGGACAAATAGTAGGGATTCGTATAACAGTTTATCCAAGATCAATAATACTTCATAATAATCAATTGTTAAGCAGGATTCAAAAATAAAGATCAAAACATGGATACAATCAAAGATAGTAACCATAATAGACATCTTGGACAAAAAGGGAAAATTTTTATTTTTCGGTGAATAGTGTCGTATTCGTGAATAGTACCGTATACGTGAATAGTACCGTATACGTGAATAGTAACCCCGACACAAAAAGTTCCAAATTTGATAAAAACTCATATCAATATTTCAGCATAATGATATTGAAGAAAATAATATCATTAAGAAGAAAATAATATCTCTTACCTCAAAATATCAGTACTTCTGGTCGGAATACCAGTATAAGGCTGAAAGAAACTTGCTCTGATGAATAGAAACTCTCAAAGTATCTAAATACTCACAAAATACACTCAATAATCTAGAGAGAGAAAGAGAGAAAACTTGTTTCTGGTGTGATTTTCAATTCTAACTTAGCCCTCTATTTATAGGAAAATGTTAGCACGCCGAAGCAGACTTAACCTGCAACCTGATGGCTTTACCTGCTACTATTCCCACCCACCACATTTGAATAAAAATCTCAGCACATTTCTTCACCAACCAAGAGTGGGGCCCACCAATTCTAGAATTTTCCACCAAAATGATTAACTCCGAAAATTCAACAATTTCTGAACCAGTCATCTCGTAAAATTCATAATAAATCATACGTTCATTTTTAACGGTTCAAAATTTGTGGACATATACTCAACATATATATGTATAACATATCCAAAAGTTTCCACGATCCAACGGTCGGATTAAAAATTATAACCCCCGCAAAAATATCTCAAAAACCCTGATTTTTAATACCTTCATTCCGACAAAAAATACTGATAAAACCTCAACATTAACTCCTTCATTTTTAACCACAAAAATATATCCCTCATTTATATCCACATAAAATAAATATTTCCTTATCATATGAATCAATAATTAATTATTCACAAATAATATTACAGAATCGCATTTATGACAACCAGGCCGTTCCCAGGAAAGAGGGGACTTTTCAATAAGGATTTCTCCTTACTGGCGCGCAATTAGATGACCAAACCTCTCCTTAGACAGAACTTTCTAGACATTGCCAATAATGTTATCTAATAATATTATTCAAATAATATGAATTATTGATCTGATAATGGAAAATACTGTGCAGCAACAATTATTGAAACAACAATAATATAAAATATCAACGCAACAATTATTGAATCAATAAAATAAAATATTGAACAATAACTACTGAAATAATTATTGAGTAGTGCCTTCTTACGTAAGAATCAATAATTGGTGCAATACCGTGTGCTACTTTATTTTAACACCGGGTATTCCAACAGTATTAACGGTAACAACTACGCCGTTATTTATAAATAACTTATACTTGTCGTTTTCTTCATCCAATCGCTTTCTGTTATGGGGCCCACACAAGGCTGCACCGTCGTACGAATATTCCCCGACAGCAAGAATATTCCACGACCAAACGAATATTCCCTGACAAAATGAATATTTTATAACCACTTGCTTATTTTGTAAAATTTACACATTTCACCCATAACCAAAGTATTATATCAAATTAACCCCTTATTATTCACAATAATATTTAGAGAAAATTTGATTTTATTCATTTTTAAGTTGGGGTCTAGCAGTGAGTTCATGGGTTTTCTAATACCTTGGTTTCGGTTTTGAGAGATGGTAGTAGGATGGGAACGATCTTTAGAGTTATTTTTAAAACAGAATTCCCATACCCCCGTCGGGGCGAGGTCCTTTTGCCTTTAAAAGCCCGCCGGGGCAGACATATATAGAGAGCCCCCCAGCCGAGGCGGGCATTCCAGGCCTAGAATACCCCCACCGGGGTGGGCATTTGCTTCCTGCATGACATCTGATTTCTTATTATTTCAACCCGCACGTGTGTACAACTTCATCCTTTATTCCTGCAAACCATTACAACCCATGATTTAAGTTAAACGCAGAGAAATTGAGCAAGAATGTATTAAGTTGCCACACAATAACAAGGTACTTAACTACTAACTTATGGATTGCAAAAATTTCAACTACTGATTACTAACATTATTAACTAAGCTACTGAATTATGCAATATGAAACAAAATATTGTAAATAACAAGAAAATTGGGTTGCCTCCTAGTGAGAGCTTGTTTTTAAGTCTTACACCCTCACTACTCCTTATGTCATGGCGTATCGGTAAGTGTGATCGTGGTGGCTTGATTATCGATGTCACCTCCCCAATAATGCTTTAGACGTTGCCCATTGACTTTGAATGTTTCTAGCAGATTCTTGCTATACAGTTTAACGACACCATGTGGGTAGACTGTTTTTATAGTGAATGGCCCCGACCATCGTGATTTGAGTTTCCAGGGAAATAATATCAGTTGCGAGTTATACAATAACACAACTTGGCCTGGTTCAAAATCTTATGGTCGTGCCACTTCTTGACCTTTTGTTTATATAACTTAGAGTTTTCGTAAGCTTGCAGACGAAACTCATCCAGCTCATTAAGTTGCAACAGTCATTTCTCGCCCGTAGTTGTTTGATCAAAATTCTACTTCTGAATGGCCCAGTATGCTTTGTGTTGAAGTTCAACTGGGAGGTGACACGCTTTCTCGTAAACAAGTTGATACAGAGATATACCAATTGGTGTCTTGTATGTTGTGTTATAAGCCCATAAAGCGTCATCCAATTTCAAAGATGTGTTGGTGTAAAATCAAAATTATGCACGGCACGCAAGTATACGTGGTCAATAAATAATATAATGATAAGTCAAGTATCGTTCCCACATAGACGAGTATTAATTTTAATCGAACAATTACTAGTTTTGTATTATTTCAATTTTATTAAACTAATCGAATTAATGGTTTAAACTAATGAAAAACTAATAAATAAAAATCAAAATAAATCAACTCAACTAGTTACCACAAATTTTAATCAAATAATGGGAATTAAGCCTACAACTTCACTTTAAGCTTCACTCAGATGATCACACTTCCTTTCAATTCAATTAACTATCTCAGTTCATTAATCAAGAACATATAAGTAGAATTAGCCATCTCCTAATGAACTAAAACCGTATTAACTTAAATCCACGACTTATAGAATTAAGCCAAATACCCTAATTAACTAATTCACTATATCTCAATGTGAATTAAAATCAATGAAGGTTTAAATTCCAAGTTCTTACCCGATTACACGCGATGTTAGGTATATCTCTATCCTAAACATACATAATAAATTCTATCAAAATGCAGAAATCATGAACACATGCTATTATGACTAAGTCTAGATTCATATCTCATCTCTCGAATCTATACAAATCCACATAGAATTAGTGATCAAGCAATTCATAAACTACGCACAGATTATAATAGATGAACTGAAAAAAATTGCTTTATTGAACTTAATTCAAAGTATGATAATCATTGTTCCACTTAAAGATCCATTGCAAGCTTAAAAAGGTATTTAGTTCATAACGAATGAATTAAACACAAAATAAATTAAAGAATGCATCATCCTAATTACAAACACTGAAATAAAGAAGTAGAATATAATAAAACCACCCTTCTTTGCACTCAGTTCTGAAAAATTCGTGATCCTGCTCTATCTTTCTGTTCCTCCATGATCTTCTCCAAATTAGGGTTTTAAAAGTTACAATTATTGATTGTATTAATTCCTCCCTTTAGGCTCTGTAATAGCTAATAAAAATGCCCCAATCCAGTCCGAATCGAACCCAAATTCGTTCAGTCCACGTCACAGCGGTGTTAGAATCACAACAAAACTCTTCCCTTCTGACCGCACACCCCCTGCCCCGGCAAGGTATTATGACTTGATAATGCCCGCCCTAGCGGGGTGCTTTCCTTTTGCCACGTGTACCCCCGCCCCGGCGGGTTAATTCATTTCTTATTTGCCCGCCTCGGCGGGGTACCAAGCTGCTATTTGTTGTTTCCTTGCTTTTCCATGCTGTTCTTCACCACATTACTGCCATTGTACCAGAGCTAACACATAATGAAACCTGCAAACAAAACAAAAAAAAACACAAACACATAAAAATATACTAAAATAGACAGAATAAACACTGTTTTAGTCTAAATAGGAACCAGATTCGTAGGTATAAAACCCACTCATCAAACTCCCCCAAACTTAAATTGTGCTAATACTCGATGTGACGCCCCCAAAATAGGTATACAACACCCATTCTGAGTCGCCAAATACATGGTACAGAAAGTAAACTACAACTTTAATAATACAATTGTCGTGTAAAATACGACAACACATACTGTGAGTTTAAATACAAATATTGTCTTCTAGACAATATCCACACTCAAATAAGTCCTCATTACAATTATTTAAATACTATTTTACAAAAATAGTGAGGACTGCTAAAATATCTTTCTAGAACCATCACTCCATACCCCGACTAGATCCTGTTATATTCTCACCTCCTGAGAAGAAAAATAGAACAAAAAGGAAAAGGGTGAGCTCAACTAGCTCAGTAAAGAATATTTATGACTAAGATAATATACAACAAATTATCGTTAGTCTTCAACAGAAAAAAATTTGATAGAATATAATCGACAACAAGTTTTAGATCAACAACTGCAGCGGAAACAGCAAACCATTAGAAGAGTCAAGTTGAGAATAAATTCTATTATCTTCTAAGATTTAAAAGTCCATCATCAATATTTTATCCCTGTAACATCAATTAATAATTATCTTTATCCAAATATTCATCTTTGCACTACAGGCCAAAGATATTTATTTGAATCACCTGTCAGTCATGTTCATCTCAACACCTGTTCATCTTTGCACTACAGGCCAAAGAAATTCATCAAGTAATCATACATCTTTGCACTGCAGGCCAAAGATATTCAGTAATATCATCATTTAGGACTGAGGATGATGAAAAATATCTTAAAGAGAACGAATCCAGTGAGACAGAAGGACAAATAGTACGGATTCGTATAACAGTTTATCCAAGATCAATAATACTTCATAATAATCAATTGTAAAGCAGAATTTAAAAATAAAGATCAAAACATGGATACAATCAAAGATAGTAACCATAATAGACATCTTGGACAAAAAGGGAAAATTTTATTTTTCGGTGAATAGTGCCGTATTCGTGAATAGTGTCGTATACGTGAATAGTAACGTATACGTGAATAGTAACCCCGACACAAAAAGTTCCAAATTTGATAAAAACTCATGTTGATATTTCAGCATAATGATATTGGAGAAAATAATATCATTTAAGAAGAAAATAATATCCCTTACTTCAAGATATCAGTACTTCTGGTCGGAATACCGATATAAGGCTGAAAGAAACTTGCTCTGATGAATAGAAACTCTCAAAGTATCTAAATACTCACAAATACGCTCAATAATCTAGAGAGAGAAAGAGAGAAAACTTGTTTCTGGTGTAATTTTCAATTCAAACTTAGCCCTCTATTTATAGGAAAATTTTAGTATGCTTGACCTGCAACCTGATGGCTTTACCTGCTACTATTCCCACCCACCACATTTGAAATATAATTCAGCACATTTCTTCACCAACCACAAGTGGGGCCCACCAATTCTAGAATTTTCCATCAAAATGAGAAACTCTGAAAATTCAACAATTTCTGAACCAGATATCTTGTAAAATTCATAATAAATCATACGTTCATTTTTAACTGTTCAAAATTTATGGGCATATACTCAACTTATATATGTATAACATATCCAAAAATTACCACGATCCAACGGTCGGATTAAAAATTATAACCCCTGCAAAATATCTCAAAAATCCTGATTTTTAATACCTCCATTCCGACAAAAATACGGATAAAAACCTCAACATTAACTCCTTCATTTTTAACCACAAAAATATATCCCTCATTTATATCCACATAAAATAAATATTTCCTTATCATATGAATCAATAATTAATTATTCACAAATAATATTACAGAATCACATTTATGACAACCAGGCCGTTCCCAGGAAAGAGGGGGCTTTCCAATAAAGATTTCTCCTTACTGGCGCGCAATTAGATGACCAAATCTCTCCTTAGACAGAACTTTCTAGATATTGCCAATAATGTTATCTAATAATATTATTCAAATAATATGAATTATTGATCTGATAATGGAAAATACTGTGCAGTAACAATTATTGAAACAACAATAATATAAAATATCAACGCAGCAATTATTGAATCAATAAAATAAAATATTGAATAATAACTACTGTAACAATTATTGAGTAGTGCCTTCTTACGTAAGAATCAATAATTGGTGCAATACCATGTGCTACTGTATTTTAACCAGCGGGTATTCCAACAGTATAAACGGTAACAACCACGCCGTTATTTATAAACAACTTATACTTGTCGTTTTCTTCATCCAATCGCTTTCTGTTATGGGACCCACACAAGGCTGCGTCGTCGTACGAATATTCTCCGACAGCAAGAATATTCCACGACTAAAGAATATTCCCCGACAAAATGAATATTTTATAACCACTTGCTTATTTTGTAAAATTTGCACATTTCACCCATAACCAAAGTATTATATCAAATTAACCCTTATTATTCACAATAATATTTAGAGAAAATTTGATTTTATTCATTAATAAGTTGGGGTCTTACAACCTCCCCTCCTTATGAAATTTCGTCCTCAAAATTGACGTACGTGCCTGATATTTCGAAAAGGTGAGGATACCTCGCTTTCATTTCTGATTCCAACTCCCAAGTCATTTCTTCAATAGCATGGTTTCTCCACAAAATCTTAACTTGTGGTATAACCTTCGTGCGTAGGACATGCTCTTTCCTATCCAAGATCTTACCAGGTACCTCCTCGTACGTTAAATCTTCAGCTATCTCGTCTGGTTCTAACTCAATAATGTGGTTCGGGTCTTTAACATATTTACGAAGCATAGATATGTGAAAAACATTATGAACACGAGACATGCTTGGAGGTAATGCGAGTGTATATGCCACATTTTCTATTCGCTCAAGAATCTCAAATGGACCAACAAATCTTGGATTGAACTTTCCTCTCTTCCCAAATCTTGTAACTCCCTTCCATGGTACAACACGTAATAATACATAATCCCCAATATTAAATTTCACGTCCTTTCGATGAAGATCCGCATAACTCTTTTGTCGATCCTGCGCCGTTTGTATACGTTGTCGAATCGTTTGGATCTTCTCTATAGTAATGCATACCAACTCTGGTCCCAACAATGTTGCTTCACCCACCTCGTCCCAGCATACTGGAGAACGACATTTTCTTCCATACAACGCCTCGAATGGAGCCACACCTATGCTCGCCTGATAACTGTTGTTGTACGAGAATTTCACCTATGGTAGGTACTTATCCCAACTCCCTTTGATATCTAGGACACAAAGTCTTAATAGATCTTCAAGAGTTTGAATAGTCCTCTCTGATTGTCCGTCCGTTTGAGGATGGTATGCCGAACGGAATCGTAAATTCGTGCCCATAGCTTTCTGCAAGCTAACCCAAAATTGTGAAGTGAATCTTGGGTCACGATCCGAAACTATGGATACTGGCATGCCATGCAATCTCACAATCTCGTTCACGTACATACTAGCAAGACGTTCAAGGGAATAAGTCTCACGTTTCGGTAAGAAATGAGCAGACTTGGTTAATCTATCAACAATAACCCAAATCGCATCTATGCCTTGAGAAACCTTGGGAAGACCTGTAACGAAATCTATAGTAATGTTTTCCCACTTCCATTTCGGGATCTCAAGTGGTTGCAATGGACCCTTTGGTACTTGATGCTCTGCTTTTACACGTTGACAAGTTAAACATCTCAAGATAAACTCCGCGATCTCTCTTTTCATATTGCTCCACCAAAATGTATGTCGAAGATCGTGATACATTTTGGTACTCCCAGGATGGATTGAAAATGGTGTGTTGTGTGCCTCCATCATTATTCTATGCTTCAAGTTAAAATCGTTAGGAACACAAAGTCTGGAGTTGACTCGAAGTATTCCTTCTTCATCGATTCTTGCTTTTGGAATAGCACCTTCTTGCACTTTCTTCTTCATACGCATCAGCTCCATGTCCGTAGCTTGAGCAGCTTTAACTTTATCGATTAAAGTCAGTTCTACTCGTATATTTGATATCATCATTTGGGTACTTAGAGCCTTCATCTCTATCTCCATCCTTTACAAGTCATACAAAATGGGCCTTTGTGTTAACAACATTGCACTCGTACCCGCATATGATCTTCTACTCAATGCGTCAGCTACTACGTTTGCTTTTCCAGGATGGTATTGGATGGTATGATCGTAATCTTTCAACAGCTCGAGCCAACGTCGGTGTCGTATGTTGAATTCCTTTTGGGTGAAGAAATATTTGAGGCTTTTATGATCTGTATAGATCTCTACTTTCTCCCCATACAGGTAGTGTCTCCAGATCTTCAACGCAAAAAGAACTGCTGCCAACTCTAAATAATGAGTAGGATAATTCCTCTCATATTCTTTGAGTTGTCGTGAGGCATATGCTATGACTTTTCCATGTTGCATGAGAACACATCCTAACCCTTTGCCTGAAGCATCGCTGTAGATAACAAATCCATCCGAACCAGATGGTATTGTCAGAACAGGTGCCAAATGAGTCTCCTCTTGAGTTCTTGGAAACTCTTCTCGCATTCCTCACTCCATACAAATTTTGTATCTTTCCGAGTCAGCTGAGTTAACGGAGTAGCGATTCGAGAAAATCCTTCCACAAATCTCCGATAATAACCAGCTAAGCCTAGAAAGCTATGTATTTCGATTACTGACTTAGGTTGCTCTCAACTGTGACTCATATCCCAATCTTGGATGGCACGTCACAATGACACCTATCAGTTTACTACCGCACGAATATGGCGTCCCCTACGGAGAGTCTGGATTCAGTGCATTCCACAAAGGAAGTCACCAGATAGAGGCTCGGGTACCAACTTCTATAGTTGGGTTTTTAACTCCTGAAGTTTAATAGGAGCTATTCAATATAAGATTTTAGAAATGAGTTTTGTATCGGGTTGAAGATCAATACAAAAATTCAATATAACGCTCTGGGTTAGGCCAGGAAATTCTTCAGGAAATACGTCAGGAATTTCACTAACAACAGAAATATCATTCAAATCTGACGTATTTTTGTTCAAGTCCATGACATGGGCTAAGAAAGATTGATATCCGTTTTTCAATAAATGAATGACTTTATGGCTTGGTATGACAACGATTGATTTTTGTGGTTTGGTTGCTTGAATTCGCATAACAGGTTGGTTAGGAATATGAAAACTAACAACCTTACGAAAACAATCAATTTTGGCATGATGAGTGGTTAACCAATCAATTCCTAAAATCACATCAAAAGCAAATATCTTTAAAGAGATAAGGTCAACAGGTAATGTGATTGTGCCAACTTGGATTAAGCAAGATTTATAAACTGTAGATGTAATGAAAGTTTCTCCTAACGGAGTCTCCACAGATAGGTCAAAGACTAATTTCTCCGGAGTCAAGTTTAAACGTTGAGCACAAGCAGGAGAGATAAAAGAATGGGTAGAACCGGTATCTAGTAAGGTATAAACTTCGCAAGAATTTATAATTAACTAACCCGTTATACCTTCGTTCGGGTTCCTCGTGTTTTGGGCAGTCACGACAAACGCTCTTCTAGAAACTGCTGATTTTGACTTATCCGGGATAGCTTTTGGAGTCACCATCCCCGCTGAACTTGGTTTTGCTACAGAACACTCTCGAGCTATATGACCCTCCTTTCCACAATTATAACATACCTTAGATTGTTGTGGGCAGTTTGGGCTGATATGTCCCTCTTTCCCACATTTGTAACATACGACCGGTGGTCGTTCTCATCCCCTAGAAACAGTTGATGTTTGTAATGACGTCTTCACGCTATCATTGTTGTACCTTCTCTTCTTGAAATCTCCTCCCGACTCGCTCCTTCTATTATCACGACCACAATTACCACCAGAGTGGTTACCGCTTTTGTCCGAATATTTTCCTCCCTGCTGGTTTTCATTGCTTCGATGACTGCCGCCATCGGTATGACCCTGGTTGTGGTCCCTCGATTGCACATACTCATTATCTCGTTCTAATAATTGAGCCATGTTTACGACATCTGAATATAAAGAAAATTTATGAGAGATAAGATATTGCCGAATCTCGGGTTTTAGACCTCTCAGAAACATCATTGTCATTCGTTCCTCATTTTCGACCAAATGAGGTGCAAACCTGGATAACTCTGCAAACTTCGCCTCGTACTGGGACACCGTCATGTTGTTTTGTTCCAGTTTGATAAACTCCACCTCCTTCATATGACGAATACTTTCAGGAAAGTACTTGTCATTGAACAGTTTTTGAAATGTTTCCCAGGATATGTTGAGTGCATCAGGCTGGGTACGCTTCACAGACTCCCACCAGTAATCTGCCTCACCGCGGAACATAAAGGTGGCGAATGGAACCTTCTGTTCCTCCGTGCATCCCAAGACATCGAATATCTTGGTAATTTGTTTGACCCACGTTTCCGCCATGATCGGATCCGGCTTTCCCTTAAATTCTGGTGGTCCCAATTCTTTGAACTGCTTAGCTGTGACAAACCGCGCGTTGTTATCATTTCCACCCGTATTCTGTACACGAGTCTCCCTCGTCTGATTTTGCATGAACTGCAAAAAGCTCCTAAACATTCCATCATTCATCGTTTGCTCGGTAACGTTGTTTACAGGAGAAATATTGTCTTCCTATTGCACGTTCCCCTGGGTGGTGATCAAAGGTGTCTCCACGGTCTGATTTACTCTATTATTAACGTTCTCAGCTGCCATTCTTAAATACTGCCATAAAACAAGGGTTAATAGTCAAGTCATATATTATCCCTATACTCTGACCGACCAAATAAACACCAAATAAACTTAGTCAGGTCATACTAGCGAAGGAATTCCCCGTCTCTCCCCTCCTAGTTCTTGTCTCACATCTCAGCCAGGGATCATATTCCTAAACTCTGATACCAACTGTGACGCCCCCAAAATAGGTATACAACACCCATTCTGAGTCACCAAATACATGGTACAGAAAGCAAACTACAACTTTAATAATACAATTGTCGTGCAAAATACGACAACACATATTGTGAGTTTAAATACAAATATTGTCTTCTAGACAATATCCACACTCAAATAAGTCCTCATTACAATTATTCAAACACTATTTCACAGAAATAGTGAGGACTGCTAAAACATTTTTCTAGAACCATCACTCCATACCCCGACTAGATCCTGCTATGTTCTCACCTCCTGAGAAGAAAAATGGAACAAAAAGGAAAAGGGTGAGCTCAACTAGCCCAGTAAAGAATATTATGACTAAGATAATATACAACAAATTATCGTTAGTTTTCAACAGGGAAAAATCTGATAGAATATAATCGACAACAAGTTTTAGATCAACAACTGTAGCGGAAACAGCAAACCATTAGAAGAGTCAAGTAGAGAAAGAATTCTACTATCTTCTAAGATTTAAAAGTCCATCATCAATATTTTATCCCTGTAACATCAATTAATAATCATCTTTATCCAAATATTCATCTTTACACTACAGGCCAAAGATATTTATTTGAATCACCTGTCAGTCATGTTCATCTCAACACCTGTTCATCTTTGCACTACAGGCCAAAGAAATTCATCAAGTAATCATACATCTTTGCACTACAGGCCAAAGATATTTATTAATATCATCATTTAGGACTGAGGATGATGAAAAATATCTTAAAGAGAACGAATCAAGTGAAACAGAAGGACAAATAGTTGGGATTCGTATAACAGTTTATCCAAGATCAATAATACTTCATAATAATCAATTGTGAAGCAGAATTCAAAAATAAAGATCAAAACATGGATACAATCAAAGACAGTAACCATAATAGACATCTTGGACAAAAAGAGAAAATTTTGTTTTTCGGTGAATAGTGCCGTATTCGTGAATAATGTCGTATATGTGAATAGTAACATATTCGTGAATAGTAACCCCGACACAAAAAGTTCCAAATTTGATAAAAGCTCATGTTTATATTTCAGCATAATGATATTGGAGAAAATAATATCATTTAAAAAGAAATAATATCCCTTACTTCAAGATATCAGTACTTCTGGTCGGAATACCAGTATAAGGCTGAAAGAAACTTGCTCTGATGAATAGAAACTCTCAAAGTATCTAAATATTCACAAAATACACTCAATAATCTAGAGAGAGAAAGAGAGAAAACTTGTTTCTGGTGTGATTTTCAATTCTAACTTAGCCCTCTATTTATAGGAAATATTTAGTATGCTTGACCTGCAACCTGGTGGCTTTACCTGCTACTATTCCCACCCACCATATTTGAAATATAATTCAGCACACTTCTTCACCAACCACAAGTGGGGGCCCACCAATTCTAGAATTTTCCATCAAAATGATAAACTCCGAAAATTCAACAATTTCTGAACCAGTCATCTTGTAAAATTCATAATAAATCATACGTTCATTTTTAACGGTTCAAACTTTGTGGGCATATACTCAACTTATATATGTATAACATATCCAAAAATTACCACGATCCAACGGTCGGATTAAAAATTATAACCCTCGTAAAATATCTCAAAAACCCTAATTTGATTTTCAATACCTCCGTTCCGACAAAAATACAGATATAACACCTCAATATTAACTCCTTCATTTTTAACCACAAAAATATATCCCTCATTTATATCCACATAAAATAAATATTTCCTTCTCATATGAATCAATAATTAATTATTCACAAATAATATTACAGAATCACATTTATGACAACCAGGCCGTTCCTAGGAAAGAGGGGGCTTTCCAATAAAGATTTCTCATTACTGGCGCGCAATTAGATGACCAAACCTCTCCTTAGACAGAACTTTCTAGACATTGCCAATAATGTTATCTAATAATATTATTCAAATAATATGAATTATTGATCTGATAATAGAAAATACTCTGCAGCAACAATTATTGAAACAACAATAATATAAAATATCAACGCAGTAATTATTGAATCAATAAAATAAAATATTGAATAATAACTACTGTAACAATTATTGAGTAGTGCCTTCTTACGTAAGAATCAATAATTGGTGCAATACCGTGTGCTACTGTATTTTAACCACCGGGTATTCCAACAGTATTAATGGTAACAACTACGCCGCTATTTATAAATAACTTATACTTGTCGTTTTCTTCATCCAATCGCTTTCCGTTATGGGGCCCACACAAGGCTGCGCCGTCGTACGAATATTCTCCGACAGCAAGAAAATTCTACGACCAAACGAATATTCCCCGACAAAATGAATATTTTATAACCACTTGCTTATTTTGCAAAATTTGCACATTTCACCCATAACCAAAGTATTATATTAAATCAACCCCTTATTATTCACAATAATATTTAGAGAAATTTGATTTTATTCATTAATAAGTTGGGGTCTTACACTCGAGCATAGCAATATGCAATGCAATGCACCTAACTATATGCCTACGAATCCATCTATCTAACATAACAAAGTCCATTCGCATGGCCTTAGAGAAATCATAATAGACATGATAGTACATCATATCAAGAAAAATCAATAACTTCTCAATCAATCAACAAATCTTAACCTGTTATTGTAAGACCCCAACTTTTATGAATAAAGATAAATTTTTAATAAATATCATTTTTGAATATTGTGGAGTAAATTTGATATAATGTTATAGTTGTGGGTAATATTTATAAATTTTGCAAAGTATGCAAGTTGTTATATTATATTCGATTGGTCGGAGAATATTCGTTTTAACAGAAAATATTCGTACGACGGCACAATCATTGGTGGACCCCATAGCAAAATTATTGTCGGAGTTAGAAAATGACAAAAATATCTTTTTATAAAAGTAACAGCGAAAGTTTTACCGTTAACTGTTGAAATACCCGGTGTTAAAAGTACAGTAATATGCATGGTTGCATAATATCACACGGTATTGGCTATTGATGCTTACGTGAAAAGTCACTCAATTTTGTTCAATTATTGCTATAGTAATTGCCGCATAATATCTCACGTTATTTGATTCAATTATTGTCGATATTTTATATATTATTAAATCAATAATTGAGACGATACATTTATTCATATTATTATTTGTAATATCAACGATGTCTAGAAAGCTCTGCCGAGGAGAGGTTTGGTCACCTAATTCCGCGCCAATAGGAATAAATTCTTATCGAAAAGCCTCCTCTTTCCTAATAATGATCTGGTTGTTAAATATTGAGAATAATAATAACGATGAATGAAGATTGTTAAAAATATTGAGGGAATTTTTATTATGAGGTATTTGTTATAAGTTTGTCGTATTATTTGGACCCCCATTTATACCATTTTTCAAACTGTCGTTAGAAGTTATCTCAGTTTTATTTTATATACAAATATATATATATATATAAATATATATATATATTATAATATGGTTTGTTTTTTATGAAAAATAGAATATATTATATTTTATTATGCATAGTATTTGCATAGTGTCTGCATAGTATTTGTATAGTAAAGTCAGAAAATTATTTCGGCCGAATTTTTCCATGTGCCACTGTGCGTCCGTGATTTTCAAATTTAAATAGTACCTTTCCATTCTTCTATAAATAGGATGCTTAGATAGAATTGAAAATCACACCAGAATCATAGAATTCTTCTTCTATAATATTGAGCGTATTTCTTCCGAGTTCTAGAAAGCTTTGAGCGTAGAAAACAGTGAAAGTTTTCTTCAAGAATATCCCCGCTATACCAGTTGGAATACTCTTCTTTTTAAGGTAAGGGATATTATTTTTGTTCAGTATTCGTATAAAATAATAATTTCTTCCATACTCTGTAGTATGTAAGTAATATTATTTCGTTTCAGATTTAAAAATTTATAATCATTTTGTTAAAGTTTTGGCTTCTACACTCCATGAAATTAGTAGAATATCCATGATATTTGCGCTTCATCTAGTATCTTTTCATGAAAATATTATTCTGAGCATTCTTGATAAGTTTTAACATTTCATGCTGGGGTACTATTCACAGGGTTACTATTCCCAAAGTTACTATTCACCCGGGGTACTATTCATGACAAAAATTGATTCCTTTTCGATCCAAATCATTTTGATACAATATTATTCATGAATTTACTCCACAAAGCATTATCATGTTGACAATTTGGACATTATTGAATTCTGGATAAATTAAATTATAAATCTTTAAAAATTTATCCTTTGCTTTCTTTTAATTGAATTCTTATATCATTGTCATCATTCTCATGTTTATATTGTTATGAAAATCATCTTTGGCCCGTAGTGCATAGATGGACATGGTATGATTATGACAATGGATTATTCGGTATAATCTTGACCGTAATGTTACAAATAATATGGTAAAAGTCCTCATTGGCCCGTAGTGCATTGATGGACAAATGTTGGCATGATCATGACCATCTGTGAAAACATGAATATCCTTGGCCCGTAGTGCATGGATAATTTGTGGTCGTGATACTAATGAATATCCTTAGCCGTAGTGCAGGGGTGATTCGATGATTTGGATTATTTATTAAGCTGAGTCTCAACGATAAAAGTGATGAAAAACATTTTAAATCATAGAAGATGGTAGATATCATGTTCTACTTGACTTTTCTAATGGATTGCTTGTTCCGCTGCAATCAAACTTGATGTTTGTTATATTTTATCAATTTAACATTATTGAAGCCTAACGATAAATTATTCTGCATTATCTTAATCATAATATTTCTAATTGGGCTAGTTGAGCTCACCCTATTTCTTTCATTGTTCTCTTCAGAAAATGAGAACATAGCAAGAACTAGTCAAGGAACGGAGTGACGGCCCAGATGTTTGCAATAGTAGTCCTCACTATTCTATGAAATAATGTGATAATAAAAGTATTGAGGACTCCATTTAAGTTTGAATACTATCTATAAGACAATATTCGTATTAAAACTCTCAGTTTATGTTTTGTCGTATTTTACACGACAGTTGTATTATTAAGTTGTATTTCAATTTTGAATCATGTATTTGGCGACTCAGAATGGGTGATGTATACCTATTTTTCGGGCATCACAATTTATATCAAATGTAATAACCCGATATTTTCTATATAATTAAATCAGAAATTTTACGTATAATTTTTTTTTTATTTTAAGGATGAGGATTTGTACAAGATAAAGCTTATGTAATTATTGTAATAAATAAAAATATATTTATTACATGAATGTTTGCAAATATATTTATTTTAGAATTATTGATTATTATAAATTATATTCGTATAATAATTAATTTACAGTAAAAATATTTTATTAATTATTTTCCATGAGAACGTGATTATTATATTATTTAAATAATATATGAAAGGATTATAGCATTATTATAATAATTATTTTATTTTATTATATGAATTTATTTCAGATTAATTAAGTTATTTATTTTTAACTTAACTATTAATGTCATATATGGCAGTTAAAATCAGATATAGAATCCAAAACTTTAATTTTGGATGTTGATCAAGGAATGAGAATAAGAATATAATATTAATTATATTTTAATTTTTCAGTACTATAATTATGTACTGTATATGTGGACTGATTGATTGTAACGACCCCAAAATTTATACAATATAATTCTCGACTTCAGTCGTTAATAATACATTCAACCTTTAATTTTACATTATTAAACGATAATACAACCATTGAAATTTGCGGAATAATTATAATTTTCTATTACAAACTATCCTCCTTCCCAAAACCTTCAACCTTTACATCTAAATATCTCAGAATCATTTTAATACTACAATAGTTTACATTCGCAAAATAATATTATAATTACAACATTAATACATTTACCGAAACATTAGACATGGTTTACAAGAATAACAACTTAGCTAGGATATGAAATCTTCATATATCACTTTTGATCCATAACAACCAAGTAGCACATACCGTTACCTTCAATTCTTGAATCTGCAAAAATGGTTATTTTCAAGAATGAGCTTGACAGCTCAGCAAAATCTAACAGTTTTCATGCATTATGTAACACATAATAACATGCTCAACATACAAAATAATCATAACCAAACATAGCATACATGTTGTAGTTCACATAACAACTATAAAGATTGAGTTCCTTACTCAATCAGCATTCATAGTTCAATCATCATTGTCATTGATTAACTTTCACATTTCATACTTTTGACATATATAATACATCATACACTAAAATTTTAAAGCAGATCATCATCAAGTTCACATAGCAAAAAGGAACTGAAAGACTTACCTTTATCGGCGTTTTACCAACACGCTAATACTTCGCGTCCTTGCACAACCTACACTGTATGTGAGATTGATAATAAATAAAATCAATAATCAATCTCATGTTCAAATTTATTCTAAGACCTTACTTTATCTTATTATCCTTTATAATATCTTTATAGACATCTAACTGTTTTTTATATGCAACTCGATTTTTATTTTCATTTTCATCACCACATATGCTAGACTATCTCACTTGTAGTTTAATGTGCGTATATACACACCATTTTATTTTTACCAATTTGGTTTCAAAAATGCATATTCAACACATTGTTTACATGTTTAAATTTCCTTCATAAATCAAAAATTACCCTTCTCGATTTCTTTCCATTATTATTCTTGTATTATCATCTTTTCATAGTTAGATATCCAATATTAGCCATTAGTTAGACACTTTGTATACCAAAGTTTAGAAACACTATTACTTTAGGAATTTTATCGAGCACGTCATGTGCACACATTAACTTATCTCAACTCTTGATCTTAAATGGTTAATTATGCATAGAATGTGATAACACATATTTATGTTCATTACATATGTTAAAACATATTTTTAATCATCAAAATATACCATCACCCAAAATCTTAATTCAAATATAATTATAAAACTCATCTTCACAATTTCTTTAACAAAACGTTGCTTTCGTTTTTAACGTATCTCCTTCGTTACATGTCCGTTTTTGTTCCTTCTTATATAGAATTAACCCTTACTCAGTGTACTACAACCTCATCTAGGCCTTAAAGTCAGACCCTTATCCATCTAAACCAGATTTTGCAATTCATCAACTAGTGTAGAAAATTTCATTTTTTGGACATCCTTACTAAATAATTTATTTCGGACATGATCCGGTCCATAAAATGGCTCAATAACGTGCGCCTAGCTAGTAAACTTCCATATCTACAACTTTACAGTTTTAAGTTTCTTCAGATTCAAAACACACGATTTTATATGAATTTTTCAAAGTTAAAAACCGTAACAGTTTTGATTTTCTGGACAGATTATTTTCCCTTCGTACCAGCCTTACTAAAACAGACATTGAAAGAATTCTACAAAGAGTTTTCATGTGATTCCACTTTCAAAATATAGCTTACTTCCATATCTTCAATTTGATATAAGGCTCGCTTTCTAACTCATTATACCCAAAGAGATATGAATTTCACAAGATATGTCCACAATTACTCAAAACCTACGAATTTTGTTCCTCAAATTTTCTTTCCATTTCATTTTCTTTCTTGAATCCTCTTGTTTGATTCTTGATAATCCAAGATTAAATCAATACAAACAAGATTAAGCATGATCTATTACCCTAGAACATAAATCTACCCAAAAAATCAAAGATTAAATAAGAGTTTAGAAGTTACCTTCTTCTAACTTTTTCTTCTTCTTCTTCTTCTTCTAGCTCATCTCAGTTCCTCTATTTCTCTCTATCTCTCTCAATTTCTCAATACATCTTCTATATAACCATTATCCTACATTATGAAGAACATAAAAATATAATTAAAACAAGGAATTTAGATTATAGCCTTATTAGTATGAATTTAAGAGAGAGATGAAGATGATGATGATGGGGCTCGTTTTGTCTTCTCAAAGCTTTCCCTTCTTCTTCTTTTTCTTCCTCTTCTTCTTCTCCTACAACTCTCTCTAACTCTCTTCTTATTTCTTTTGTTTGTTTTCTAAAACTAACATACTAACTTGTAGTATATACATATAATATACAATACTAGTAATATATAATATATGTTACTCCTAGTAATTATTAGATATACTAATTACTAGTTAATACATAGGTTACACCAACTTGAACTTGAAAAGCCTATGACAATGTTTGGCAAATACTCATTATTTTAATTAATCAATAGCTTAACATCAATCAATCTCATCAAATTGTCACATAACTATATTTACTTGTTAATTATAATTTCGTGTAACAATCATCACATAACTCATCAAATTTAATTATCTCAATTAAATTAGAACTATAACATAAAATTATTATATTAATTAAATTAAATTCTAAATATTCATTTAATTAATCTACTATACTTAATTACATTACTCTATAATCAAAACAAAATTTATTTATTTACTCAATAAATAATTCAATTAAATATTTATATATATTAAAATTAATATATAACATTCTCTTCACATCAATTCATATATTCTACAATATATGACATATACATACTCACACCCAACATATCTCATAAATAATACTTTTATTTATAAAATTATCATTTATAAATTCTAAAAATCTAGGATGTCACACTGATAATGTAGGTTAAATTATGGTGAATAATGTCAAAACCCTAGTTTTGCAATTAACGAGGCGTAAAAATCTGTTAAGTCATTGTGTTATGTGATTTTTGATGTTTATAATAAATATTAATGCTAATCAGGAAAACCCTAGGTATTATAAAAACCTAAATAATATTTGTGGACCAAAATAATTGAAAACCCTAATTTAAAAACTCAGTTATGAGTTTGAAATTATTATGTAATTGTGTTATTATGTTTAAGGTTTTGTATTATAGAATTAATTGTTAATTAGCGAAACCCTAATTAATATTTAGAAATCTTAATTTCTGGAAACCTTAATTTCTAAGTTAGTAAATCTAAATTCTAAATCAGAAACCCTAATTTGCTAAGATAAAATCCTAATTGTTATTTTTGCACGCTTAATGATAATTAGTAAAATCAAAACCTAATTTTTAAGTCTATCTAATGAGGGAACTAAATTAATTAAGAAATCTTAATTTTATATAATTTAGAAACTAATTTTATTTTTTTTAGTTTAATTTAAACCCTAAATTAGAAATTCTAGAAATTATTTTTAACCCTAATGGGTTCAAACCCTAAACCCCAATCCAAACCCTAAACCTTAAGGGTTTGCCAAATGACCAAGGTGCCATTAACATTATAATGGAAAAGACCATTTTGTCCTTAGAGCATTATTTAAGCTAACTTGTCAAAGTGGCCAAAACTTTAGTTGCTCAACCACTTCCACCAAACCCATGTGACACATACCAACTGATCAGCCACTTATTTCCAGCCAATGCATTGCATCTATGACATATTTATAGACTGGAGAGAGAAATAATTCATTTGGTAACTAGATTTTTGCTCAACAATCATCTTAGACCCTCTCTCTCTAAAAGCTTCGAAATATGGTAGTATATGAGTCCCAAAACGCAGCCCCACGATCACCAACAACAAATCAAAAGCCCAATTCCAGAAATCAAAGCATAAAGGTATAAACCCTAACCTAGAATTTTGATCTTAGATTCCATGTTAGATGTTAGTTTTTGTATGTTAAACATGTTGTTTGGAATCCATATAGTTGATCTGGGTTGGTAGTTGATGGATCAATAACATCAAAGTGCACGAATTTGAAAATTTTTGAAATCTGGAAAATATTATTTTTGGGTCTGACAGTCAAATGTCAGACCTCATAGATCTTTTGTTATTACGTGTTTTTGTTGTTTCAATGTTGGATCTTGTTGTATGCTGTGAGATCTGTGTTCTAAAACTTTTAGTAGGACCAGATCATGCATAAGTTGTAAGATAATCGTGGTCAAAGTCAGTTGACCGACCACGAAAAATTGAAAATCTGGGCAGCCCAAATTTCCCAGGTGGTTCTGACAAGATTTTTAAAGCTTCTGATCTCGCCGGTTTTTGATGTTTTGGCCCAGTTGTTGTTCTGTTGTTGTAGATTGATATGAAGACTACATATTAGAGTCTTAAGACAACCAAGATACGTAATGGGATCCAAGTTATGCAAGGTCAAACATGGGTTGACCGTCTGTTTATGAACATTTCTGGGTTTTCCAGAAATGTTCAAGAACAGTTTCTGGAGACCACTTTGACCGGCTTTAATTTCTTTATTGTGTTGATGTTTTGATGATATGATAATATGGTATTGTTCCCTATCATATACTCTATACATATGAACCATTAGAATGATCATATCAAGCCCAGAACGGTTGAATCAAGGCTTAGAAAGTAAGTGCCTCGACTGTTCTTCATTTCTGGAAAACCCAGAAATTGAAGAACAGTTCTGACATGATTTTTGGAGGGCTAGATCTTGTTGATATTTGATGTTATAATTATGTTTGTTGTTTGGCAATGAAGTCCTGCAGTAGCACTATAAGATCTGACCACAAGCATGTCAGGAAACATCGCAGATTGAGATTTACGTATGGTCAAACCTAGCATCCTCTAAACTGACTTGGTATTCTGGGTTTCGCTGAAGAACACGAAGAACACCTATAGCGACGGTTCTGTCGCTATAGGTGGTCTTTAACGACAGTTTATTATTAAAATTAATTATTTTTATTAAATAAATAGAAAAATTAGTTTTTAATTATTAAAAATACAAAATAAATCATTAAAAATTATTTTAAAATCTGAAAATTTGTTTTTAATTATTTTTAATGTATTTCATAAATATTTAATATTTTTGGAATATTAAAAGTATTTAATTTATTTAATTATAATATTAAATAAATTATTTAAAAATGATTTTAATTCATGAAAATCATTTAAAATTATTATGGTATTAGAAAATAATTTAAGTTATTTTTGATAACTTTTAATATTTTGTGATGAATTTCATTAATTAATTATATTAATGATAATTAAGTTATTTATTGAATATATTAAATAAATTATGAAAAATAGAATTAATGATTTAAAAATTATAGAAAAATTATTTAAAGGTTATAAATGTATTTTAAGTTATAAAATATAACTTTCAATATTTAAGAGTAAATTTCATTAATTAATTACTATTAATGATATTAGAATTATTTATTAGTTATATTAAATAAATTAGTTTAAAAATGATTTTAATATTATAAAAATTATTTAAAATGAAAATAAAGTGTTTAAAGATATTTTAAGTTATGAATTATAACTTTTAATATTTAAAGGAAAATTTCATTAATAATTTAATATTAATGATATTAAGTTTATTTAATAATTATATTAAATAAATAGTTTAAAAAATAGTTTTATATATTTAAAACTCATTTAAAAAGGATATAAATGAATTAAAAATATTTTAAGTTATAATTAATGACTTTTAATATTTAGATAAATAGTTCATTAATATTTTAATATTAATGGTAATTATTTAAAAATAATTTTAAATGTTTTAAAAATCATTTAAGGGTAATATTAATACTTTAAAGTATTTTGAGTTATTATAAATAACTTTAATATTTTGGCAATGGTTTCATTAATAGTTTAATATTAATTAAATATTAATGATAATATAATTATTTAATATTTAAATCCTTTAGTAATGATTCTGGTGTTTGAAAATTTATGATAAATTATAATAAATATTTAAAAATTATTATAAGTCATTTAAAAATAATATGACTGATACTTACAGATGTTGAACTGTATGATAGAGTCTTAGAGTCGATAATTACTCGATAAAGCCGTCGGTACGCCGACAAATTTTAGAAATTGATCTGAACTTATATATTTTGACTGTATTAATGTTTGTTTGTGATTCAATGACTGTGAAATATGTGTGTGACAAAGTGATTAGGTTATGTGTTGACTGCAATAATCAGTGCTATGTATTATAGTATGTTATTCTAATCAAACGAATGATCTAATTAATGATAGGTTGCTATATAAAAGATAAATCTAAATTACGTACTGTAAGCAACAGACCGGACAAGTATCTTACTTTTGCATTTCCTTTATGCACTGGACATGAGTAAGAAGTTTCAGAATTATATTATTATTATGCTATATTATTAACCCTATTGTGATATATTCTATATCCGATCATTGTTTATCAACATGTTAGTATATGGTAATTCAGATATATATATTCTGTTCGTTAATTTCTAAATATGGTTTACAAGTGTCCCCACTTGGATAATCATTGTTATTAATCACATGTTGAGATATATATATATATATATATAATATATATATATATATAGTATATATATATAAGTCGTCTAAGCTATTTGACCAGCTAGACACAGATTTATAAATATCGTTGAATATGATAAAACTTCTTTGTATCCAATCAAATTGTTTTGGTTCGAATTCTAGACTAGTATGAATATCCCGATCAAGGGAAATTTTTATGCGCCCAAGGCGGACAGAGTGAACGATCACATCGTTCTTGCAATGTAGTTGTAAGACCCCCGAATTTTATGAAATAAAAGTATTCAATTTTCTTATAATTTCTATTCAGTAAATGGTTAAATTGATAAATGTTAAGTTAAGGGTGATATATGATTTTTTTTTTTCAAAATACACAAGTGGTTATAAAATATTCATTGTTGTCGGGGAATATTCGTTTAGTCGTGAAATATTCTTTCTGTCTGGAAATATTCATACGACGGCGCAACCATTTGTGGGCCCCATAACAGAAATAACTGTCGGATGAAGAAAACGACAAATTGAGTTTTTACAAATACGTCGTAGTTTTACCGTTAACACTGTTGGGAATACCCGGTGATTAAAATACAGTAATACGCGTTATTGCACAGTAGCACACGGTATTGCACAGTATTTTTGAAAATTATTGATTCTTACGTAACAAGGCACTACTCAATAATTGTTACAGTAATTACTATTCAATATTTTATTTTATTGATTCAATAATTGCTACGTTTAAATTTTTATATTATTGTTGTTCAATAATTATCACTGCACAATATTTCCCATTATCAGATCAATAATTCATATTATTTAAATAATATTATTAGATAACATTATTGGCAATGTCTAGAAAGTTCTTTCTAAGGAGAGGTATGGTCACCTAATTGCGCGCCAGTAAGGAGAAATTCTTATTGGAAAGCCCCCCCCTATCCTGGGAACGATCTGGTTGTCATAAATGTGATTCTGTAATTAATTTGTGAATATTAATTATTGATTCATATGATAAAGAAATATTTTTTTATGTGGATATAAATGAGGGATATCTTTGTGGTTAAAAATGAAGGAGTTAATATTTAGATGTTTTATCTGTATTTTTGTCGGAACGGAGGTATTGAAAATCAAATTAAAGTTTTTGAGATATTTTGCGAGGGTTATAATTTTTAATCCGCCCGTTGGATCGTTGTAATTTTTGGATACGGTTATACATATATAAGTTGAGTATATGTCCACAAATTTTGAACCGTTAAAAAATGAGCGTTATGATTTGTATGAATTTTAAGAGGTGACTGATTCGAAAATTAGGTTTATAAATAATTTTAGTGGAAAATTCTAGAATTGGTGGGCCCCACTCTTGGTTGGTGAAGAAATGTGCTGATATTTTATTCAAATGTGGTGGTTGGGAATAGTAGCAGGTAAAGCCATCAGGTTGCAGGTTAAGTCTGCTTCGCGTGCTAATATTTTTTTCTATAAATAGAGGGCTAAGTTAGAATTAAAAATCACACCACCAGAATTCATAAGTTTTTCTCTCTTTTTCTCTCTAGATTATCGAGTATATTTTGTGAGTATTTAGATACTTGGTGAGTTTGCTATTCATCAGTGCAAGTTTCCTTTAGTGTCATATCCGATATCCAGTCAGAAGTGCTCCTCTTTTGAGGTAAGGGATAATAAGGGATAGTAAGGAAATAAAGGGATTGAAATTCTTCATAATGATGTTATTCTTTCAATATCATTATACTGAAATATTGGTATAGATATTATTGTGGAAGTTCTACCTTTTTGAGTCGGATTACTATTCACGTAAACGACACTCTTCACGTATACGGCACTATTCATGTATATGGTACTATTTATGTATATGACATTATTTACGTATACGGTACTATGTACGAATACGGAATACTATTCATGAGTTCTATTCACGAGTACTATTCATAAGTTACTATTCACGAGTTACTATTCATGGGTACTATTCATGACAAATTGGCTTCTTTTTCTGACCAAATTATCGTTGATTTATGATTGTTGCTCTCGAAAATAAAGACAGTTGTTGATTCATATTATTTTTATTATCATATATAACATTTTTATAACCCTGATGTTGAATTTCTCTTTCACTTGAGTGTAAAGATGGGTAAATTATTGGTATGATCGTGATTGAGGAATGTCTTTGGCCTGTAGTGCAAAGATGAATTGTTAACTGGTATGATCAAGACCATTGAATTTATAATTAAATATCTTTTAACTTAAGGGTAAAGATGAATTGATTAACATGGTTATAATTATGGTATATATAAATTCTGAAATGATTAAATATTTCTTTGAGATATGAATATATTTGGCCTGTAGTGCAAATGAACTGTTGAGGAATATTTTTGGCCTGTAGTGCAAAGATGAATTGTTGATGAATATCTTTGGCCCGTATTACAAAGATGACCTGTTGTTGAATATCTTTGGCCAGTAGTGCAAAGATGAACTATTGACGAATATCGTTGGCTTGTAGTGTAAAGATGAATTTATTAATATGATTATGAACAGGAACTATGATTTGGTATAAACCATGATCTTTGATGTTTCAGGTAAAGACATGTGATGAAAATTATCTCGTTCTGAATGCGAAAAGGAATTTAGAATTACAATTATGATTATGAGTTATTCAAATAATTGTGGAAAAAAACTGTTGATTA